>JAJHZJ010000245.1:8802916-9136415 GCA_023548195.1 Bettongia penicillata ogilbyi | reverse complement strand
AAACTGAAGTCTTAACTTGGGAATTATTTGAACAATGGAAGAGATAAGAGTTTGGTAAGGTAAAATTAGAAGAAAAACTCCAAATAATATAAAGTGCAATATGCTATCTGGCAGAAAGAATTTCTATCATGGTGAGGAAATTCACAGATGTATTGGAAATAGTCATTTGTAAAGACAATGAATGGACTAGGCTGTAAGAACAATGATCAATAGATGGCTCACCCCATTAACAGACTGGGTTCCATGGGACCACAAATAGATGAAAACTCAATGGGATGTCAATGGTTTAGATACATGGACAATGATGGAAACAATAAGCATGAGATCATTAATTCTGGTATTTGACAGATCTGTGCTGGCATCTTAATGAGCAACAATGAATTAGAATATAAATGAATAAGATTAGTCAGAGAAGGTATTATAGGCTTAGGACATGACCTACAAAGGAGAATAGAATGGAACAGCATTTAATAGGCATTTATCATGTACCAAGCACTGTGCTCAGCAATGGGGATAAAAATAGAAAAATGAGACTGTCCATACTCTCAAGGAGCTCACATTCTAATTGGGGGAGACAAGATATAAAGGAAGGCTCATGTTCATGTTCACTTTGTGGCATATGGAAAAGTCAAGTAATACTTCATTTGTGGCAGGGAAAGTAACAGGATAGATAGTAAGGCCCCAAAAATCTCTGGGAAGAATGAAATGGCAGATAATCCTTGACTAAGAAGGTAATGGGTCCAAAGGTCATTGTGGAGTAGATTTGGGGATTTTTACAACAAAGACAGGGAGGTGGAGGTCAGCATCTAGCTGACTGTGGATATCCCACTCTTGGTGGGAACTGGAAAATGGGGCAATGAGGGTCAGGTAGAAGAAAAATTGAAGGATTCCCATCAGTGGGAGTGGAGGTGGTTTATCTTCTAACCTATCTTATCTAACCTATCTTCTAACCTATCATATAGCAGTCTGGGATGGGGGATGCGAAGGAGAAAGGAAAGATGCCTGATGTGAGGTTGAGATAATAATTCCAAATGCTCAATAAATAGTAAAACATCTGAAAAACCATTGCTATGTATAAATGAAGTGAAGATGGCAACTTGTTATCTATTTCTTTTTACTCACATAGAAAATGGAAAATCATGGCAGTGAAATTTTAATTCTGACTCTGTTTATGACCAGGAATCTTTAATTCAATCTTCCCTTTCTTAAATTCTCAAATTACAAAATGGAGACAGTAGAGATTTGTGTAAATAGCATACATATGTCATAAAGTACTTGCTTTTGATTAACTCTGTTCCATGACTGAATTTTTCTTTTCTATCTATCATCTTGTATATGAGGAATTGTTTCTTCTTGTTTATATAACTGAGGTGCTCCTCTGGTCAAACTTAATTCGATCCCTCTGTCATAAGCCATAATGGTTGCACATGAGTGGTCATTCTCCAGGGCTTTATCCCCACTGGGCCATTCCTTGGCATTATGAGTAGGATTTGTATTGACTCATGTTACCTGAAACTTATACAAAGGACCCAAACTAGCAATTATCCCTTAGGTCACCTCAGACAAGCTCTTTGATTCTGAACCATTTCCTGCTTGGTGAATGTCCCAAAGAAGTTTACCTTCTGGAACCTCCAAGACAAGAGTACTGCACTAGGAATCAGAAGATAAGATAGAATCAGGATTCCAGTTCAGGTCTTTTTGACTCAGAAACTAGTTACTTTCCCACTAAACCATGCTGCCCCCTGATAGGGAGGGGGGTGGTGGTTACTAAAGATAAACATGGTGCAATGATAAAACTAATAATGGTACCACTTATCTAGTGCAATGCACTATAGAGACATTTTATGTGAGTCTATGATAACCCTGTCAGGTAGGAACTGCAGGTGTTTTTATCCTCATTTTACAGTTGAAACTCAAAAAAGTTTTTGCTCAAGTCACACAGCCAGCATATGTCAGAGGTAAGATTTAAACCTTGGTCTTCCTGACTCCAACTCCACTATTTTATTTACCATGGAAAGAATTCTGGAATTGTAATCAGAGACTATGAATTTAAAACCCTGCTGTTACTTATTACCTGTGTGACATTAGACAAGTCTTTTTCTTTCTTTTAGATCCAGTTTCCTAATATAGACTATAATTTTCTAATCTACTTTGGTGGTTTTCTAAGAGACTTTCCAGCTTTAACATGCATCATGCTCATACATAGTAAAAACTTTAAAAATCATAGCTATGGAAAGAAGCATTTCTTCAAAATGATCAAGAATACATATCTAAAATCAAGAGCCAGCATTATTTGTAATGGAGATGCACTAGAAACTTTTCTCTTTTAGAACATGAATTCTTTGAGAGCAGGGACTATTTTTTTGAAATGTAATTTATTTGTTTTCAGTTTTCGACAATCACTTCCATAAGTCTTAAATTTTCTCTTCCTCCCTTTACTCCCTCTCCAAAAATGGCAAGCAATCTTATGTGGGCTCTACATATACATTTATATTAACCACATTTTCACATTAGTCAGGCTGCGAGTAAGAATTAAAATGAGTGGGAGAAACCATGAGAAAAAACAAAACATAACATAACACAAGAGAAAATATTCTGCTTCATTAGGCATTCTGATTCCACAGTTCTTTCTTTGGATATGGATGTTTTAGGTCCTTGCATTGCTGTGAATAGCTTAGTCTATCAGAAACAATCCTCACACACTGTGGCTGTTATTGTGTATAGTGTTCTCCTGGTTCTGCCCATTTCACTCAGCATCTGTTCATGGAAGTCTTTGCAGGTTTTCCTTAAGTCTGACTATTTGTTGTTTCTTATTAGCATGGTAGTATTCCATTACATTCATATACCACACCTTGTTCAACCATTCCCCAACTGATGGGCATTCCCTCTATTTCCAGTTCTTGGCCACCACAAAAAGAGGTGCTATAAATGTCTTTGTACATAGGGGACCTTTTCCCATTTTTATGATCTCTTTGGGATACAACCCTGGAAGCGATATTGCTGAGTCAAAGGGTATGCACATTTTTTTAGCCCTTTGGGCATAATTCCAAAGGACCAATGACTATTTTTGCTGTACTTTGTACCATCAGAGTTTAGCATGGCTCCCGGCACATACTGAGTGCTTAAAAATGCTTGTTGACTTGACTAATTACCAATATAAATAGAGGAAAAATAAGAATGCTCTTTCTTTCCACTATTATATGAAATACTTCTCTAAATATTAGCTATAGCAATAAGACCAAAGAACAAAATTAAAGGTATAAATATCAGCAAAGAGAAGACAAGTTATTCCAATTCTCAGATGACATGATTGGTGTACCTAAAAAATCCCGGAGAATCAGCAAAGAAGCTAAAATGATGAAAAGTTTCAATAAAGTAGCAAGAAACAAAATAAATTCAAACAAATTACCATTTTTACCTGGTACTAACAAAAGTAGAAAAAATAAAAAGAGAAATCCCACTAAAAATAGCTATAAAATGTACAAAGTATTAGAAAGTTAATTTGTTAAACCACATACAAGATTAATAGAAATACAACTACAAAACATTCTTTATGGAAATAAAAGATTTAAATATTTAGAAAAATATTGAGTTGTTATGGTTGGGTCATGCCAATAAAATAAAGACAATGATACTGACTAAGTAAATGTAGGCTTTAATGATATACAAAATTATCAAAGGATTACTTTAAGAAAGCTAGGCAAATAATAAAAAAAAATCACTTAGATGATCAAATAGAATCACAAGGAAAAAAATTTAAAGCACAAATGAAAGGAGCATAGCATTTCCTAGCTTTAGGAATAATGAAAATCAATACTCATCAGAACTGTTTATGCTGGTTTAAAAATGAAACAACTTATCAGTAGAAAAGATAAGTTAAGCAAAGATTAAGAATGATAAAAAACAGTATCCCAGTATCTGTAAACTAAAGAACATCAATTCCTGGGGGAAGGACTCTCTAGTTAACAAAAACTACTGGGAAAACCAGAACCCAATTGGTAGAAATTAGCGTTTTAGACCATATATCACAATTTTCACATATGTTATTTTCTAGGCATTGCTTTAGACTCCCTCAGCCACGCCCAAGAAAATTCTTTGTCCTGAAGTTCACTCCAGTCCTGCTCTGGAGTGATCCTGATCTATTTCTTGCCACTGGACTCTGATTATTCTAGAAGAGACAGTGAGACTGATGACTTGGCACAGCCCGTGTTGGAAGTGCCCTCTGGCTCTGTGACCTCCCTTTCTGACTGAATGGAGCCTCCCAGAATCTCCACTTAAGGAAAGCACCCAGACCAACCAACCATGTCTCATTACTCTGCAGGCTGTACTCTGGACTTTCTCTAATTTACCTTAATCTCCATCCCCACTCCCAAGCACCAGGTACATTCCTTTTCATTTTCTTCTTATGTGTTGACTTTCCCCAGTTAGAATATAAGCTGCTTGAGGGCAATAACTTTCTCTCTGCTTGCGTTTACAACTCCAACACTTAGCATAGTGCCTTACACATATCACATACTTTATAAGTGCTTATTGACTGACTGACAAGTAAAAAACCAAAAACGAACCCAAAACATGGCACCTGAATATGAAGAGTTAACTAAAGAACATAAGAGGAGAACCAAATTAGGTAATTTTCACTGCTGTAGCTAGGGGGAAAATTTCCTAATGAAGTGAAAGAGAAAAGATCATTAAAACAAAAGAGACAATATAACTTGCAAAAAATTTGTAATTTTGCAAAACAAAATCAATAAAGATAGAATAAGAAAATAATCTGTCAAGTGGGGAAAATAATAGCATTAAATATCCCTGATAAAAGTCTGATATCCAGAATAGATAGGAAATTGAAACAAGTATACAAAACCAAGAAGTGTTCCTCAGCAGATAAGTAAAGGATGCAAACCAACTGTTCTCAAAAGATGAACTGCAAATGTAAATGACCATTCGAAACATTCTTCAAATCGCCAAGAATAGTGCAAATAAAAGAAATTCAGTTTTTACCTGACACCCAGAAAAGTGACTACGGTGATGAAAAATGGAAGTATTTGATGTTGGAAGAGCAAAATAAGCAAAAGACTTGCTGGTGCATTAGGTCTCAGATAAAAGTAGATAACACGAATTTTTAGTGAGTGCAATGACACATTTTTCTGAATTCATCCAGCATAGTTTAATGCCTCAGGAGTAAGAGGGGGAAAAAGTAGATAAGGAGAGGTTACCCATTATTGAGAATTGGCAGGACATAACCACTGGAAGGATAAGGAGAAAGGGAATCAAAGAAGGACTGCATCATGACAAACTGGTTAGCTATAGGGTCAAGGTGGTAAAAGGCAAAATATAAGACCAGAACAGGGGGTGATAGATTGGGAGAGAAGGAAGATGAGGATAAAGAGTAGGTTTAGGTGCAGGTAGGCAGTGAGAAAGGAGAATGTAATCAGAGGGAGGACTTTCAGAATTCAATAGCTTGGTAGTAGAATTTGAGGAATGGTGAAATCTATGGTATGATCACTCTTGGAGTAACTACGGTACAGTGGATGTGGATGTAATGAGAGCTAGGTATTCGAAAGGTCATGAATGTAATTTTTGAAGTCATCAAGGATAAAGGCAAAGAGTACAGTGATTGTGAAGAAGATTGTGAACTAGAAAAACTCATTGAAAGAGGACGGAGAAATCCTTGTTGAGGGAGGCAAGATGGTAGAGTAGAGGCAGGAACTCAGTTGAACTCTCCCAACATTTCAAACAACTTTAAATGTCTCAAAAACTCCAAACTCCTCAACTCCAAATGCCTCAAATAGAATTCTGGGGTGGCAGAGCCAACAAAAAGTTGAGGCGAGACATTTTTTCCAGTCTAAGACAACTTAGGAGGTTGGTAGAAGAGGTCTATGACACCGAGACTGGAGTGGGGTGTGAGGAGGTGAGGTGGGAGAGTTGGGGCATGGGAGTGGAGCAGGTAAGTGAGGGACTAGCCTGATACAGCCCAGAAATCACATGATGTCAGGATCAGCAGTAGAATGTGGAGGCAACTATTGTGATAGAGGGAACAGTAGCCTCAGGAGCTTTCAGCACAGAACTGGTAAGGGGATTGGACAACTGGTCAGACAGAAATTAAGAGGACCTTTTGCTGGTACTGGGTTCAGGACCCTGTTGCATTGCCCATACACAGTTCCAGGTCTCAGTTCCAGAGCTGTTTGTGGCTGCAGGGGAATATGGTCTCTGCTCACAGTTCCAAGGCAGAGGAGAGTGTTTGTTTTCATGCACAAGGGAGCAGGCTCCCTGACCTCAGTTCCAAGGAACAGAGGATCACTAGGAGAGGTCCCCAGGAGAGCAGGGGACCCAGTCACGATTTCACAGCCAAGAGGAGCACTAGCACTTGTAGCTGCAACGGAGTAAGGTCCCTTCCTTAAAATGAGCAAACAATGAAAAAAGAACCTGACCACAAAAAACTACTATGGTGAAAGGAAAGATTGAGACACAAAATCAGAAGACTGTGATACCAAAACAAGCAAAGTCTCAAAGGAAAATAAAGTGAATTGAACATAAGCCCAAGAAGAATTCCTGGAAGAGCTTAAAAAAGATTTTAAAAATCAAATAAGAGAAGTAGAAGAAAACTGGGGGAAAAATGAGAATGATGTAAGGAAATTACAGAAAGAGAGTCAATTATGGTTTAAAAAGGCACAAAAATTTACTGAAAAGAACTTGAAAAGCAGAATTGGCATTCAGCAATATCACTACTAGGTCTACATCCCAAATATATAGATTGATAGATAAATATGTGTGTAGACACATATGTGTATATATATATGTTTATACATATATGCGTGTACATATATGTGTGTATACACATACACATATACAGGACATATATGTACAGAAATATTTATAGCAGCTCTTTTGATGGTGGCAAAAAATTGGATTTTGAGAGGATGTCCATCAATTAAGGAATACTGAACAAGTTGTGGTATATGATTGTAGTACAATATTATTGTGCTATAAGAAATGACAAGCAGAATATTTTCAAGATATTAAACTTGGAAAGATTTACATGAATTGATGCAAAGTGAAGTGAGCAGAACCAGGAAAACATTGTACACAGTAACAGCAATATTGTACAATGATCAACTATGAATGACTTAATTATTCTTACCTATGCAATGATCCAAGACAATTCTGAAAGACTTAGGATGAAAAATATTATCCATCTTGAGAGAAAGAACTGATGGATTCTGAATGTAGATAAAAGCATGCTTTTTAAAACTATTTTGTTTTTTGTCTGTATTTTCTTTTACAACATGATTTAATGTGGAAATATGTTTTGTATAACTACACATGTGTAGCCTATATTCAATTGTTTGCATTCTCAATGAGGAGGGAAGGGGAAGGAGGGAGAAAATTTGGAGCTCAAATTTTAAAAAATAGAATGTTGAAAATTGTTTTTACATATAATTGAAAAAAAAGTATTTTCAATAGCAGAATTGACCAAATTTAAAAAAAAAGAGGTACAAAAATTCACTGAAGAAAAGAACTCCTTAAAAAGCAAAGTTGATCAAATGGCAAAAGAGGTACAAAAGCTCACTGAAGATAATTCCTTACAAAGCAGAATTGGATAAGTGGAAGCTAATGGCTCCATGAAACATCAAGAACCAATAAAGCAAAGTCAAAAGAATGAAAAAAAATGTGAAATATCTCATCAGTAAACAAAAGACCCAGGGAAATTGGTCAAGGAGAGACAATTTAAGAATTATTGGATTACCAAGACATGATCAAAGAAAGAGTGTAAGCCTCATATCTCAAGAGATTATCAAGGAAAACTGACTGTTCTCATATCCTAAAGACTAGAATAGAAATGGAAAGAATCTGCTGATTATTTCTGAAAGAGATCCCCAAATGAAAGCTCCCAGGAATTTTAAAGCCAAATTCCAAAGGAGAAAAAGCTGAAAGCTGCTAGAAAGAAATAATTAAAATATTGTGGAGTCACAGTCAGGATCACACAAGATTTAGTAGCTTACACCTTAAAGGAGTAGAGGGCTCAGAATATCATATTTTGGAATGCAAATGAGCTAGGATTGTATCCAAAACAACCTACCCAGCAAAACTGAGGATAATCCTTCAGGGGGAAAATGTATCTACTGAAATAGAGCACTTTCAAGCATTCCTGATGAAAAGACCAAAACTGAATAAAAAATTCAATTTCAACATTGGAGAAAAATATAAAAAAAAAACTATAAAAGAGAAATCTTAAGGGAGAGGTAGAATGGGGAAAATCATTAGTGATTAAAGAAATGCAAATTAAAATAACTTTGAGGCATTACCTCACACCCATTAGATTGACTAATAGGGAAGAAAAGGAAAATGACACATTTGGAGGGGATGTGCAAAAATTGGTGCACTAATGCACTGTTGGCAAAGTTATGAAATGGTCCAACCATTCTAGAAAACAATTTGGAATATTGCTCAAAAGTCTATAAAATTGTGTTTACCCTTTGACCACTCAGAAATACCACTACTAGATCTCTATCCCAAAGAGATTAAAGAAAAAGGAAAAAGACCTACAAAAATATTTACTGTAGCTCTTTTTTGTGGTGGCAAAGAATGGGAAATTAAGGAGATACTCATCAATTGTGGAATAGCTGAACAAGTTGTGGTATATGATTGTGATGGGATACTAGAAATGAAGAGCATGATGCTTTCAGAAAACTCTAGGAAGTCTCATATGATCTGATGCAGAATGAGGTGAGCAGAGAACCAGGAGAACAATGTACACAGCAACAGCAATTTTGTTACAATGATCAACTGTGAATGACTTGACTATTCTGATCAATTGGAACAATCCAAGACAATTCCAAAGGATTTATGATAAAAAAGAAAGTAAAGAGAAAGTATGCTTTAATCTGCACCTAGACTCACATTAGTTTTTTCTCTGGAGGTGCATACAATTTTTTAAATTGTAAATTCTTTTTCATTTTCTGTATTTTCCTATCTTTTTTTTTAACATGACTAATGTGGAAATATGTTTTGCATGATTTTTACATGTATAGCTAGTATCATACTTCTTGGATGAGGGAGGTGTTGGAGAGAAGGAGAGAATTTAGGATGTTAAAAATAAATCTATTTTTTAAAAAGAGGATTGAAAGTGATTTGGAGTTTCTTTTGATGATTGTGATGAAGACTGGAAAAGGACAATATACATTTATGGAACAAATTTCCAAAAATGAGAGTCTGCTGAGTGATAGTGATGGAGAGAGGACCTAGAAATTGGAATGTGGATCAAGAAGTATACTGTATGTCTTCTCCTTCTATGTGTGTATCAGGGTGTGTGAAAGAAGGAGCAGCCAAAATTGGAAACAGTGATAAGGGATAACGCATCTTCAGAAGAAAGTCAGGTTCCTGGGAGTTCCAGAAGATGGAAAGAAGTGTGAAAAGAGGATATATAGAATAAAGGAGAGTTTTTGAACAATAGAAAAGGGGTTCTAGGAGGTAAAATGGAACAGCAGGGCACAGAAGGAAAGGGACTAGGGATGGACAGAGATGAGAATAGAGTGAAAAGTACTAGGGAAAGTGGATTTATTTTTATTTATTTTTGCCTAGGCAGATGACAGTTTTAAGTTACAGGGATTAAAGAAGCAAGTGGCAGGAGTTTGTGGGTCATAGGACAAGGGAATAAACAAGGGCAAGTAGGGAGAAGCTGTAAGATTAAATGAAATCCAGAGTTCTCATTAGAATATTGGTGAGAAGGGTTGGTTGGCTGTCATCTTTCATTCTCAGAGAGGACTAAAATAACATCACTATGATAAAGTGAAATTTCAGTGTGTCCAATTGTGGCTGATCAGACCAATACGAGCTTGAAATGCTCTACCGCAGGTCGGGCACAGATAGTCCATGTGAATATTTGGGGTGGATACTCCAAATATGAGCATCCTACCTTTACTTTGTGCTGTCTCAATTCTGCTTTGCTCATAGAGCTCAGCATCCTTTCTGATGTGGGCATGCTATGCTGAGCGGTCCTTTGCCAGTGTCTCCCATGTTGCACAGTCAAATCCAAAATTTTTGAGAGAGACTTTGAGAGTGTCCTTGTATCACTTCTGACCACCATGTGATCGCCTGCCCCATGTGAGTTCTCCACAAAATATCTTTTTGGCAAGCATACATTTTGCATTCAAACAACGTGCCAGCCCAATGAAGTTGCACTCTCTGAAGCATAGTTTGAATACTTGGCAGTTCAGCTAGATCAAGGACTTCAGTGTCTGGTACCTTATCCTGCCAGGTGATCCTCAGAATCCTCCTAAGACAGTTCAAATGGAAACAATTCAGTTTACTGGCATGGTGCTGGTAGACTGTCTGTTTCACAGGCATACAACCATGAGGTCAGTACATCAGCTCAGTAGGCCTTCTGTTTGGTAGTCAGTCTAATACCTCTTCTCTTCCAAACCTTTCTTCAGAGCTTCCCACACAATGAGCTAGCTCTGACAATGTGTGCATCAACCTCTTTGTCAATGTGTACATCTCTGGAAAGTACACTACCAAGGTAAGTGAACTTATTCCCAGCATTCAAAATTTCTCCATTTCTTGTAACCGATGGTTCCACATATGGATGGTGTGGTGGTGGCTGACGTGTTTTCTTGGTGTTAATTATTAGGTCAGAATTAGTACAGGCAGCAGAGAATTGATCCATACTTTGTTACATCTCAGCTTCAGAGGCTGCATTGAGTACACAATCATCTGCAAACAGAAAATCATGCACCAATATTCCCTCCACTTTGGTCTTGGCTTGTAGCCTTCTCAAATAGAAGAACTTACCATCAGTACAGTAGTTGACCTTGAAGCCATATTCATCTTGATGGAAAGTATTTGTCAACATGGCTGAAAACATCATGCTAAAAAGCATGGGAGCAAGCACATAGCCTTGTTTCACTCCATTGGTTACTGGAAACGCACAAGAGCATTGTCCACTATCCAGAACCTGGGCAAATAAGCCATCATGAAATTGACATACAATGCTATTGAACTTCTCCAGGCAACCAAATTTTGACATAATTTTCCATAAGCCCTCGCAACTAACAGTGTCAAAGGCGTTGGTCAGACCTACAAATGTTGTGTACAGAACTCTGTTCTGCTCCTGGCCTTTCTCCTGGAATTGTTGGGCAGCAAACATCATATTGACTGTTCCTAGGCCCTTTCTGAAGCCACACTGGTTCTCAGGTATATGGCCATCTTCCAGGTGAAGGCAGATGAAGCAGACAATGTGGAGCATTTAGAGCCTGGTTAGACACCAAAGACGTCAAGGTCATCCACTGCCTCCTGAGCCATTGCCAGCCATCTTGACTCTGTCCTGCCACTGGACTATGATGACTCTGGAGGAGAGAGTGAGGCTGCTTACCCAACCCTCGCCTGGTTGCCACAGCAGACAGGGAATTCCACAATGCAGTCAAAACACAAAAAAATGTACAAAATGTACAAAAACATCTGCAAAAATGATTCTACTCACCATTGGCACATGGAATGTGCACACACTAATAGATAACACAAAATCCAGTAGACCTGAAAGACGAACTGCTCTTGTTGCAAGAGCACTCAATAGGTATTGCATCCAAATAGCAGCCCTGAGCGAAACAAGGTTGGCAGATGAAGACCAGTTTACTGAAGTTGGAGCTGGACACACATTTTTCTGGAGTGGGCGCAGTGAAGGGGAGTGCTGTGAAGGTTGCATGGGTTTTGCAATCAAAACTAATCTAATCAGTAAACTGTCATGCCTGCCAAAAGAAGTGAATGACAGACTCATGACAATGCAATTGCCACTTGCAGGAAAATGCCATGCCACCATCATCAGTGCCTATGCTCTCACCATGACAAACCCTGATGAAGTCAAAGAAAAATTTTATGAAGACCTAGAGACCATTATCATCAATGTGCCAAAAGAGGAAAAGCTTATAGTTCTGGGTAACTTTAATGCTAGAGTAGGCTCAGACGTGGCAGGAAGTCCTAGGGAGGAATGAAGTTGGAAACAGCAACAGCATGGTCATTTATTGTTGAATACTTGTGCATTGCATGACCTTCTCATCACCAACACAATTCTCCATTTACCCAAACTCAATAAAACTTTATGGATGTACCCTCACAGCAACCACTGGCATCTAATAGACTATGTGATTGTAAGGAGAGGAGACAGACAAGATGTGAGAATGACAAAGGCAATGTGTGGTGCAGAGTGCTGGACTGATCACAGACTTATCCTTTCCAAGCTAAATATTTTCATTCATCAAAAGTGCCACCCCCAAGGTGAGAAGGGTGAAGCCTCCTTATTCTGTTGGCAGAGGGGACAGGAGGATCACAGCTAATGTAGATGGGGAAGCTCTGTGAAGGGGGCTGCTGCAGTTTTCTGTTTCTGGGTAGAAATCTGTAGTAATTGTTGCATAGAATTTAATGCTTTAGAGAACAAAGAATTATCTTTTATTAATTTCGTGCTTAGTCTAGTGCCTTGTGTGTAGTAAGTAGTCAATAAATATTTGTTGAATGAGAGAGAATATAATCACAAGAATTATCATTATAAGAATATTAATTCTTGTGATTATATTGAAATATGCCACTTCAGATATTACAAATATTGTCTCTACTCCATATTTAACAGAAGTTTAATTGTTAAGAATATAACTCATGTAGACTTAAATTCATTGCCTTTCTAAATCCAACAATATTGATTGCAATGTTTCATTTATTCTCAAATAAACTGACAAAAATGTGGAATAGAATGGGTTCAGTGTCAGAACCCTATGATATATAAATAATCTGTTTCCAGATTGACACTGATATCCTCTTTGAGCATGGTCATTCAACAAGCTATGACTTCACCAACCAACCTAATTATAGGGGAAATAACACTGATTTGGAAGGCAGAAGACCTGGATTCTAATGCCATTGCTATCTATTTTTTGCTTTGTGACCTTGGCAAAGCCATGGCCAAGATTAATAGCTTCTAGTTACCATAGCTATCACCACTATAAATCACAATGGGAGCTAACACAAGGAGAAAGCTAACCAGGATGGGTGCAGTACAGTATCCCTCAGACCACAGTCACAGTGGAACCACAGGAAGAAACAGTTAGCTTTTATCACTGTACCACCTCATCTATGAAATGAGGATAATAGCAACCACTCTTCCAAATTTAACAGATTGTGAAGATCAAATGAGTTCACATGACATGAAAGTACTTTGAAACCTATAAAACTCTACAAACATTGGGCTTTATTTATTTATTTTTTACTCTTTACCTTGGGCCCTTTTCTTTGGTCATGTTTGTCTTCTCACTGTAGACCTGGCCTGTCTCTGACCTCTCCTCTCCTTTCTTTTCCCCTTCTCTCTTCTTCTTTCTTCTCCCCTCCCCTCTCCTCTCCATTCTTGCCTGGGATGTTCTACCCAGGGGAAGGTATACTTCCATGTCTTTTTTCCTTTAGGTTTTCTGACTGGATTTCTTGCTCAAAGACCAAGCCTTTATTTACTTAATTTACTCCAACTTACTTTGGATTCATGGATTGGACAACAGATCTCTGCCCACTTAGCACAGAGTGAATGTAAATACTAAATACTAACTATTTTTCTTTCACCCAGGGACCCTAAGGGTCTTCCCCTCCTAGTTTGATTTTTTTTTAATTAAAGGGGTCATCCCTTGAGTAACTACTTAAAGAAGACATTGAACGAGTGTATCTCACTCAAGTGAGAATCTGATAAGATCTTAGCCTAAAATGATCAGGATCTCACATGGGATCTTAGACCATCTCCAGTCTTTCTGATGAATATCTGGCCACTGCACCTAGATGACTCTGGGGAAGAAAATGAGGCTGGTGACCTTGCTCAGCCTTCACTCACTCAAACCAAAGTCAACTGCAAGACATGTCATCATCTTGATGTCATGGACCTTTTGGAGAATGAAAAACAACACAACCTGATGTATAGTATTCTAATTTCATCTTCTATGCTCTCATTTCTGGTTTTCCTCAGATTAAAATGTAATATTTTTTTCTCTGTATTCATCTCTCTCACCTCTAATACTGATTGTGTACCCTTGAGCAAGTTATTTGATTTCCCAGGGTCTCAATTTCCTCATCTCTAAAATAAGGGTCTGAATCAGATGACCCCTAGATCTATGCTTCTGTGATCTATGATCTATCCATATCCAATTAATTCTGCAGGATCTAGCTTAAGCCCCACCTTCAGGGAAGCCTTTTTCCCTGCTCAGACATTGATTTCCATCTTCTTGATTTCTTCTTATTTCTGTCCTTACAGTTTTGGCATTTAATCATATATCATCTTGCATTATTATTTATTTTATATGCATTATGCCTAGTCTTCCTAAAGAAACAGTAAAAAATCAAGGGCTGTCTTTTATTCTTTTTATCTTATATAATACCAGCAGAAACTAGGTATTAAATAAATATTGTTCAATTGAATTCTAATATAGCCTTAGAAACTAATAGTTAATATAGTAAAATGATATACATATATATAAATAACTATATAATAGTTATAGAGGACTGATTTTAGTCCATAGAGGTCATTATAGCATTTGAGTATTCTAACTCACAGTTTAAAGGATCCTTTCCAATGTTAACCACTTCTGGTTACCATACCTACCAACACTATAAATTACAAGGGGGGCTTACAAAGAACAAGCCAGCTAGGACAGATGCAGGATTGTATTCCTCAGACCACATTCAGAGTAGATTCACTGACTCAGAAAGAAATAGTTAACATATCATTGTACCACCTCAGGCCAGCCTTGGCTTAATATCACAATATATAAGTATCTCTATACCATCTCATTTCCAGAAGGTTAGCATAGTGTTTAATGGGAGGTGCATAATAAATGCTAGTTGATTGACTAAAATGGCAGGGAAAAGATAACTTTACAGAATTTGTGCTTTTCAAGGATTTTCTATCGCAGTCCATTTTATAATAATTTTAAAATAAAAAAATCATAAGCATACCTTAACAGTTTTTAATATCATAGGAAATGCATATTGCTCTAGTTTCATAATAAAGCCAATTTTTCATAAATAGCCAGCTTTGAAAAAAGTTTGTTGTGGTGCATAGAAGGTAGACTTGGAGTTAGAAAGTTTTTATTCAAGTCCAACCTTCACTCACTAGTCTTGTGACTATAAATAAGCAAGTAATTTATACTTTCCTGAATTTTAGTTCTGTAAAATGGGGATTATAGAGCATATGCATCTGTACTCACCGAAGAAGAGTATTTTGGGAACCTGTATAAATTTAAGCTATAGTATTACTACTGTAAATACTAATATCATTTGTAAAATCAAGACAAAAAAAACCAAACAAATCAGAAGCTGCATATGAAGGCTGAAGGTGGGGGTACTAGGATGGGGTTATTGAATTTCTATCAAGGAATGGGAATGGAAATGTGCTGAATTGATTATGTACATTGATTTCAGGTTTTCTGTTTTCACTGGCTGCATAATACAACAGTTCACTTAAAACCATTTAAGAAACTATTTCCTTTTGCAGATTACAATCATTTTTCAAATCTTTGCTTGTGGGACTTTTTGCACACCTTTACCACCATTCCTTGGGCTTATGGCAATCCTTCACATATCTTTCAGGATTTTTTAGGTCAAATACTAGTGGTATAAATGCCATGTGTATCTAGAGTCTCAATCAATAAAGCTAATTTAAACCATCACATAACACATGGGGTAAAAGGCAAGCCTTTGCATCTATGGCTAACAGGCAAAAAATAGGTCATCTTGTGGTTTCCTAAGAGATAAGGCACATTTTAGTGTAAGTTGATTCAAGGTTCAAAGAAAATCTATTTTGAGAAAGGAAAAAGATAAATACTTTATAATCTACATACATTTGTCGAACTAATGACTATATTTTCATCTTCCATTCCTTAAAGCTATCTCTCTTTGTTGTGGGTTGACAGGCCTCCTTCTTTCCATTAACCTTTCTTTCCCTTTCCTCCTACTAAAATAAAATCTACTGCATATCTCCAGCCTCATTGACTTTGACTACAGTCAATTGAAAGTAGATTTCTTTGCTGCAACAATTTGAAGTAAGATAATTTTCATTATTCAGCCATTTTGATGGGGTTCTTGGGTGCATGTGCTTGGATCCCAATTCTAAAAACACATTTCTCTCTAGCCTCAAAACACTTTCCCAGGCAGTTTCTTCCCAGTTCAAGGACAGAGCCTGCCCCAGCAACAACCATTATCTCCCTTCCTGCTATAGTCATCAGGGTACCTATAACACTTATTAGTCTGATCCAGTTCTGTACTGGCTGAACAGGCTGTGCACTGGGTCATAACAACATTTACTACTGACTGGCCAACCATATGTATCCTAGACTTAGACATAGTATACTCCTTGACATTTATCCTGCCTAACAAGACATCGATGAGAACAGCCTGGTTTGTCTTTGTCAATCCTGACCGCTAGTTGACTTACTGACATTTCAGACCTAAAACCACACATCAGTGTAGCCCCTATTTGGGCTATTTCCCAACGAACTCTGGGTAAAATACCTGCACAGTAAGTAGATACCAAAAGTACATGTTTCTTTAAGAACTGATCACTCCTTAACCACTCTCTAATCCCACTCCAAAACACCTAGGTAGCATATTTGGCACATGTTTCCTATAGAATATCCTATATAAACTTTACTTGTACACCTCTAAGTTTGCAGGTTCCTTAGAACTCTTGCCTGCTGCATAATAAATCTTTACCTTGACCTCAACAATGCTTGAGTCTGTGAATTCTTCTCCAGATGGCCCACGCAGGGAATTCCAGTCTTGGTGTTCTCCCCCCCACTTTGCAATCCTCATCAGTTTCAGTTGTCCTATTCTTCATGACTGCATTTAGGGTTTTTTTTAGTTTAAGAGTATATATAATTTTGACATCCTTTATAATAGGGATAATTATGATTACTGTCGATTTCAGGTAATAATTTATTCTGCACCCAAAATCTACCAATACTAAAGCTGTAGTCAGACTTTTTTCCCTTAAATTTATTTATTTTTAGTTTACAACATTCAATTATGCAAACTTTTTTTATTTATTTAACTTTTTACATTCATTTTCACAAAATTTTGGGTTCCAAATTTTCTCCCCTTTTCTCCCCTCCCCCCACCCCAATACCCCAAGCAATCTAATTTTCCATATCTCCAATCTGCCCTCTCTTCTTCCATCCCTCTCTTGTCTCCATTTTCTCTTTTCTCCTGTAGGGCCAGATGACTTTCTATTCCTCATTAACTGTATGTCTTCTTTCCTAGTAGCAACAACAATACTAAACAGTTGTTCCTAAAACTTTGAGTTCCAAATTCTCCCCATCCCTCCCTCCCCACCCATTCCCTTTGGGAAGGCAGGCAATTCAATATAGGCCCTATCTGTGTAGTTTTGCAAATGACTTTGATAATAGTCGTGTTGTGTAAGACTAACTGTATTTCTCTCCATCCTATCCTGCCCCCCATTGTTTCTATTCTGTCTTTTGATCCTGTCCCTCCCCAAGAGTGTTGACTTCAAATTGCTCCTTCCTTCCATAGCCCCCCCTTCCATCATCCCCCCCGCCTTGCTTATCTCCTTCTCCACTTTCCTGTATTGTAAGATAGGTTTTCATACCAAAATGAGTGTGCATTTTATTCCTTCCTTTAGTCAAATGTGATGAGGGTAAACTTCTTGGTTTTTTCTCAGCTCTCCTCTTTTTCCCTCCACTAAAAAGTCTCCTGCTTGCCTCTTGAATGAGAGATAATTTACCCCATTCCATTTCACCCTCTTTCCTCCCACTACATTTCTCTCTCACCATTTACCTTAATTTCTTTTAAGATATGGTCCCATCTTATTCAATTCACTGTGTGCTCTCTGTCTCTCTATGTGCATGCATGTGTGTATATGTGTGTGCGTGCATGCGTGTACATGTGTGTGTATGGACCCACCAACTACCCAGGTACTGAAAAGTTTTAAGAGTTACAAATATTGTCTTTCCATGTAGAAATGTAAACAGTTCACTTCTGGTAAGTCCCTTAAGACTTCTCTTTGCTGTTTACTTTTTCATGCTTCTTCTCATTCTTGTGTTTGAAAGTCAAATTTTCTTTTCAGCTCTGGTCTTTTCATCAAGAATGATTGAAAGTCCTCTGTTTCATTGAAAGACCATATTTTCCCCTGAAGTATTATACTCAGTTTAGCTGGGTAGGTGATTCTAGGTTTAAGTCCTAGTTCCTTTGACTTCTGGAATATCCTATTCCACGCCCTTCAATCCCTTAATGTAGAAGCTGCTAGATCTTGAGTTATCCTGATTTTATTTCCACAATACTGGAATTGTTTCTTTCTAGCTGCTTGTAAGATTTTCTCCTTGACCTGGGAATTCTGGAATTTGGCCACAATGTTCCTAGGAGTTTCTCTTTTTTGATCTCTTTCAGGTGGTGATCGATGGATTCTTTCAATACTTATTTTGCCCTCTGGTTGTAGAATCTCAGGGCAGTTTTCCTTGATAATTTCATGGAAGATGATGTCTAGGCTCTTTTTTTGATCATGACTTTCAGCTAGTCCCATAATTTTTAAATTGTCTCTCCTGGATCTATTTTCCAGGTCAGTTGTTTTTCCCATGAGATATTTCACATTCTCTTCCATTTTTTCATTCTTTTGGTTTTGTTTGGTGATTTCTTGGTTTCTCGTAAAGTCATTAGACTCCATCTGTTCCATTCTAATTTTGAGAGAACTATTTTCTTCAGTGAGCTTTTGAACCTCTTTTTCCATTTGGCTAATTCTGCTTTTGAAAGCATTCTTTTCCTCATTGGCTTTTTGAAGCTCTTTTGCCAATTGAGTGAGCCTATTTTTCAAGGTGTTATTTTCTTCAGCATTTTTTTGGGTCTCCTTTAGCAAGGTATTGACCCGTTTTTCATACTTTTCTTGCACCTCTGTCATTTCTCTTCCCAGTTTTTCCTCCACCTGTCTAACTTTATTTTCAAAATCCTTTTTGAGCTCTTCCAAGGCCTGAACCCACCCGACATCCCCCTGGGATGTCTGGGGTACTGAGGCCCCGCCCTCCACATCTTTCCCTGATGGCAAGAATATGTCCTCGTCGTCAGATCCGAAAGTTGGGATCATTTGCATTTGTTGGAAAAAACTCTCTATAGTCTTATTTTTCTTCCCTTTTGTAGGCATTTTCCCAGCCAGTTACTTGACTTCTGAGATTCCTGTCCACCCCCGCCTAGATCCGCCCAGCTAGTGCTTGGGGTCTGAGATTCAAATGGACTTTCTGCGGCAGGTGCAGCTGCTATTCAATGTGAGCTTTAGTTCTGGTGCTGGGGTGGCAGCAGGGCCGCCTCCCAGGCTCAGCTCCCTCAGGGGCTTTATGCAGAGACTCTCAGTAATGAAGATCCTGCCTGCTTCTGGGGGAGTCCCGGGCCGCCACTGCGGCCCCGCCTCTGCCTCCACCGCCGCCCCCGCCTCTGCCTCCGCTGCTTCCTGCCCCTGCCTCTGCCGCCGCTGCTTCCTCCCGAGGGGGCCCGAGCCACGGAGACACCCCACTCCCCTCTCGGCCAGCCAGCCGTCTCTCTCACTGACCTGTAGCTTCTGTGGGTGGAGGGACCTTCCTGGCCGCCGGAGGTTCCGTCCCTGAAGCCTGCTCGGATCAGCTTCTCTGGGGCCACGGCCAGGGTAGCGCTGGGGTGGGGTCCGCTTTCCAGGGCACGACGGACCCTGGGGATGGCTCTCCAGGGCTCTCTGGAACAGAAATCTCTTCCACTCTGTTTCTGCACACCTTACAGTGATCCAGAACTTATGGGGATCTCTTTTTACATTAATTCTATGGGCTGTGGGTTCGGAGCTCGTAAACGTGCGTCTTTCTACTCCACCATCTTGACTCCGCCCCCACAAACTTTTGAATTTTAAAATTTCTCCCCCTTACTTCCCTCCCACCTCCCCAAGATGGTGTGAAATCTGATAAAGGCTGTCTCTACATATACATTCATATTAAACATATTTTCACATTAGTCATGTTGTAAAGAAGAATTATAACCAATGAAATGAACTACAAAAAAGAAGAAACAAAACAAAAAAGAGAAAGAGCAAATAGTATGCTTCAATTTTCATTCAGACTCTACTTCTTTCTCTGGATTTGGATAGAATTTTCTGTCACGAGCCTTTTGGAGTTGCCTTAGAACGTTGCATTGTGGGGAAGAGTCATCTATCAGAGTCATTATACAGTGTGGCTATACAATGTTCTCCTGGTTCTGCTCCCTTCACTCAGCATCAGTTCAGATAAGACTTTACAGGACTTTCTGAAGTCCTCCTGTTCATCATTTCTTACAGTACAATAGTATTCCACTACATTCATTTACCACAACTTATCTAGTCATTCCCCAATTGATGGGCATCCTCTCAATTTCCAATTCTTGGCCGCCACAGAAAGAGCTGCTATCAATATTTTTGTAAATGTGAGTCCTTTTCACATTTGTATGATCTCTTTGTGATCCAGCCCTAGAATTGGTATTGCTGGGTCAAAGGGATTGCACATTTTAATATCCCTTTGGACATTGTTCTCCAAATCATATTGTTCTCCAAAATGGTTGGATCAACTTACAACTCCACCAAAAATGCATTAGTCTTCCAATTTTCCCACATCTTTTCCAGCATTTATAGTTTTCCTGTTTTGTCATGTTAGCCAATCTAACAGGTGTGATGTGATACCTAAAAGTTGTTTTGATTTGCATTTCTCTAATCAATAGTGATTTAGAGCACTTTTCATATGACTGTAGATAGCCTTAATTTCTTCTTCTGAAAATGATCTGTTCATATTCTTTGACCATTTATCAATTGGTGAATGACTTGTATTCTTATAAATTTGACACTGTTCTCTATTTTAGAAATGAGACCTTTAAAAGAGACACTGGTAAAAATTCTTTCCCAGTTTTCTGTTTCCCTTCTAGTCTTGGTTGCATTATTTAGGATTTTCTTGCAAAGATACTGGAGTAGTTTGCTATTTCCTTCTCCAGCTCATTTTACAGATGAGAATAGGGTTAAGTGACTTGCCCAGGGTCACACAGATACTAAATGTCTGAGTCTAGATTTGAACTCATGAAAATGAATCTTCTTGACTTCAGAACCAGGCACTCTATCCACCGTGTGACCTTAGCTACTCATAAGATATTCTGCTAACACCTAACTCAGAGCTTGAAAATACGAGTGTAAAATCATCAAGAAACATAGATAGCTCAGTTCATAAGAGAATTTGTGGAAGGACTTAAGGTTAGACCAAAAAAGGGAAAATCTAATAGAGACAAGGCAGAGTTATCTTTAAATATTTGAAAGATTATCATGTAGGAAAAAGGAGAAGTCTTGTCGTGTTTGGCCCTCAGAGATGTTAGGAGAAATTGATAGATATGCAGAGATGCAGGTTACAGTATGATATAATGAAAAACTTACTAATTAGAGTTATCCAAAAGTAAAGTGAGCCATATTAGGAAGTCCCTTACATTGGGGGCCTTGAAGTGGAGACTCAATGATAGTTTGTCAGAAATATCAGAGGGGATTTCTGCTCAGGGATAGATTGCATTAGGTGATCACTTAGATCATTTTCAGTTCTAGGATTCTGTCAAGGTGAATAGCTTTGAATGCACTTTTTCGTTTAGCTCAGTATTACATGGAAAAAAATGACCTGTTTTGGATAGCTACAGACATGGCATATGCTGATTGTATGTTTGTATTCCAACTTGCCTCCATCTTTCCTAAAATATGCCCAGAACTAGACACATTACTTCAGATGTGATCTGACCAGGGCAGAGGACTATTTCTTTCTTACAATCTTCATATTTGTCATTCAGTTTTACTCTTCTCTTTTCCCTTTTCTAGTTTTTCCTCTCAAGTAATGGTTTTCATTCTACTGTCTTCTTAATGAAAGAAATATTAGATCAGGAACAATAATTTAAATGTCTTGATTAAATTTTATGCCTTGCAGAAAAAGTCAAGCTTGCTTGGCAGAGTTATGGTGGTGGTGAGAATGCTGAATAAAAATTAGAAACTGCTAATATTTTATTCCAAGTTGCATACATTGTTGCTCCAATTATTCTTTCAAATATTCTTATTTTAGCCTTTGATTCCAGCATAAAACAAAAATAAAGAGATTCTATTTCTTCTTTTATTTTCCCTACCCTAAGACTCATCTTATTGTATATAACAGTAACAGTAATAAGATAGAATCAGTAACAAGCAGTGCCGAATGTTTTCTCATTTATTCAATGGCCTAAAATCTCATAAATGTATGTAATAAATAGCTGCCTGGTAGCATTTTTCCATTAATTTGTTAACTCGACATAAGTGTTTTTGTTGCTATAGCAGCATGATAATAGAAAAGCAAGAAATTTACAGGAGTGTCAGCAACTATTTTCTCTGATTATTTACTCTTCTAAAAAATAGTAGATAATACTTTTTGGAAAAGGAAGGCCCAAGAGAATTCAATTAAACAATTCCACAAACATTTCTTAAGTGTTTCTAATGTGCAAAGCACACAGAAAAGTACAAAGATAAAGAAGGAATGCTTCCTGATATGAAGGAATTTGAAATTTAGTAGCAAAAGTAAGACAGGTACATAAATAAGCTTAATAAAAGATAAAATATGGTAAATTCACAAAAGAAGTTCAGAGTGTCAGGTGAGATGTAAGAAAGGAAAGATCTTTTCTAATTGGGATCAGAGAATACCTCATTGAGAAGTTGGCATTTGGGCTAATTCAGATTCAGATCCAACTTTTATTAAGTGTCGTCTATGTACAAGGCTCTGTCCTAGGTACAGAGAATACAAAGATGAAAAATGATATTCCCTGCCCTCTAAGTGCTTATACTAAAGTAGTATGGGTAGCATTTCAACCAATAGAAATTGGGGCTCAGGAAGTGAAGAATTGGGGTGTACATTCCAAACACAGTGAAAGACTTGGACAAGGATGCAGAGACAGGCAAACTTTGAGATAGTGAATAGTCTATCTTGGCTAGAGTGTAAAATATGCAAGGTGAAGACAGGAATTTGGAGAGAGCAGTATGAGAAAAGCTGGTAAAGGTAGATTGGAATCAGTCTTAGTTACAGGAATTTTCACTTCCCTGCAGTGTGGGCAGTCAACAGGGGAAGACTGAGGGAACCTCTACTGATAAGGATGCCAGACCAAGCTGTGCTGCTGAGATGAGGCTCTTTGGGTGAGAAGGAACCACCACAGGAATCTTATAAATGCAGAAGTAGTGGGGTGGGGAGGTTGCTGGCTGTGGACACTTACAGGAGAGTAGAATTCTTGGTTCTGGTTCCAGGCCAGAGGGGAGGACTGAAGGAGGATCTGAGACCAGAGTCACCATCCCCCATACCCAGGGCTAGAGGTAATTACAATAATAAACTATCACAAATTTAAGAAAATAAGCATGCAAAGGAGAAACCCAACTATAGAAAGTTATCATGAGAATAGAGAAGGCCAGGGTTCATCTTCAGAGGAGGATACTGAAGCAAAAAAATCTCTCCTCCCCCAAAAAGTAACATCAAATGGTCACCTGCCCCCCAAAAAACTTTCAAAGAAGAATTTTAAAAAGACTTTAAAAATCAAATGAGAGAAATTGAAGAAAAAGTTTTTAAAAAATAAGAGCAATCCAAGAAAAACAAGATTATGAAGAGAGTCAACCAACTAGAAAAGGAGATCTTGAATCTTAAGGAGGAAAATGTCTCCTTGCAAATCAGAATTGGGCAAGGGGAAGCCAGTGAAGTTATAAGAGATCAATAAATAATAAAGCAAAATATAAAGAATGAAGAAATAGAAGAGAATGTGAAACATCTCATAAGAAAAACAAATATCTAGAGAACAGATCAAGAAGAGAAAGCATGAAAATAATTGGACTCTCTGAAAGCTAAGATAAAAAAAGAATCTATATAATAATACAAGAAATAGTTAAAGAAAATTGTTCTGAAGTATTAGAACAAGAGGGGAAAGTAGAAATAGAAAAAATCTACCCATCACCACTTGAAAGAAACCCTATGAGTAAAACCTACAGGAAGATCATAGTTAAATTCAAAATATTCAGCTCAAGGAGAAAATATTATAGCAACAAGAAAACAAATCAATTCAATTATGGTGGTATCACAATTAGAATCACACAAGTCCTAGCAGTGGTGACACTAAAAGATCTCAAATCTTAGAATACTATACACTGAAAAGTAAAAGAACTGAGGTTGCTGCTGATAATAGCGAACCCAGAAGTTAAGCATAATTTTGAATAATAAAAAAAGGATATTCAATGAATTACCAGACTTTCAGGATTTTGTTGCAAAAAAACCCTGAGCTTAATAGAAAATTTGACATACAAAATTCAAGAGAAATGTAAGGTACCCATTAAAGACTAATTACAAGGGACTTGAAGGGAGACTACTTTTTACATGAGGAAATGCAAAACATATGTCTAAGATTCTTATTAGTAATTGGGTAGCTTGAGAGAAAGATTGGAGTAAATCTAAGTACGATGTGATTCTGAAAACTAAAACTGTTTAGGAAAAGGTAGAAAGAGTAATCACAGCAATGAAGCATGGAGAGAAAGAACTGACACAGAAGCATCAAATAGAGGACAGGGGCTGTTAGTTCTGGAACCCTAGTTTCTTCAGGAATGGGTTAAAGAGGGAACTATATATATATATATATGGGCATAAAAGTCTTTTAAATTTAGAAAGAAATAAATGTCTAAGGGGATAGGGAAAGGAGAGCGGATAAGCAAGGGATTTTTAGAGGGAACCCTACTCACATCATATGTATGTTAAAGAGACAACAATATGTACATTTAGAAGGGAATAAAAGTCTTCTAAACTTGTGACGAAAAAAGAGGGTGAGGGAAAATAGGATAAAGGAGAGATGTAGAAGGATGTCTAAGGGGATAAAGAGGGAATAAGATATATTTGGAAGGCTATAAAAACCTTCTAAATTCAAATAAAAACGAGGGGAAGGGGAAGGATTGGGGGTAGTTTAAGTAATAGGAGGTCAAGATAGCGGATAGAAGTAAAGTAGAGAAGTCAGGAGGGATAGGAAATAAGAGATACACATAAACATAAAATAAAGATCAAGAGTAGATTTTACTAGGAAAAAAAGGCAGGGGTAGTAATCATTATCTCCAACAAAGTTAAAGCTAAACTAGATTTAGTCAAAAGAAAAAAATTGGGAAACAACATTATATTTTAGTCATATTAATCAATATTGTTTTGGACTATTTAAAATAATAAGGTGGGAATATTGCTGTAGTGTAGGAAATGATTTAGAAAAACATGGAAAGACTCGGACTTAGGAAGGAAGATGTTATCCACCCTCAGAGAAACAGAGGACGAACAAGAATGATACAGTCTTACGTAGATGCATATGAATGCATACATCTATATATGAGAATGAATGTATTTGTAAGTGTATATATTGTGTGTATATGTATATATGTATGTATTCATTCACATACATATATACATTTATATATTCATCTTTCATTGTAGACTTCTTAGGGGAGGGTGGGGCAGGAAGCAGGGAAAAAGAATAAAGCAAAAAAGTGCACAGCAGAGAACAATAGGAAATTTACAAAGAAGCAAAGATGGACAGCTCTGAATACAATGTGTACTATTTATTATATACACTTTCTTAAATTTGTTGCTGTATATTTTGAATCCTCTCTTATGTTCTGCTGTGTACATGGAAGTGATTTTTCTTGTTTTTTTCTTTTTGTATTTAAGTTTTAGTACTTAAGTTTATGTTTCTTTTTCTTTTCTTATTATGGATTTAAGTTTTAGTATTTCTTTAAAATGAATTAATAATAAAATAAATCCCCCGCTTTAAAATGCTTTTCATCTGTCATTTTATTTTCTTCTCTGAATAACCACATGAAACATATAAGACAAGATGGCACTATCATTATCCCAGTTGAGCAGTTTATAAATCTTGGTGTCATCTTGTTTCTTTTTTATCATCATCATTATCATCATCATCAAAACAACAATAATAGTGTCTCAGATTTACATAGAGCATTAGTGTATATGCCATTTTCATGTAAATTATTTCATAGACAGGGTAAATATAACTATCTTCTTGTGGCTGTTGTTGAGTTGTTTAGACATATTCAATTCTTCATGACTCCGTGGACCATAGCATGCCAGACTCTTCTATCTCCCGAAATCTGTCCAAGTTCAAATTCATTGCTTCCATGACAGTATCTATCCATCTCTTCTTCTGCCCTCCCCTTCTCCTTTTGCCTTCAATCTCTCTCAATGGTAGTGTCTTATCCAGTAAGTCCCATCTTCTCATTATGTGGCCAAAGTATTTAAGTTTCAGCTTCAGTATTTGTCTTTCCAGTGAATAGTCCAAATTGATTTCTTTAAGCATTGACTGATTTGACCTCCTCCTTGTCCAAGGCCTCCAAGAATCTTCTCCAGAACCACAACTCAAAAATGTCACTCAGCTTTCCTTATGGTTCAACTCTCTCAGGCATACACTGCTATTAAAGAATCCAAAGCTTTGGCTATATGGATCTTTGTCAAGAAGGTGATATCTCTGCCTTTTAGTATGCTGTCTGGGTTTTCTATAGCTTTCCTACCAAGGGAGCAAACATCTTTTAATTTCATGGTTGCAGTTGTTATTTGCAATGACCTTTGAGGCCAACGATATAAAATCTGAAAATGCTTCCATTTCTTCTCCCACTAAACTGGAACTCATTGTGGTTAAATGACTTATCCAAGGTTTCTATTTCTATGACTAGCAAGTCATGGAAATAGACCAAAGCCAGTGTTGTTTCCTCTGATATCAACTCCTGTTGATTATTCCTTTAAAATGCCATTTGGATGAAACAGTTTGTTTCAATTTCATTGCTAAAACCAAACTCCACAACTCACATCTGGATATATTGTAGTAGCTTCTTAACTGTTCTCTTGGCCTCTAGTCTTTCTCTCCTCTAATTCTTCTTGTATCTTACTGCTAGACTAATACTTCTTGATTATGACCCTTATTCTATTTTAACATGATGATACTTTCAATTTAAATAAAATTTATAATTTTAAAAATATTCTTGAGATAAAAAGAAGTAGTTGATTAGGAAAAATATTTTCATTTAATATCTCTGATAAGGGTCTGATAACAAGATACATGAGAAACTAATCAAAATATATAAGATGAGAAGCCAATTCCCAATCCAAAAGTAATTAAAAGATACAAACAGTAGTTCTCAAACTTTTATTTGTGAGTAAAATAGGGTGAATAACATTTACATTGCCTACCTCAAAGGGCTGTTAAAATGAGACTATGTATGTAAGACAATATCTTTATTGGTTTCCATTGCTACCCAGTTTTGGACTTTAACAACATCAGTCCTATCACTTTTGGATATTGATGTTAATGGCTTAAGATCAGAAGGAAGATCCTAGCTAGATATTACTGTCCAGGAGCAGTCAAATAGATAAAATGATGGAAGCATAGTTTTGGTGCAGGTCTACAAAAGAAAGCAGGTGGAGAGCTGCTCTCTGTCCTGGGATAACTGAAAATTAACAGGGCAGGCTCAGGCTGAGGCAAAATTGTGAAACATTTTGAGTTTGAGCTCCATTGTATTCCTCCCATTTTCCCCATTTCTGTTTCCTTTTTTTGCTCTCTGCTCTGTGACATTTCCTTCTCCTCTTTAAGCAACCAGTACCTTCCTGCTTTCTAAACTTTTCCAATGATCAAAACAGGAAAAGGTCTGAGATCAGTCATTTCTACTTTGACTGAAACCCATTCCTATGGTAACTCTTTCCTGTGACATTTACTTGAAGTCATTTTTTCTCTCTTATTGCAGAATAAAAAGACTTTCAGATCCATAGAATGACAGGAGTTAGGAGAGACCTTAGAAATCACAAAGTCTAGCCTCCTCATTTTACAGGTCAAGAAAGGGCTATCCAGAGAGGTTGAGTGATTTCTCCAAGGTTGTAAAGGTAATTGGTGGCAAAGGCGAACTAATATAGCCTATTTTCTCATTTTTAGCTTAGTGTTCTTTCCCCAGCCCATCTCTTCCATTAAATGAATTTCAGATACCATGTGGCAGGTCAGGAAGAGATATTTCCTTGGATAGGGTAGTTTCCTACTATCCCCTAAACACGTATTTCATCTGGGCTGGTCCTGAAGGTAACCTGATTAAGCAGGAGAAGGTTTAGAAGGGACACTAGTTGGGAGAAGGGAAGCACCTTCCCTGGGAAGTATTGCAATTGACTTTTTTGAAAAGATGTATCTGACTGGATTTTCCTGACCTTTAATTAAAATTCTTCATCTCTGTTTTAAGATTTCCATTTGAGATCTGTAACCCATAGTCACTTTTCCTTTTCCCCTCCTACATGGTACTACCAATGGCCTGGCTTTCTCCTACTCCTGTATCTATAGCAGGATAATCAGATTATTACCTCTTCTTTTTAGGTCTCTCCTAAACAATTTGGAGACTTTTGGACCAGAATTTTTCTTTTCTTTCATTTTTCATATATTTCATTTAGGTAGCTACATCATGTAGCAGATAAAGCACTGGAGTTGGAGTAGGGAAGACCTGCATTCAAATGTGACATCAGACACTTACTTAGCTGTGTGACCCTAGACTAATCATTTAACCTCCACTCAGTCTCAATTTCCTCATTTTAAAAAATATCTTTTTTTATTTTACCCTTAAATATTAAAACAAATAAACAATGCAAAATAAAAAGAAATATTATAAACGTAAATATAAAATAAGAAAAGAAAAACATGTCATGTGCACAGCTGAACATAAGAGAGGATAAAAAATATGTAGCAATAAGTTTCCATTTCAAGAAAGCTTATGTAATAAATACTACTGTTGTGCTGAGAGCTGTCCATCTTGTAGGTTTTCATTGGTTCTCTGATGTGCACTTTTTACTTTGTTCTTGTTTTCAATTTCCTTATTTTTAAAAAGAAGATAATAGTGGTGATGGCTGTGAAGTGGTTATGCGAATCAAATGAGATCATATATGTCAGGTATTTTGTGAAACTTAAAGTGCTCGATAAGTGCTAGCATTTTTATTATTGCTTTCATATCATCTACATCTCCCAGTGCATCTTAACTCACTCCCCTGCCAAGTGACCAATCCCTCATAACAAAGAATTTTTTAAGAGGAAGAATCAGCAGAATCAACTTGGCAGAAAAATCTGACATTTTATGCAGTGGTCTACATCCATAGTCATCAACCTGTGTAAGAAAAAAAAGTGGGAGGGGGGAAAGGTGCTTTTTCATATCTCTCCTTTGGGGTCAAGCTTGACCCATTTTACTTATTAGTTTGTTATTTTGCATGTTTTATTATTATTACCCTTTCTATAGTATGGCCTCGAATTCATAGTGATTCTGCATGTGAGTCCCACTATTTGAGAGTAAAAGTCTCTTCACAATGGGCTGGGGTAGGGGGGCCGGGGGTGGAACTCCCAGGCCTCAACACAGAAAGGTACCTCTCTTCTTTGTGGCTTCCATTTTGCCCTCGAACCACAAGCATAGGGACACTACAACCTAAGGTCTGGGTCAACCACAAGCATTTATGAGTAATAATATAAAATCCAGCAAATGTATTTTTGAGCAGAATAAATATTAGAAAAACACAAAGAGAGGTATAGGCTGGGGTGGGACGGGACCCAACCATGTTCCAATGTTTCTCTCTTCCCTCCTGGTCTTCTGCTCCAAGCTGAGCAAGTGCCCTAGATAAAACACACATACACACACACACACACACAGAGTCCCACCCACCTCCCAGCTTGTATGTGTAGTTGGAGGTTGTCTCTCATGGTCTTACACAAGAGAACTTCAGATGTGACTGGCACCAGCTGCTGTGCTTCTGTAGAATGACTAACACTGCTCCTTTTCTTCCCATTCTCCTTGAGGGCTCAGTGACCAGCAGGAAGTGAAAAACTCATCCCTTCTCCTCCAAAACTGACTTCCCATTCATTTTCTTTCTTCCTGAGCAGGGTAGAACTACAAACCCCAGAGGTTACTAAGGCTGGCCTGGCCTTTTCCCAAGGATTATATTGACACTTACATTGCTATTGTCACTGTACATTTTGCTTCCTTTATTCTGCTTAATTCATTTTGCATCAGTTCATATACATCTTCCCATGCTTCTCTGTATTCTTCATCTACATCATTTCATACAGCACAGAAAATTTCAATATAGTCACATACCAGAATTTTTTTTGCCTTTCCCCAATTCCTGGACCTTTGTGTTGTTTCCAGGTCTTTGCTACTACAAATAGTGCTGCTGTAGATATTTTAATATATATAATATCATCTCCCTCTCCTCCTTTTCTTTTTTGGTCATTGGTATATCTATGGCTCAGAATTTCTACTTTCTTAAGACCTCCAAAACCCAGGACAGTCAGGGTAGAGTTGGAGTACAGATTAGCTGGTTTTCTTCCGTAGGATCCCTCGTGTGGAAGGAAATGGGACAGGATTGATAGGATATTGACACAAGGTCAGAGGGATATGGGTCAAAGGAACTCCAGTTATTAGGAGTTGTATCACAGACCTTAATCTTTTATGTGAGGCATCATTTGAGTGTTTGTCTACGTCTGGGTGATAATGATTTAGAAGTACGTAGTATCAAGGAGAACTACTCACCTTTGGTATAGATACTTGACGATTAAAGATAAAGGAGTAAAGTTTTAAATTTAGTTTGTCTTGCATACCTTTATTTCCTCATTCATTTGGATTTTTCATGGTCTGTCATAATGAGAGTACTCACTGAACATTAGAATCAGTTTGGTTTCTGTGTTCCCCAGTATCTTGCAGGCACTTAGAATACATGTGGAAATAAATGCAATTGTTCCCATCTCTGTTTGAATAGCTAGGCTGTTGGTTCCCAGTTGGACTGTATAAAAACTACACCAATTACAGTCATTTATGTAAATTGCTTTCCATTTATGCCTAATTGCTATGTAGCACCATGATTATGTGGATCACTAAATATAGATCAGATCCAATTTGTTACAAGTTTTATTTGATTACTACAACAAACAATAGTTTGTATGAGTCACTTCTTTCAAAAACCTTCTGAGATTACCTCGAATTCACTATGGGAGTCTTTTTATGTAAATAGTCTCATTTGCATGTCATCACCTCCATCAGAATGCCAGTTTCTTGAAGGTAGGGACTGTATTTCAGCTTTTCCTACCCTTAGCACAGTGCCTGGCAAACAGTAAGTGTTTAATAGATGCTTGTTACTTGATTTGACTTGATCATCTGTTCTACATTGTGCTACATTGCTTCTCCTGACCTGGGTCAGGCAGGAGTCCATGAGGTAATTGTAAAATTCTTTGCATTGAGCAAGAAAGGAGCTGCTATCTCAAACAAGGGTGTGACATCAACCAGCCTGAAAATCTATCAGTAGGTTACTATCTGAAGCCTGGGGACTCCTGTCTTCTTGTATGCTCTTTGAGAGGTAAGGTTATAAAAAGTAAATAATCTTCCTGGGTTTTAAGAGGCCTGCCACTTCTAAACATGGTGTTGGCCCAGTGGAATCCATCAGCAGTCAGCCAGGGCCACCCTTCTGATAGTGCTCTGCTAATTCTGGTAATGTGGTGGCTCTGGCACTTACGTCAGTGAGCTGGTTTGTGGCCAGAGGTTTCTTAGCTTGCTTCGTTGAAAGCTGTTGCCATTCAGCAAAATTCCCAGCTGCCGAGTACTTCCCAAATGTTGAGCATTTTGGGGGTTTTGCAGCAATCTAATTGGGCCCTTTGGTGTCATACTACTCCACCAGTCTGCTCGCCTGGAGCCAAAAACAGCATCATTTTGGCCTAACAGATTTTGATAGAATTTGGCATGGGAAGACTTTGATAAAATTAATTAGGAAAATTCAATTTTGCTTTACCCAAATTTGCATGGGTCCTGTCTAACTCTATCAGTGTCATCCATTCCCTCTTTGATGTTGCTACAACTTTCCTCTGCTTACACAAAAGATAAGATACTACCTTCAGAAAATACACCGAGTTCCCTTACTTACATGTATTCTTATAAACCAAAGAAAAAAAGGGAAGATAGGAGAGGAAGATTACATTAGAATTATTTGTGGGCCCACAGCCTGATTTATTTCCTGACGGTTTTAATCTAGTTCTTTGTTTCTGCTTACCCATCTGTAATGTGGTAATAATTACAATTGTTTCTTATTTACCTCAGAGAGCTATTATAAAGATTCATTAGAAAAAAGTCTGAAAAGCTTTTTGAGCATAGCACCATGTAATTGCAAGGCAGTATATTGTTTCTGTCTCAGACCTTACTTAAGTAGCTTGTCATACAATCCAATATCCAATTAACATTGATTAAGTGCCTACTATGTACCAGGCACTGTGATATTTATAGATACATATTATATATGTGTGTATGTATATATAGATACATACATAATATACAAATTGTATATACACACACACATATATATATATATATACACATATGTGAATGTATATATGTATAGTTATTAATTACTAAATGTTTATTAAGTGCTTACTGTGTGCCAGGCACTGTGCCAAGGACTGCGGATACAAAAAGAAGCAGAAGATAATCCTTGCTCTGAAGGAAGTCACACCCCTTTCAATTTAATTAAATTACAATTTTTATTTAATGCTTTGTCAGTATAAATAAATGTGTGGAATTTGAAGATATAATTCTTACTCATCGAGAAGTATTTGTTAAGTACCTTCTATGTGTGCTAAGCTGGATTCTTGTATAAAAGACTGTCCTGGACCAAAAGGCCTAGGTTCATTTAGAGGAACTTTCATTCTTTTGGTTTCATCCCAAGCCTCTGAAAACCTGGAAAACTTCTTAATTTCTAAACTATTAAAACTTCACTAAGACTTTTGGAAAATCCTCTATTGATAGGGTTTTCAATTCAGATAAATACTGGCTCTACTAAACAATATTTTATTGAAAACTTTGAAACTTTATTTATTCCCATAGGCTCAATTATCACCTCTATGGAGCTGATTTCTAAATTTATATGTAACTATAAGCACCATGGTAAAGGGAATTAGAGACTGGGGAAGCCAGAAAATGTTTGTGGTCATTTATTTCCCAGAATCCTATTTCCTTTGCCTTTAGAGAGACTTTTTGCCAAGAACTGCGTGCATGGAATGTATGAATGGATGAAAGAAAAAAGCATTTATTCAGTTCTTAATATGTGAAAAGTAGTATGTACTATGGTAAGCACAAGGGATGAAAATGCAAAAAACCAGACAGTCACTACCTTCAGACAGGTCACAGTCTACTGAGGAATATAGCATAAGAGATCTTATCTGCAAGATGGCTGGAAAGACTCAGGGTACTTAGTGTAAAGTGTTGAGGTAGATGAGGAGAAAGAGGAACTGTCCTGTTCTCCCAACGGTCAAAGGACAGCTGTTCTGCTCCCTTTGATTGGAGCAGGAAGATGGAAAGAATGAACTGAGATTTCTTTGTGGAATTGTTCACAGAAGCTGGAAGGCAGAAAAGAAGTGGGCTGGAAGAGGAGAGTATGGATTGGGTTGGGTTGGGGGTAATTAGCAGCTGTCATCCGTGAGATTAAATGATCTAAGGTTTCTTCCTTCCTTTAACTCAGCATCTAGGGACTACAGTGTTGGACATCAAGTCAGGATAGTCCTAAATGCAAAAATAGTCTAGTTTTGTCATTTCTCCTTATTCAGAAACCTTACGGATCTTTCTAAGGAGGGGATACAAATTTCTTAGCTGGGAATTCAAAGCCTTTCATAATGTAGCTCAAACACATTTCCCTAGTCTTATTTCATATTATCATCTATATATCCATGTATCTAGCCATATGTTCTGCTGCTCCCCAACCTTCCCCATCTGGAACAGAATCCTGTAGACCAGGCCTCCAAAGACCATGCTTCCTTCCGTTTCTGGATGACCCTAGGTCCTGCTTCATGTCTATCCACCATGGACATCTAAACATCTTGTGCTCTGCCTTGCTGTTACCTCTTCCAACTCTCCCTTCTCTCTCTTCAATTCATCCTTCATACATATGCCAAAACAATCTTCCTAATGCACATATCTGACTATATTTTTTTCTCTGCTCAAAAATTGCAGCAACTCCTTGTTGCCTGAACAGGCTATAATCCAAACTTATTAGCTTAGTACTTAAGGCTCTCTACAATCTATATTTGTTGACTGTTTTTTTTCTACTTTCCTTCAGACAACAGTACATTCTAGCCAAAATGGACTAGTAATTGCTCCCTGCTATTGTCCTACTGTTTCCTGCCTTCTCATACCTGTGCCTGAATGCACTATCTCCTTCCTTTTATTGAAATCCTTCAGTCTTTCAAGGTCCAGCTCAGGTATGTGAAACCTACCCTGTTTCCCACAATTGACAGTGATCTCTCCCTTCTCATATTTTTAGCCTTCCTATTTTCTTCCAGAAACAAAAAGGGCATGAATAGTATCTTAGTGGTGACAGACCACTTCCCCTTATATGCACAGGCACACTCAACCAGGAAACAGAAAGCTAATACAATTGCTAAGGTGTTATAAAAAGCATTTTTGTATATATGGTTTCAGGGCCAGAATCTGTTCTGGCCAAGGCTGAATGCAATGAAAAGGGAATTGAGATCCATGACAGAGCAAGAAATCCAGCAGTTGCTTGCCATGAGAACTAAAAATGATGATGACTTCCAGAAGAGGAAGCTGAACACCTTAAAGCTTGGTTTCAAGTGGCTTTATTTCAGTACATCAGGGGCCATCTTTTTTGAAATGAAAGAGCAAACTATACAACAGGTTTTTATTTTACTTGAAAAAATAATGTGTTTTAAAGCCTGAGCATGATAAATGATGAGGATAAATGAAACAATGATTGCAAATTCATATGTAATCATTCACTTTAAACAACCTTAATTAAACACTGAATATAACTGATTTCATATTCTAGGCATTTCTAATAAAAAATTTAATCCTTTAATCCTTAATATTTTTTTTGAGATTTTGAGAATGAAGTGCTCAAGAAGGTATTGGTTTTACAGGAATCCAGAAGTTTAGACCTACTCCTTAGAGCCTGAGGGTTTTAAACAAACATTACTGAACATTCTAGCAATACTTAGGCTTGAGAAGACTGCTAAGTGGAGGCAGCATGGCATGCTACAAAGTTTACCCCATTCCTGTTGAGATTTGGACAAGAGTAAAGGTAAAGGTTACCTGTTGACTTGAGCTTTGGAGTCTCGGAAGATAGAGAAAATGTGGCGAATCAGAGGACAACTTGAGGAGAAATAGCATATCTAAGGGTGGCCTCAACACAGGAGAACCCAGATAGAATAAGCAGTAATATGGTTTTATTTGTTGTCAAGAACTTCATTAAGCAAATAGAATCCTGATAAGAAATCTTAGTGTCAAAGATAGTTGACTAAAGACGTAGCCTAAAGTCATCCCATACCAAGTAGTTAAAATACTGTTTAAAAAAAACCCCAAAACTTCTAGTTTACAAAACAGACTCAGAGGATAGGAGGGGTCCTACAGAGAAGCAGCTATGTGGCACAGAGAATAAAATCCTGCATATGGCAATAAGATCTGAGTTCAAATTCTGTCTCAGATATTTAATAGTGGTGTGACAGCCTCTCTAGGCTCTGTTTCCTCATCTATAAATTAGCATAATAATAGGACACTGTTTCCTTAGTTTGTTGTGAAGAGAAAATGAGATAAGTAGTTTTAAAAAATTATGTGAAATGGTTCTTTTAAAAAAAATTCTCTAAACTGCACTAATACAAGGAGAAACAGAGTAGCTAAGGTGATTTACAGAAACAAACATGGAGAAAAAAATACCTCCACATAAACCCTACGCTGGCCATTGGCCTCCTCTGTGAAGAAAAAACTAAATTCCCCGAAACCTGAAAACAGAACCTCCTCCCTACAGAGAAAGAAAATAATCAGAAGGAACCCCTCTTGTTCCATTCCACTATTTCACTTGTGAACTTCAGCAACCCACTGAGTGGTATCCTTAGGGTCTGGCAGGAAATGACCCTCCTCCCTGTACCAAAGCTATAGAAGATCCCCAGACAATTGACACCAAACCTTTAGGAACCCTCAGTATCCCTATTCTATTCCTCTCACACCCAGGACCCTGTGGAATGATCCTTTCAATTAATCAATCAACATTTATTAAATGCCTACTATGTGCCAGACACTGATACACACACATGTTCATGTGTACGCGCATGTACACAAACACACACACACACACAGATAAAGGTGATCTAATCCCCCGGGTACCGAATCTTCTTTGAGTGATAATAAATATTTTGAAAACCTTAAAGGGCTTTTGTAGCCTTAAAGCATTATATAAATGATAGCTTTTATCATTGCAGCAGCAGCATCAGTCATGACAGTTGTACTCCCTGATGATCAGGAGAAGTCAGCCATGCAGGCTTTAAGAAGGGTCCAGCCTCTAGTTTGAGTGAGGAAAGTCTCTGGATTCAGATCGGGGGAGTGGAATCTCTTAGCAGAGAGTTCAGTGGCATCATCAGAGGATACTGGAGGCCCTATAGCATCAAAGGCATGAGACACTTACAGACATGCTTTCTGACCAATTACGTCCCTTATGAGTTCCCTTAGATGAACATATTCTGGTTATGCAAGTTTCTAGTTTATGACCCTATCTGGTGGTCTGGGAGAGTAAATTCTACGTAGGAGAGAGAGAATATGTTACTTATTTTACTATGCTCTTTAATTTATTTTACTTTGAATTATTGAGTCCTCTGATTAATTGAGTAAAAGAAAGACATTTGTGGGCGCTTGTGAACTATGAATTTGGTTTTTTAGTTTTAGAGCCTTGTAAGCTCGTCTTGAGAGCAGGAACTGAAGTATCATTTGTTTGTTTTGTCTTTCTTTGTAAGCCTAAGCTTTAGCACTTTGCCTGGAACATAACAGATATTTAATAAATGCTAACTGACTGACTGAATGATGACCTATAAAGCTCTTCCATCTATGACATCTTTCTAGGGACTGATATGTGAGGATGGCTATACATGCTTAATACCACCCTTTTCCAAACTTTTAATTTACTTTCTGGTAGCCCCTGGCAGTCTCTAGAGTAGGAAAGGTATCCAGGAGAAGGCGAATAGCAGAAATGATAAGTAAGGGTAAGTGTTGTATAAGTGTTAGAGACATGCATACTTAAAGCTACATATTCCTAGCTACAGCTTTTTCCTGGCAGCTCAAAATTTATCAGTAAGCCTGGGAAAGCCTGCTCCCATCTGTGTGTCAGAAATGCATATTTATGTTTTGAAAAGGTCCTTTGAGAATCTTTGAAAAGACAACTACATGCCCTGTAAATGATGATTATTATATTCATGATTTTGAAAAAAAAAATTCAAAAGCCAATTCATGAAATTGCTAGAAGGGCGATTATAGGAGTTGCAAAGATCTCACTATAGTTTGCTTCTTAAAATTTTTTTCACCTGCTACTAAATTTTCCTGTTTCTAAGGTGGAAAACAACAGCTGTTTCTTGGCATGAATGCAATAGCAATGTGTGAAATGAAGGGAGGAAAGTATAGCAAATGCACAGGGAATTTAGGGAAGCAGCAGGAAAATGAAGATAAAACCACTACATTTTTTTAGTTTTACTTCCTTCACAGCAAGACTTAGGTTGAAGAGGGATGGGACCAGACCAGACACACGGAAAGAGCTACAGAAGAATTTAGATGGAATATTTTATAGTCACTGCTTCAGAAAACCTAAATCTCTCTGATTGCTGGTGGCTCCATTGTATCCTGTTGATGCATTCTAGTAAGATGGTGGCATCCTACAAAGGAAATCCAATATCCGTGAGACCCACCAATGAATGTAGTGTCCTCTGTGACACCAAAGGGACTCTATCAACCTTTGGAATTGGTTTGATGAATTTGAAAAATACACTATTTCCCTTGCCCTACTGAGTATAAAATAGTGAAGCTACCCCTATTTCATCTGGACCTCTCGTATCTGCTGCTTTGCCTCACAAAAACCAGAACAGGAAGCTGAGAAATTGGGGAGTCAGTGGAGATGAAATGGTGAGCCCCTTGAGGGCAGGGACTGTCTTATACCTTCTTCTATGCTTCTATCTTCTGCTTAGCACACAGAAGGCACTTCATGTTTTTTGACACTGACTCTATTCTAATAAACATGAATTTCAGATACTCCCTCTAGCACCATTAGGAAGAAACTTCTCCTCTTTTGAGGTCCATTCAGTCAAATTTAGCACCTAATCAGGATTCTGAGAGTTGTCTGTCAACCCCCTAAGGGCAGTTAGGTGGTGCATCTTCCTGAGTTCAAATCTGGTCTCAGACACTTGCTAGCTGTGTGACCCTGGACAAGTCACTTAATCCTGTTTGCCTTAGATTCCTCATCTGTAAAATGAGCTAGAGAGGGAAACGATCAACGCCTCCAGTATCTTGGCCAAGAAAACCCCATATGTGACCCATATGGGGTCACAAAGAGCTGGACATGACTGAACAACAAATCAGATCCCCCAAGATAAACGTTTCTTCCTCACAGTCTTAATTTTAACCCCCAAATCCAACTAGCTCAGAATTGGTTGTGGGGACCACAAGCATTTTGCATAGAGCCTGCCATATAATGCTTGTTGCCTTCCCCTCTCCTTGTACAAGGGCATTTCAGCATTTAGAGTGATATTCTCTCAGGCACCCTAACTTCCCATAGCCTCAGTCTTCTCAGTTCCTATGAGCTACTTCACCACGATACCACACTTGCACAGAGATGGTGATACCCTTAATCCTTCCATCACCCACAAATGTTTCACTTTCACATTCACAAACTCCGGAATTCCTTATGTGATCGTAGCGTCTCATCATTTCACCTTTCCCTCTGCCTCTCCACCACTCCCCCTGTTCTGTGTCCTTTCTGTCACCTCCAAACCCTTCATTTCTGAGTTCTTTCCCAGGCTTTCACTCCCACCCTGACTACACTCTCCATCCTTCCATATTTCAACCCCTGGGGGAACTAGTTCAACTCTACACTATCCTGTACACTAGAGATCCCTGTTCCCTGAGCCTAGCTTAAACTTGCCATGCCAAGTTTAAACTTTGGATTTTTCCCATCATCCACTCACTGTCTTTGGGCTCATTCATGGGCTATTGAATGGAACTGGATAAAAAAATCATGAAATTGTGTAGACTAGGCCTGCTACAAATTTATAATTTCAGTGGCCCCTCACCATAGCAAGGCAATCCTTTTATATCTCCTTAAGGCAGTTACAGATTGAAGTGGATAGAGCATTGGACCTGAAATTAAGAAGACCTGAGCTCAGATCTGGCATTAGACACTGTGGATCCCTGGGAATTTCTGGGACCCCTATTGGGTTGTGACTAGCAATTTCTAATCACCTCCTAGCCCAGAGGTGGAGAACCTGCAGACTCGAGGCCACATATGACCCTATAGATCCTCAAGTGCAGCCCTTTGACTGAATCCAAATTTCATAGAACAGTCAAAGGGCTGTACTTGAGGACCTAGAGCACCACATGTGGCCTTGAGGCTGAGGTTCCCCCCTCCTGTCCCATCCCCAAGGTAAACTCCTGAGAATCTCTGCTGTGGCCAGCAATTGTTAGCTACCCCAGTTTCTGGACAGAGAGAGTTTCAGGATACTTCTGTAACCCCGCCCCCCCCTTCCTGCAGTATGGCTGCTCTGATGACTCTATAGGTAACTGGTTGGAATATGGTCAGTGGTCTGCTAGAAGCAGCTTGAACTGATCCTGTGAGTTTTCAAGGAAAGTACTATCACCCTGCAATAAATAACTTGTAAACCCCTGACTAGCTCTCAATCTCCCTAGCTGCCCTCCCTTCTGTGTATGTAACCTCCGTGATTGCCCTCACTGAACTTCCCTGTTTGAGTAAGACAGTGTACTGCTCCAGATTACGATTCCTTGACACTCAGGCTAAATACCTTACTTTATTTATTGATTACTTTGTTAATTTAAATTTCTGTACAGGCTTGACAGTATTTGTTAGCTGTGTGACCCTGGGCAAGTCACTTAACCTCTGTTCCTGTTCTCTCAACTTTAAAATAGGTATTAGAATAGCACCTATCTCTCTGGGCTGTTGAGGGTAAAATACAATATTTCTAAAGTGCTTAGCCCAGTGCCTGGAATGCAGTTAGGTGCTTAATAAATGCTTCTTTCTTTCCTTTCCCTCTCCCCAATCAATGCACTATCCCACTTACCATAGAAGCTTTTCTTTTTGGTAATTAAAGAGAGATTCATTTAATTCTCTCTGAAAAAAGTGTGTTCTGTTGTGACCCACAGTTTAAGAAGCACTGAAGAGGTCATGAGTGGAAAAAAGTTTAAGAAGCCCTATTCTATACTATGACCCATTTCTCCCATGATCATTAAAGTGATTAATGACTGCTCCTTCCCACATGATGTTAGCCTCTCCTCCAATCTGCTCACAAGCAGGTGGCCTCTCTATGTTTTTGTTACTCCCAGGGACAAAGCTGACTCTAACCCGGCCATTTACAGTCTTTTACAGTCACTTCTGCTCTAACCCTTGTTTTGAAATCTTAAATTTGTTCCAGCCCAATTTCCTCTGAAAGAAAAGAGATAATACAGAAAACTGCCCCACTTTACAGTAGTTCACAAGTTGCAACCCTTCCAATACCTCCTTTATCAAAGTAAAGTAACATATTCATTGTATATTTTCTGGTGCTATAGGAGCAGAGGGTGGATGAGGTTTGGGGTTGTAGCCACCCTTGCCCCATCCACCATGGCCTCTGGCCCGAGCATCTGCCGAGCAGAAGCCTGAGGTCATGAACTTGGACGCTATTTATCATAATATTTATACATTTCTTAACCATTTAGCATCCATAAAATGGTGCTACCATTTCTATTGGGTTCCTATCTTTTTTTCTTTTCAGGAGTTCTTGAGCATTGTGCCCCTCCCTTCCCCAATCCATTTTCCTTATAAAGCTTGTGGTTTTATTGGACCGAATTTAGCATATTACAGTCCTTCTGGAGAACTCAGCTGTCACTTTATAGCAGAACTGACACAGATATCATCTGACACTTTATAGCAGAATCTGACACAAATAACATTCCCTTTTCTTCTTCACAGATCACCTTTGACTTAATTTAAATGTAAAGAAGATTAAAAACAGTTAATGCCTAAGAGGCTTAACTGAGGGAACTTACAGACATGATAATTTCACCTTATCCTCACTGTTGGGAAGGTAATGAATAGGTCTCTCTGCAGAGACCATCTAACCCTTCTTCATTATGACCCGTGCCTTTCTTCATCATGTCTTCTCCTAGGTTCTGTTCCTTTGGGCAACCACGACTTTCTCCACCTCACTCTTCTCCATTTCCATTTGCATGAGCATGGACTTCTTCCACTGAGGGTGGGGCCCCAGGCTGCTGCTTCTTTCTCCTCTTCTACTTGCCATGCATGTCAAGCACACCATTGATGGTGTATGTAAGTGTGCTCACCCGCAGCAGCTATTCCAAACCTTTCCATCCCTTTATAAGCTCCTCCCCCCATAGCATCTTCACCCCATGACCCTGCCCTCCCCCCTCCTACATCCCAAGCTGCAGATTTTGACTTAAAACTTCAAAGTAAATATTGAGGTCACTCAATGAGAAGCCTCATTTCACATCACTCAGACATCTTTCCCTACTGTCTCTTCCTTCACTTGTCCAAAATGAAAAAGTAACCCTTTTTGCCAAAGGTAAAGTTCTCTACTTGCACCCATAATCCCATTCTATTCCATCTTCTCTAGTAGATTGCCCCCTCTATCATCCTCATTCAGTGATTTGTCCTTTTGCTGGCTATTTGATGTTGCCTACAAACACATCCATGTTTTCCCCATCCTTATCCTTATCCCATCTTGTATCCATCTCCTAGTTTCCCCAGATTCCTTCAAGTTCAAATCCCATCTACTATAAAAGGCTTTTCCTGTTTATTCTTCCCTTAACTTCCACCCTAGTGCTATTGTCTTCTCTCTGAGACTTCCTCCTACTTTCATTACGTATATAGATAGATACATGTATATAAACACATACATACATATATATATGTGTATGTGTGTGTGTGTGTATTTGCCTGTTGTCCCTTTCAGAATGTGAGCTCCTCAAAGGTAGGTTCCATGTTTTTGCCTTTATTTGTATCACTAGTGCTTGGCATAGTGCCTGACACATAGGAATTGCTCAATAAGAACTTGTTGACCCACCAGTTGACTAATTATATAATTTTATGCTAGCTAGATTATCAATGGACCTTGTTAGTTTTAAGAAGCATACATGTACACTCTATTCTTTATGATTGAAAATTGGACTGATTTTCCTGGTTTGGCACTTATTTGAGGATTGGCTTAGGCTGATATCCCCTCTCTCTCTCTCTCTCTCTCTCTCTCTCTCTCTCTCTCTCTCTCTCTCTCTCTCTCTCGGAACATGGAGTAGAAGAGACTACAGGGAAATAGTTATAGTAATGTGGGTAGTATCAAAGGGGTAGGTTCTCCCTTCTTTGATGCTATGAGAAATAACCATTTTGGATAAGATTCCGTCCCAGTCTTTCACAGAGCTTGATGTCTGATGCGGGACAAAATGAAAAGATGATAACTAGTATATAAGACGTGTATACACTTGACTCAGCAATCCGACTACTAGGTCTGTTTCCCAAAAAGATCAAAGAAAAGGGAGAAGGTCTTATTGACACAAAAATATTTATAACGGCTCTTTTTGTGGTGGCAAAGAACTGGAATTTGAGGGGATGCCCATCAACTGGGGGATGGCTGAACCAGTTGTAGTAAAAGATTGCGATGGAATATTGTTATGTCATAAGAAGTGACAAGCGGGATGGTTTCAGAAAAACCTGGGAAGACTTATATGAACCCATGCAAAGTGAAATAAACAGAACCAGGACATTGTATATATAGTAACAGCAATAAAGTAAGGATAACCAATTGTGAAAGACTTAGCTACTGCGATCAAGACAAAAGACCTATGATAAAAATGCTATCTCCTTCCAGACAGAGATAACTGGTGAATTCTGAATACACACTGAAACATGCTTTTAAAAACTTTCTTCATTTTTTATTATCCTGTTTGTGGATTATTGTTTTTTGCCACATAGCTAATGTGGAAATATGTTTTACATGATTTCATATGTATAATAAATATAAAATTGATTACCTTTTCAAGGAGGGGGGAGTGGTGAGAGGGAGAGAGAGAATTGGAAACTCAAAATCTTAAAAAGAAATGATAGTTTAAAAAAAAGACTGACTTGTCTGCATATTTTTCTGTCATTTGTGAGTTGATATTGAGAGAAGCTCAAATGAGAAATATTTAAAGATAATATTTTCTTTGAGAGGAGAAACTAAACTTTGGTTTTGGCAAAAGAAAAAAAGTTATAAAATGAATTACTGCATGATGTTTGAGAGGGAAGTATGTTCCCTTCTGCTTTATGCTTCCCTTGCAAATTCCATATACCTGAATGTGATTTCCTCTGACGGAGTGTCTGGAAGAGGAGTGAGTTTGGGAAGAAAGATAATTAAGTTCTGTTTGGGACATTTGAGTTTGAGATGCCTATAGGACATTCAATTCCAGATATCAAATAGGCAGCTAGTGACGTGACACTGCGGGTGTCATACCTTCAATTAGTAATAGAGTCAGAATTTTAATTTTTCTACCTCACCTGAGCTGATATTGTTGCTCATGCAGCATACTGTCTCCATAGATTCTCTCAACCTTGAGCTAAGATTGGAAGAATTTTGAATGATAATTTGTTTCACCTCATTTGTTTTGCCTCAATTCTATTCAAAACTGGGAACTTCAAAAGTCAACTTGGGTCTAGATATTTAGTTCTTCAAAATACTAATATATCCAGGCGAAGAATCACATTATAACATTTAACTGGGATTGTCATACCCACTAACTGTATGCACCTCAAGATCCTGTCTTGGACCATCCTCTTTTTTTTTATCTCTCCTCTTTGTCATTATGTATCTCTTTAGCTTGTATGGATTCAATTATCATCTGTATAACAGATGACTCCCAGATCTATGTAGCCAGCTCTAGTTTCTCTTATGAGTTCCAGTCCTATGTCATTGACTAACAGACATTAACAATTGGATATCCCATAGGCATCTCAATCTCAATGTACTTAAAACAGAGCTCATTATCTTTTCCACAAAAGCCAATCAAGTGAGATAATATTTATAAAGAGCTTAGCATAGAGTTTCTTAATGAATACTTGTTCCCTACTCCTATTATTGTCAAGGACACCACACCAAGGAGTAGGGAACAAGTCATCTAGATTTGCAGGCTCTGGGTCATCCTTGACTCTTCCCTTGTTTCTATTTTCACATCTTTTATCTATGTCCCCCTTCCTTTCATAGCCATTATCCTTCAGATTCTTACCACTTCTCACCCGGATTGTGTCAACACCTTCCTCTTTTGTCTCCTTGTCTTCCAAAAAATGTCCCCAGACTCTTTACCACCTGACCTCTTCCTTCTTTCTTTTCAGCCTTCTTACACATTATGTGTCTCCATGAAAGCTACTATTTTGTCACCTGGTCTACTCATGTTCCTCACCATGTGCTTTATCTTCCTTCTCTACATCTTTGAACATATCTTATCTCAGTCTTTTACAATCTCTGGCTTCCTTTAAGTCTCCTGTCAAGTGCTACCTTTTGCAAAAGGCCTTTCTTAGCTCTTTCCATCTGTTAGTGTCTTCCCCTCTAAATTTATCTTGCATATACTTTGCATACATTTTGTCTTCCCCACTAGAATATAAACTCCTTGAGGGCAAGGACTCTTTTCCTTTGTTCTTTATAACCCAGTGCTTAGCACAATGTCTAGTATGTAGTAATCACTTAATAAATGCCTTATTGATTGTTTTGAAAGAATAGTAAAATAACAGAGAAATAATATCATACGGATCCTCAAATGAATACACTCTGATCTCTGTGATCCTTAGGACAGTTTGGGAAATGAATCCCTCCAAACTCACTACTCCAAAAGACAAGGCATACTGGAAGGTCCCTCTATGATAAGTTTCATGCAGCACTTACATTTCTTCTGGGATTCTTGCTTGGTCATCGCAATCTAGCTGTCTTTTCTCCTTGCTCCATGGAACTATAGAGACAGTTTGAGTCGTAGGTCCAAGACAGTATCATTGCAGTCTCTGATGCCCCTAAGTTCTTTCTTCATGCAGTCACTAATTCCAGCAGAATATCTCCATTAAAAAATTTCAACCTCTTGCCAGACAATTCCTCTCAATTCCCAGCATCAGTATATATCCATATGGGAAATAGAATTCTGAGAACTCCTCCAATAAGGATATCAACCTTTGGTCCTAGGCATTTGGGGAATGCCCTGTGTAGGAATTTAATCCTACTCAGATATGCCTGTTATAACACCATAACAACATATGTTTTAAAGTTTAATCTGCACCATTAACATTTTCTCTGTCATTTAAGCCTAGATAATCATTAAAACAATAAATCAAGCCCTCATTTGTGGCATTTTCCTGAGGTATAAATGCACGCAATCAAGTCTCAGGAGGATTAGACCCAGTTCCAGTATGCCCCTGCCTGTAACCCTCCAGTTCCAGCTAAATGAGGATGGCTCTGAACTGTTTCTGTTCTGTCTTGACAACCTGGCTAATAGAGAGAGAGGCCTTCTCCTTGGTAATGAGATGACTGACAATACAGTTGCTTCTCATAGCTTTGACATGTTTGATATTTCATGGATCATTCCAGCCCTTTTGACGAACTCTTAGAAATCAGCTGAATAATCAACCTACTTAGATTCAAGAATTCCAGTAAGAAATCTTCCTTAAGGAAACTTTATCTTAGTCACATCAAGGACAAGTGAGAGGACAATATGCTTTATTTTTAATGATAACATAATTAATATGTTGCAAGAGCAGGGAAAATATATCATAATACAATATTCCATCCGAGGCTTGTGAGTCTTTACTTTGTCTTACATTTATTAGGTGGTGGCATTAGTGTTTATCTGGAGCCAGATGTGTCCACAGAGTAAATATAATGACTTAAAGGCAGAGGGATGATTGCTTTTCTGCATTCCATATCATCAATATATGTTAGGATTTTCGTGGAAAAAAAGTATTTTTTCAGCAAAAGTATTTTTTTCTTAAAGCAAAAATAAGCAATTTTGATTGGTTCTTAATTTTCATAGTAGTGTTGAACTCAGACTTTCACTCAGTTGTCTGTAGGAAAACCTTTTTGCTGGTTGTATGGGGTGTGTTGGAAAGCATCAGTGAAATGACTGCTTGAAAATTCTTCATGTTAGCCTGGAATCATGGCATCTTGCCAGTCCTACATTGTTGAATTACACAAGATAGCTTTCATGGCTAAATTCTTTGCATTTCCTTAGTTCCAAGAATATGGATTCCCCCCTAAGCCTCTCTCTAGTTGTGGCTTTACATGCTCTAGTGTTAGCTGACATTGGAAAGTGAAGGCTCTTCAGACCCTCTATTTTGTTTCCTTCACTCTTTTAGCAGGAGGCTATGATGACTTCTTTTGGGTTGTTCTGCTACTTCAAGTAATATTATAGAATTATTTTAAAGTTGCAAGGATTCTTATCAATTATCCAATCCATCTCCCTCTTTGATAGATGAGGAAACTAGGGCCCCAGGAAGGTTAAGTGTCTTGCATAAGGGTCCCATCAAAGGTTGGAATTTGATCCCAGGTCCTCTGACTCTAGGAGCAGTTAGGTGGTTCAATGGATAGAGCATCATCCCTGGAGTCAAGAGGACCTGAGTTCAAACTGGATCTCCAACACTTATTAGCTGTGTCACCTAGGGCAAATCACTTAACCCTGTTTGACTCAGTTTCTTCATCTGTAAAATGACCTGGGAGTATCTTTACCAGGAAAACTCTAAATGGTGTCACAAACAGTTGTACATACTGCTAACTGAATAAGGAACAACAACTTCTAACTCTCAAGTTAGTGATCTTTCCAATGAATCACCCTTCCTTCTGAGTTCAGATGGGCAGTCTTCTTTAAAGGGATTCCCGTACAATATACTTCACTGTGGAGAGAAAACTATCTACTTATGTCTCTCCTAGAGGTATCAATAATCTAGATAATCAATAATCTAGAATCTAGGAAAGTGCTGAAGATCTAGAGGAAAAGGTTATGCAATATAGGTTTTAGATGCCATTAAAAGCAAACATCTAGGATGTATTCTTTTTTCAAAATTATTTTTCTATTTTAATTTTATGAAATAAAACAAATATTTCCAAAACATAGTAGAATAAAAAAAAGATGATTGCACATGAAATTGCAAATCTATTATTACAACTTGGTATTCTTTTTAAATATATAATAAAGTTATCGTGTCAATTTCCTTTTTTTTTCCCTTCTCCTCCCCAAGGAAAGGGGGACTACATGATAAATGGATATTTCCTATGGACATTTTTTTTCCAATTTAATTGAATCTAAGAATATTTTATATTTTATCATAGAGAATGTGCCTGCTTCCACTGGTAGTAGCTCCCTATCATGTATATAATATGTATATATGTACATATATACATACATGTATACACACACCTCTCTATCTAGCTATCTATTTATCTATCTATTTGTCTATCTGTCTGTCTGTCTTTTGGCAGATAAAGGGAAGTTTGACTCAAAAAAACCATTTAACTGAATTGGTAGGGAGGAAGATAGTTTCTTTAAATAAAAAAACTATGACTGTTCTGTTTTGCTCCCACAAAAGTTATTGGGAGATAATCAATAGTTGTGGGGAAGATTGCTTATCTTATTTTACCAAGACAATGGCCATCTTGGTGCCAGAGGGAGCTAGAAAGGTGGGGGCGTCACAAACAGCTGGGACCCTAAAGGTCAAGCCCCAGTCACAAGTAGTCTCACTACCTTGCCTATGTAATTTGTATAAAGAAGAAATATAGGGGAAATAAGAGCGAGGAATGTGACTAACTCTAACTCTAACAGGAAGGACAGAACTATGTAACCTCACTTGGAGAAAGAGCCTGCGGGTGAGGTTGATGTTCCTTGCTTGATTAGGAGGCAGTCCACTAAGAACCCTGAAATTTCTCGAATCAACACTTGAGCTATATATACTTCTACACATAGAAGGGTTTTACAATTGGTAATTGCTGACTGTAGAACTCTATTACAAAGTGGTTCTTTAAGGCATGGATTTGGATATGGGGCAGGTTGGAACATGTCTTTTATGCCTGTGTTAGAATTTTTGTTCTCCCATGCTAGTGAACTAAGTCGGTTCTACCAGAATCAAATGAATGAACAGAACAAAACCAAAAAACGCTCCATCACTACCATGACAAAAAAGAAAACCTCCAAATGAAGTCAGTCCTTGAGCAGCTCACACATCAGTGAATATTCATAGACCTCTGGGCAATGCTGGCAGAAACTAATTCACTCCGAGAACAAAGGGACCAAAGAGACAGGGTCCCTGGGAGAAGGCTAGAGGAAGGGAAAAGAGCATCATGGAACACTGTCATGACTCTCCTTCCTGGTAATTGAGCAATACTGCTCAGTTAGTCATAACTGTTAAGTCAAAGTGGAGAAGGGAGGCTAGGAAACCCTTTAATGGAGGTCATCGAGTGACAAATGCAAAAGATACTATGTATGAACTAAAAAGGTAAAGTTTTTGTTTTCAGATCACTTATAGTATATTTTCAAGCTGTAAAATTCTGCCAGAGAAAAGAGGTTCTTGTGATTCAACAGCTAAAAGAAAGGCTCTTATCCTTTCTCTCCTCTTCTCCTTATCCCCTCCCCCATTGGAACTAGTCTGAAAAATTCCATCAACCCTTGAATGGAGAGCTTTGCACCACCTTCCAAAATATTTTATTTTACAGAATTTTCTTTTCCTGGAGGCATCCAGAATAGCCCACCAACCTAATGCTTTTGTGAAGGGTAATTTATTTACACTTTTTTTGTTTATTCAAGGCCTCAGACTGGCTGACACAGTTCCTCAAGGAATTGTCCCTCAAGAGGCAGTGACAATAAATTCTCTGTTGACCGATTTGCTGGAAGAGAGCTCAGCTTCAATAAGTACAGCTTTCAAAAGAAGCTATGAGCTGTTAGCCAGACTGCCAAGATTTTAATGAATTGCTTTAGACACTCTTTCTTGTAGCTTCCACTGTGATCAGAAGTCTGGAAAAAAAAATCTTTCATGAACACAACACATGGCAATCTGGACATTAAAAATCTGTTACATATTCCCTTTTTATATGACTAAGTGGTATGTTTTATTTTAAAGAATTTCATAAAGGCAATATGTAAATATGCATGAAAAATAGAATTTTGTAATATAAGTGTCTTCTTCAGTCTTTAATTGCCTGATGACACAAATTAGTGATTTAGATGAAATGTTAGTTTTATTAAACAGCTTTCAGAAAATATATTAACAGAAAATTTTGAAAAAAGGAGAAAAGATAGCTATGTAGGTAGCAGTTTGAAAATTTTAGACTCGCCTTAACCATAATAGAATATTTTTAGCCTTTTGGAGAGAATTAATTTTACTTAAGCATTATAATGTTCTTCAAATGCATTCAGTGGACTAGGAATAATGTTCTCCAATTTAGAGTCCTCTCATGCTCTGGTTGTTCAGTGTTTCAAATCAAATATGCATACTTTGGTATTAGAAGTAACTGTTGGCAAATAGGATTTGATGTTTTAAAGAGAAAAAACCCATATTACAAACGTTTATGAAGCTTCTGGAAAACCAAACATTCCTGAAAAAGTTCCTCATAATCAGAATCTGACAGGTTGCATTTCTGTTTTAAAAAGAATGCATAGATTTAATAATTGATGGGAAAAATATCTAGGAAACTATGTGGAAATGAGTGGTGTCTGATAAACACCAAGTAGATCAGAATGTGCCTGTCTCAGGTCATTAGAGGTCCTATTTGCAACCCATTGTACCCATTTGCTCCATTAAATACATTACTGCAGCAAGCAGACAGAAATGAAATTAATTAAGGCATATCTTTATCTAAGCACATGAATAGTAGATCCCATGTACTTAATAACAACATTTATAATGACATAATTCAAGAATTTATGTAAGAATAGCTCTAATCTCTGTTCAGTTACTCCTTTAGAAGTAAATAATAATAGCCATTACTTGAAAAGAGTGGATTGCTTACTTTCTTGAGATGCATTTTTATGGTACCTTTTCATACAAACTTCATTCCCAGGGAGGACAGAATAAGAGCAAATGTGATGAAAGGACGAAGAGGGATGAACTAGAATAGTGAGCATCTGGAATTTTTTTCCCCTTAAGAGATCTTTAAGATTTTAAAAGCGGACTAGAAATGCCTCACTTGTTTTCACCTGGCAATTTGATCTTAATTCATGTTAAGGCTATTACTGAAATAGGAGGTAGCTAGGTGGCTCAGTAAATAGAGCACTGGTGATCTGAGTTCAAATATGGTCTTAGACATGTACTAGTTGAGTGATCCTGGGCAAGTCACTTAGCATCTGTTTGCCTTATATGGCAACCACTCCAGTATCTTTGCCAAGAAAACCCCACAGGCAGCATGGGCCACCAGGGTCAAGAAGAATCAGACACGACTGAACAGCATCAACAGCAATACTGAAATGGAAATGACAGAAATTCTTTATTTAGTATGTTCATCTATTTAAAAAAGCCCTTTGTGTGTGCTGGGCAAATTCAATTCATTTGGCTGATGATTAATACGCATTTGTTGAACCATGAATGAATTTTTTTTTTAAAGCATGAGGAAAAGATTGTTTCAATCTGTTGTTTTCCCTTCTTTGAGTTTCTCACACATCATCTGTATCACAAATTCTCTACCACTCGGTCATTTGTGATATTGGATTATTATCTATTTTTTCCTCTAATGTCCTACTTGAACATGGCAATAGACAGCATAATGTAGCAGAGTGCACCCTGAAGTAAGAGTCAGATGTTCCGAATCACAGAATTCTAGAAAAAGAAACTAACTTTAATCTCTTCCACTGGTGTATACATGAAGAGTGACTATCTAGTTCTGCCACTTAGCTATGTGGCTTTGGGCAGATCATTTAACTTTTCTGATTCTTAGTTTCCTTATGTGTTAGAGTGGAAAAATATTGAATTCCTTGCCTACTTTGCAAGGTTATTGTGAAGAGCAGATGAGATGATGTATCCCAAAGTTCTTTGCAAAATCTAAAGCTCTGTATAAATGAAAAGCATTCCAATTACCCTGGCTCTTCATTCAGTTCACTATTGTCCTCCTATGGTGCCTTAAAGTAGTATGGAGATGATCTTTGGTCTTTGAAATACACGCAAGTAGAGCACAAGTTTGATAACTTTGAGCATGGCCCGAGAAATGGGGTCGATCAACCAATAAGTATTTATGAAACATGCTGGCATTGTGTTAAATGCTGGAGATACAAAGAAAGATGAAAATGCAAAAATTATCCCTGCCCTCAAACAGCTGATTTTCTAATAGAGCATACTGTGTAAATAAGTAGGTTTTTGCTGTATTATTATTGTTCAGTTATTTTTTTCAGTAGTGTCCAACTCTTCAGGATCTGATTTGGGATTTTCTTGGCAAAGATGCTGGAGTGCCTTGCCATTTTCTTCTCCAGCTCATTTTGCATGTGAGGAAGCTGAGGCAAACAGGGTAAAGTAACTTGCCCCGATTCCCACATCTAGTAAGTGTCTGAGGCCAGATTTGACCTAAGATGAGTCTTCTTGTCTCCAGATCTGACATTCTATCCACTGCGCCACCTAGCTGTCCTTAAATAATAGGACACATATATATATATAGATACAAATATAGATATAGATATATAGATATATACAGAGTAGAAGGAGAGTAACCTTAGAGCAGGGGTTCTTGACCTTTTCTGTGTCAAGGACTCTTTTGGAAGTCTGGGGAAGTTTGTGTTTTTCTCAGAATAGCTTTTTTAAAAATTACAACAAATGCTAAATTGTAGTTAAGGGTTAGTAAAAATAAAAGTATAATTTTTAAATCCAAGTCCTTTGACTCCCTGAAATCTACCTACTGCTTAGTACTGTGACTGGTATATAGTAGGCACTTAATAAATATTTATTGACTTATTCATGGAATCTAGGTAAAGAATTTCTAAAGTGAAAAGCTCAAGTAGCTGGGGGAATTAGGAATGCCAGCTACCTTGTGAAGTAGGTGCTATCATCACCCCCATTTTATAGATGAGAAAACTGAGGATCAGAAAGGTGAAATAACCAGCCCAATATCACACAGCTAGTAAATGTCTGAGGCAAGATTTGAACTTGAGATTTCCTGAGTTCAGCATCAGTGCTCTGTTCACTGTGCCTATAAAAGGTGGCATTTGAACTGAGTCCTGAAGGGACACAAGGATAACAAGAGATGAATGTGATGAAGTAGAATGTTCTAGTCTAAGGGGAGAGGCACATCAAAGGTCCACAGATAGGAGGTGGACTGTCATGTACTAGAATCAGCAAGTAGGTGACTATAGTTACACTTAGGTCAATACTGCAGAGTGAGAAGAGGGAAGTAAAGTGTGTGAAGACTGGAAAGATAAACATGGACCTGGTTGTGAAGAACTCTAAATACCCACTAAAGTAGTTTATATTTAATAATGGAAGTAATAGGAATTTGGAGGAGGGGGTGGTGACTTGATTAGAACTACACTTGAATAAAATCACTTTGGCAGCTGTGTGGATTGGAGTGACTTGAGGCAGAGGAACAAATTAGAAGGCTATTGTAAGAGTCCACAGAACATGTGATGGACTGAACTAGGGTGGTGGCTGTGTGTGTGGGGGCGAAGAAAGGAACATAGATGTCATTATGAAATATACGGGGTGAGAGTGAGGAATGAAGAGGATACTAACTTTCTAATGGGTCATACAAAGAAAATAGTGAAGTCCTCTAGAGTGATAGGGAAATGAGAAAGTGGGGAGGACATGGGGTAAAGATAATGAGTTCTGTTTTGGACATGCTAAGTTTGAAATGCCTACGAGACATCCAGAGATGACCAGTAGGCAGTTCGTGATGTGAGAATGGATGTTAGGGGAGAGACTAGGGCTGGACATTGGCACGGAGATGATAGTGGAGCCCTGGCAGATGGCGAAATCAACAAGAGAGAAAAGATAAAGGGGTCCAAGAGAGAGCCTTGAGGGGTACTTACAGTTAAGAAGCATGGCAAAGATGATGGTCAAGCTGAGGAGACTGTAAAGAAGTAGCCAACCAGCAAGTAAGGAATCTCAAAGGAGGAGAGATTGCTGCAGTGATACTGGTAGATGAAGAGTGCCGGAAATGGCACATGAGGGCAAGGAGTATTCTAACACCTCTTGCACCACCAGTGAGTTGGGAGTATGAGAGAACGGATAGCCAGTGATGGAGAAAGTGACCAGGGAGTGGGATCTTTGGGTGGCAAGCAGGTCTCAGGGTGGATGGCAGGAGTATGAAAGGAAAAGGGGAATGAAAGTTACTCGAGCTTTTCACTCTAAAGGTTCTTTATCATGGATAATAAGTCAGTAAACATTTATTAAGCAACTACTATGTGCCAGCCACTGTACTAAGCAGTAGATAGATTTCAGGGAATCAAAGAACTTGGATTTAAAAATTACATTTTTATTCTCACTAACCCTTCATTAATTTCAATGAAAGAAAACATGAGTTTGTCATTTACAGAACAGGCTTTCCAGAAGGCACAGTGAAAGAGCAAGACAAATCCAGAACAGGACATTTGGGAGGATAGTTGAGGTGAATCAGAACAAGGGAATGGACATCTAAGTATTTGGGTCTTTTTGGCGGTATGGGGTTCAGAAATACTGGGCATGGGGAGTAAAATAGGCATATGTTTGTTAACCATAGAAGAGAGAGTACAGGCAGAGTATCAGTGAATGGGGAGGGGTAGATAGATGACTAGATGGTTTAAAGTTGTCCCATGAGGGTTAATCTCATAGAAGGTACTATTGTGGTAATCTAAGAGGAGGAGGAAAGTCAAGGGGAGACTGGGAGCCTGATCAGGAGCCTTGTCCTTAGCAAGCCAAGCCTTGGAACTAGCATTGAGACAGGGGTTAGAGGAAGGGCCCTGGTTGGCCCTCAAGCACCATCCATGAGGCAATTATATGTAGTAGTGCATAGAGAACTGGAGTCTGGAAGATGCAAGTTTGAATTTTGCCTCAGACACTTTTTAGCTGTGAAACCTAGACAAATCACTCAAGCTCTGCAAGTATCAGTTTCTTTATCAATAAAATAGGGATAATAATACTAATTGCTTTAAATATCTTAAAGTATAACATAAATATTGGTTATCATCATTATTATCATCCACTGTCTGAGGATCAGAATAGCTAATAAATAGAATAGCTAATAAATCCAAAGCATAGAGGAAAGCATAGAGCATAGCTCCTTGCTTTCAAGGAGTATATATTGAACTGGGGGCGGAGCCAAGATGGCAGAGTAGAAGGACGCACGTTTACGAGCTCCGAACCCACAACCCATAAAATTAAGGTAAAAAGAGATCCCCATAAATTCTGAATCACTGCAGGGGGTACATAAATATAGGGGAAGAGATTTCCGTTCCAGTGAGCCCTGGAGAGCCGTCCCCGGGATCCGTCGCTCCCCAGAAAGCGGACCCCACCCCAACGCTGCCCTGGCCGTGGCCCCAGAGAAGCTGACCCGAGCAAGCTTCAGAGACGGAAGCTCCGGCGGAAGCCGGGAAAGTCCCTCCGCCCACAGAAGCTACAGGTCAGTGAGAGAGAAAGCTGGGCTAGGGGAGGGGAGCAGAGCATCTCTGTGACTCAGGCCCCCTCGGGAGGAAGCGGTGGTGGCAGAGACGGGGGCAGGAAGTGGCGGAGGCAGAGGAGTGGGTGGAGGGTGAGGCAGCAGCGGCAGCAGGCAGGATCTTCATTACTGAAAGTCTTTGCAACCTGAGGGAGCTGAGTCTGGGAGACGGCCCTGCCCCCACCCCGCTCTATTACTGAAGGCCTCCGTATTAAGCCCCTGACGGAACTGAGCCTAGGAGGCGGCCCCCCACCCCGCCTCCACCCGCTCCGTTCCTGAAAGTCTCTGCATAAAGCCCCCGAGGGAACTCAGCCTGGGAGGCAGCTCTGCCGCCACCCCAGCGCCAATTTGAATCTCAGAGGCCAAGCACTAGCTGGGCGGATCCAGGCGGGGGTGGAAAGGATTTTCAGAAGTCAAGTAACTGGCTGGGAAAATGCCTAGAAAAGGGAAGAAAAATAAGACTATAGAGAGTTTTTTCCAACAAATGCAAATGATCCCGACCTTCGGATCTGATGGCGAGGACGAGGACGTATTCTTGCCATCAGGGAAAGACGGGGAGGGTGGGGCCTCAGTACCCCAGACACCCCAGGGGGGTGGCGGGTGGGCTCAGGCCTTGGAAGAGCTCAAAAAGGATTTTGAAAAGCAAGTTAGACAGGTGGAGGAAAAACTGGGAAGAGAAATGAGAGAGATCCAAGAAAAGTATGAAAAACGGGTCAATACCTTGGTAAAGGGGACCCAAAAAAATGCTGAGGAAATTAACACCTTGAAAAATAGGCTCACTCAATTGGCAAAAGAGGTTCAAAAAGCCAATGAGGAGAAGAATGCTTTCAAAAGCAGAATGAGCCAAATGGAAAAAGAGGCTCAAAAGCTCACCGAATTTAATAGTTCTCTCAAAATTAGAATGGAACAGATGGAGTCTAATGACTTTATGAGAAACCAAGAAATCAAGGAGTATATATTGCACACAGCATATGTAAAGTTCATAGCACATTTAGGGCAGGGACATGTGGGTTTAGAAAGTGACAAGAATGAAGAACGGAGCTATAGGGGAATATATTGGCACACCTTTTCCAATAGCTATGACAGAATTGATTTAATTGAGTCCAGAACTGGAAAGGTCAGAGGGTAAGGAGACCTCAGGAATGCTCCTATCATCAATAAAGTAAGGAGACCTCAGGAATGCTCCTATCATCAATTTAATTGAGTCCAGAACTGGAAAGGTCAGAGGGTAAGGAGACCTCAGGAATGCTCCTATCAATAGGTATTAAGTCATCATATGTGATATTATTGGGAAAGGATCTTTAAGCCCACATTTTGTCCTTCCAAATCAAATGCTTTTTGATAGTAAATACAGAAGGTCCTGGTATTTCCTCCTCTCCTTCCTGACACACTTTCCAATAGAGTAGTTTTTACTACCACCACTACATCACCTCCCACTCTTAATTCCTGCTCCCACTTATTGAAATCTGTTTTTTTATCTCAACCACTGATTTTTTTTCCTAAACAGAGATAGAATCTTCAGTTAAACAGATTTAATTAGAGCACAATCAACTCATAATTATAATTAGTTTTCTTAAGAAGAAACACAAACCTAGTTGTAACCAGAAGATAAAAATAATTCAAAATGCAAAAAAATAGGAAGCTATTTTATTCTTCCTTTAAGATGATTTCATAGAAATATACTACTAGCCTCTTAGAGTAATGAACTGCCACATATGGAAAATTTGATCACTTTAGATCAGGGTTTGAATCTTCTGTCCTGCCCTCATCTGAACTATCATTGCCAAGTACATCTAGGCCTTCATGTAATTGTAGCCTGACAAATCCAAAACATGAAAAAAGGGAATAGGGGAAAGGGAATGAGAATGTTAGGCAGTATAGTAGATAGAACACTGGGGTTAGGGAATTTCTAAATTCAGTTATGGCGCCAGATACTACTAGCTCTGTGACTCTCAGCAAGTCATTTCACCTCTGTTTGCCTCAGTTCCCTCAACTGTAAAATGCTGATATTCATAGCACCTACCTTCCAAGGTTGTTGTGAGGAGCAAATAATTGTAAGTGCTTAACACAGTGTCTGACATATAGTAAGTGCTATATAAATAATAGCATGTTCATCCTATTATTATTTAATACCTGGTGTGCTATGCTATACTATGCTAAGCACTTTAGAAATATTATCTCATTTGATCCTGATAATGAAAAAGAAAAAAAGTCTTAGTTTCATAAATGTAATTGTAGCTTAAGCAGACCCTGCAACCCATGAAAGGCAAGAAAGCAGTCAAATGTATATAGCAGAGTGGACAAGATGGAGTTTTTTATTACAATATTTTGCTTGGGGATCTTGAAATTTAAATTTAAGATCAGATAGCAACTGTTTAGAAGTTAGAGAAAATATATCTAAAAGGTGAGCTATATATATATATATATATTAAATATACACATATATGTATATATGTATTTCCTTCTCCAGCTTACTTTACAGATAAGGAAGAGGTGAACAGAATTAAGTGACTTGCCCAGGGTCTTATGGTAGTAAGTGTCTGAGGCTGGATTTGAATTCAGATCTTCCTGACTCTAAGGCCTATTCACTGTGCCACTTAACAGCTGTGTGTATACATACATACATACACATATGTATTTGTATGTATATGCATATATACCTGTATGTATTTATACTGTATAAAACCACACATACATATATATTTAAAAATATAATATATATTTATATAATATGTACATAGGTATTATATATACACATGTATCTTTATATGAACACATGATAAACCATTTGAAAAATGATTATTTTCTTATCTCTAACCTTGCTCTATTTTACTAATTGAACAATAATTTGATTCTATATGATTGACTGGCACCTTTTAACTGAAAAAGCACTTACCTTGGAATTAAGTTGAAACCCCATTGGCTTCAGGTTTTTAAGTGTCTTTTCTGTTTTGTCTAAAGCCGCTCAGGTGTTCTTATTCAGACAATATTTTCCAGTGCCTAAAGTTCTCAGCTGTAGGTCTATGGCAATGTGCCAAACCTAGAACTGTGACTGAGGGCTAAGAAGAGACTCTAGGATATAGAATGTGCCATTCCACCTATTGCTAATGAGACCACATGAATTGAGACACTCTACATCTTTCTTTATTATTAATGAAGGAAAGGAAGCTGCTTTTAAGTGTCATCAATGACTTCCTAATTGCCAAATCTAATAACTTTTTTCCTACTTTTCCTCTTTCTTGATTTCTCTCAAGCATTTGATGCTGTTAAGTAGTAGTTTATTCTTTATAATCAATTAACAAGCCTTTAATAAGCACCTGCTATATATCGGACCCTGCATATTAAACAAAGCAAAAAGCAGTTCTTGTTTTCAAGGAGCTCACAGACAAGTGGGAGAGGGAACATGCAAATAATTATGTGCAATAAGATATATCATAGGGTAATTTAGAAATAATCAACAGAGGGTAGGCACAAGCATTAAGAGGGATAGGAAAAAGTTTTTTGTAGAAGGTAGAATTCTGTTTGGGACTTGAACAAAATCAGAAAGCCAGGAGATGGAGAAGAGGAGGGAGAGGACTCTAGGCATGGAGGAGCCAGGGAAGACGCAGTGAGTTGGGAGATGGAGTGCCTTGGGTAAAAGATAGCAAAGAGTTGGTGTCACTGAATCACAAAATACTTTGGGGTAGAGCGTGAGTAAGGTGTAAGAACACTGGAAATTTAGGAAGGAGCCAGGTTTATGAAATGTTTTGATTGCCAAAATCAGGATTATATATAAAATATATTGTACCCTGGAGGTTATAGGGAACTGCTGGAGTTTACTGAACGGTGTATATGTGTGGGAGATGGTTAGTTGTGCACTTAAGAAAGATGAATTTTTTTTTCCTCAAGGAGCCTACATTTTATTGGGCAAGAAGCATATAAACCAAATGGCATAACATATACAAAATATACAGAAGATAAGGACAAGATCTATCAATATAGTGAGAAGAAAGATAAGTGGCACAAATTGGAAGGGCAAGACTGGTGATAGGATAAGGGAGCAAGAGACTTGGAAGAAGAGGATATTGTAGAGTTGAACTGGTTCACTGAAGGGTCTACCAAGATGGAGGTGACTGTAACAAATGCATTTGTGATATTCTGAGAAGTGGAGAGATTGGAGGGGAGAATGCAGAAGAGGGTTTAGGATCATAAGGCAGAGGGAGTGGTGGAATGACAATAGATGTGATCAGATAAGGGAATTTCAGGGAACAATAACAGGAGAGTTGGACATGATGGCAAGATCAAGGGTATGACCATTTCTGTGTGTAACAGAGGTAGAGGAATAGGTCATGGAAAGTAAGTAAATTGAGAAACTGGGAGGTTAAGGTGTTTGAGGGAATATCAATGTGTATGTTACACTTCACTAATTAAAGAAAAAGGGAGAAATCCTGGAAGTCAGTCTTATAACAGTTACCAGAATCTCAATTAGATAGTAAACAGAAATTGAGTGAACCTCAAAGGAAGAGAGATTACTGAGTGATAGAGGGAGAGGGAAAGCTAAAATTTGGCAACAAGGAGCAATGAATATTACAAATCCATCACCAATGAGTTGGGGGTATGAGAGAAAGTGCAACAGGTAGCTAGGGAAATTGGATCATCAAGAGAGAGCCAGTTCTCAGTGAAACCCAGAAGTTGGAAGGAGTGGGAAAGAAAAGGTTTAAAGCAAGTTTGTTGTCTATGGAGCAGGCTCTCCAAAGAACACAGCGGAAGGAGTGGATAGACTTAAAGTGGGACATTGGGACAAGTTGAAGGACATGGGAATGAAGGATTGGGTAGGAGGGGCAGAGGGTAAGATTTGAGAAATGTTAGCTAGGGCTTCAGAATCACTGGGACAAAGAGCATATTTATATTCTCTTCTTTGGTTTCCATGCCATTATTTTCTTCTGATTCTTCCCTTACCTCTTTGATGATTTCTTTATATTGTTCCTTCAAGCATCTTCTTCCATCCCTTGTTCCCAATATGTAAAGATTTCTCATGGCTTGGTCCTAAGCCCTCCTCTCATCTCTCTATACTTAGGAACAGGTTTAAAACTGGAGGGATCCATTAAATCATCGACTCAACCCTTCCACTTACAGATGGGAACAGCAATGCCCACATCAACTTAGTGACTTTTGGTCAAGATTTGGTATGACAATCTAGTTTTGTTTAGTAGAAGAACAAAAACTTGAGCTCAAACCTTCCTAACTCCTCTCTTGGATATAATTCCCAATAAGTGGAAATAGGAGGAACTTTAGGGATATGTTCTCTGTTATCCTAGCTTCACACCATACTTCATCCTCAGCTTTTTCTTAAATGATTGGATCAATTCAGAGAAACCACTTAGTTCCCTCCACTGCCCATAACTAAACAAGGGAGTACTCATTAGGTTTTTCCATTTTTTCAGAAGCACACAGAACACTGCTTTCTAGGACCAAACCCTAAAGGGTAGATCTTGGAAAAGACACAAATATACACTCTGGAATCAAAGAAACAAGATTCCCAAACTGTTGAATGCAGCAATTTTCCTGGGGATATCAACCTTGTATAAGTTTTGGTCAACAAATTTCATACAGTTTCCATTGTAGTGACTTGTCTTACCCTTACTGGTCTTCTCCATGCACAACATTCCATTTGTCACCTCTGGGTCTTAGTACAGGCTGTCTTCCCAACTGGGAATGGTGTCCCACCCTAATTCAAGGGTCAGTTCAAGTGCCACTTCCCATATAGTCTCTTTCTCAGTCCTTCTCTCCCTTCTTCCAAACTTCTTTGTGTTTATTTGCATATATTTATGAACTTAAAGGTACATGCTATATTTCCCTCAACAGAATATGAACTTCTTGAGGAAATAGATTGTTTCTTATTTTTATCTTTGTATCTCCACCACCTATCCTAGAATCTGGAATATAGTAGGCATTTAATAAATGTTTATTGAATGAAAATAATGCTCCCAGAACGGAACATAATACAGGATGTCCAAAAAGTCCTAGTGCTGTTTTAAGCTCTTAAAGCTTAAAACTTCACTAAGACATTTAGGACACCTTGTACTCCAGATGTGGCCTTTTCAAACAAAGTTCAGTTCTGTTAATGCAGTTTAAAGGAGGTAGCTTTACTTTACCTTACCCTGAATCCATTCAGTTCTGTTAATGCAGTTTCAGTTCTGTTCTGTTAATGCAGTTTAAAGGAGGTAGCTTTACTTTACCTTACCCTGAATCCATTCATCTTAAATTCAGGCCATCCTGTTAGCCTGTTGAGATCTGCAGATTGCTGGAGAGTCAAATTTTTAACACTTTAGAAAAACATGCTTCAACTTTTCAATGTCCCTGACATTGTGAGGGGGAAGGTGAGAACCACATTTTCTAGCCTAAGGAATACCCTGATGTATTTACAACCTATCTAAAAACAGCCACATGGATCATGATTGTTCATTATTTTCATCACAAAATGCTTATGAAACTTAATGTAAAATGCGACACATGGGAAGAGGCTCCCCGACCAAGGCTGGGTTGGTTACTGACAGATAGACGCCAGCAGTTTTTCTGCATTCCAGTTCTATATCCGTTTCTGGTACCCTGGCAGCCCTGCAATCTCTGCGGTTTTAGAACAGACCCCTTTTGCACAGCTTCTAGCTAGCTACTTGCAGAGACACGCTCTTCTAGTATTTCTGCTTAGAGTACTTTTTCCAGGAACATATCCTAGACTAATGTACAAACTGCCTGCTTACAATAAATAACTTACAATAATTCCTTTGTTATTTTTTGTAGCAATCCTTTGGGGGTAATTAAAACAGGTAGGAGTTTTACATGGCTAAAAAAAATCAACCCCAGGCTGTCTTGAAGAGAATAGACAGAGAAGTCTTCAATGTGGTTTGCGTAGTTTAAATTCAGGGGTTCTCTTGGCTTTAGAAGCCTAGTACCTCCTTTAATTTAGATGCAGCTGAAATCTTCCTAGAGTTTCTGTTGTGTTTGCAAGAATAATGTTACTTTCTAAGTTATTTCATTTGGGCTAAGATAGAAAAATGGCATATTAGTGAAGGAAAATAAATGTCCTAAAAACAGTCCATTAAATTTCCATACAACAGGGGAGGCACCAATCTTATCCCACAACACTTCTTTCCATGTAGTTTATGTTATGGTCAAATTCAGTTATTCCCAGTTCCCCAAATATTTTCTTGCTTTCATGCTTTTGCTCACACTGTTTCTTATGCCTTGGACCTCACTTTGGTGGGAGCAATATCTCAACTTTTACTTTGACCCCCTCCCTACCATTCACATTAAGTAAGTTTTTCCTGAAAAGGTATTGAAATCATCCTTTAGACTTGATTGACCTGGGGGTGGGGTACTAAAGACTCAGATAATTGACATCACTTCCTGGTCACTGGAGTACAAAAGAGCAAGAAGGAGATAGAGGTGTGCTCAGAGGCTTGGCTGCAAGAGGCAGGTGGACCGCAATAGCTAACGTGGAGAGAGTAGAGCTTCACTCAGCTGAATCAATTTAGGGTTATCTTCATCTTCCTCTTTTTGTTAACTGTTAAATGATCTAGGAGTGTCCCATTTTGTTCTGCTATCAAACATAAATGTCCAGGGCCTGTGTTAGATTCAGCCCAGAACTCTCTCCAACCACCTCTCCATCTATTGAAATTCTACTTATCCTTCAAAGCCCAGCTCATCTCTCATATCTTCCATGATGCTTTCTCCGATTACCCAGAGATGATTTTTTTCCTTCTCTGAACTCTCATAGCACTTTGTGTCTCTCATGCATTTACCATATTCTGCTTTGTACCACCTTTTCTTGATCATATGATTTAGGGCTGGAAGGGACTTTAGAGATCATCTAGTATAGCCACTTCATTTTAGATATGTGGATTTTGAGCCCCAAAGAATTTAAGTAATTTGTTCTAGATTACACAGAGTTAGCAGTAGAGTTGGGTATGAATGTAAATTCTCAGACTCTAAATCCTGTTTTCTTTTAGGTATAAATCTTATATTGTCTAATAGATTCTAAGTTCTTCGAGGGCAGGGAATTGTAGTATTTATCTTTGTATATTCTTCATATGCTAACAAAAAAAAAGCCTTATCATAAGATGGAGGTGATTCTGGGATCTTGAAGGATTTGACAGCAGGAAGGAAGCCCTGATAGGTTCTACCAAGCTGGAAAGTCCATAGTATGGTTCCAGCAACAGACGGCTCCCATCTCTGAGGACCATCAGGTAATGAATTGTTTGGTTATGACAATGCAGGAAACAAAACAAAAAAAAAATACAAAATGGCGCTCCATCCATCTCCCTAGTGAGAGTGGTAGAGTAGCAGAAAAGGGGGGTCTGAAAAAGTCACACTACTTAGACCATATGCAAATGTTAAGTTAGCTACATTACACTAAATGTGGTTTCTTTACTCAGTGATCAGCGAGAAATGAAATTATCTCAATATTTTGTTGCTGTCATTCAGTCATTTCAGTTGTGTCTGACTACTCATGACCTCATTTGGGGTTTTGTTGGCAGAGATACTGGAATGGTTTGCCATTTCCTTCTCCAGCTCACTTTATAGATGAGGAAACTGAGGCAAACAGGGTTAAGTGACTTGCCCCAGGTCACACAACTAGCAAGTGTCTGAGGCCAGATATGAACTCAAGACTTCCTTATGCTAGGGCTGGCGCTCTATCCACTTTGCCATGGAACTGCCCATCTCAATATTTACATTCTCATTATAAATGAAAGGACAAGTATGAAGAAATTAAAGCTAAATAGAACAATAATTCATGGCTTCTTTTCAGAAAGACAAACAAAGGAATTCATGGTTAGTTTCATTATAAGCCAAAAGAAAACAAGTCATTTCATTTGTGGTCGTTTGGTCATCTCACAATGACTCATGATCACTAAGTCATGGTAAACATGAGGAAGAACACTACAAGGATAATTGAAATGTCTGTGACAAAATCTTTTGTGGAGGATGAAGAAATAGAGCAGTCAACAACAAACTTTTTAAGATATGTCACCAAGGCAGCTTACACCTTGATGCTTGGTGACTCCAGTGTAAAGACTGGTCTCAGGGAGGATGGGAAAACATATTTTAGAAAATGTGGTTTGGAATTAAGAAAGGTTTCGAGATGATTCAGAAACCTCATGCCTGTATTTCCTGAATATTTTCTTCAAGAAGCAAGTTAGTAGGTACCGGATATGGCAAACACTGAACAACATCGCACACACAAAAGAAACTGACCATATTCAAAAAAGACAGGAAACACCTGGTTACCAGTGTAGGCATCATTTCAGAAAGAACTGCCTGTGCGAGTCAGGCTACTGGATAGTAAAAGCAAAGGTAAAAATGAGCACCAAAGACGCAGAAAAGATGAATATCAAAAGGCACTGCGTAATTATAGCAACTCTGACCTGACTTATTTATTTTTATTTACATAGTTTTGAATTTTTCAGCCTGGCCTTTTAAGCAAATGATTGATTCTGAAAATGGTAAATAAATAAAAGGAAAAATGTTTTACTTCTATTGCTTAGAAAAGTTATTTTGAGGGCACCATCATTCTTTTACGCATCCAGGTTTGCCCTTCCGAGTCTCTTCTGAGTTATCCTCAATCCCCTCTCTCTCAGTCTGTTATCCAATCAGTTGCTAAACATATCTAGTTTGCTTTCCTGAATCTCTCAAATTCGTGCCCTGGACAGCTAGGTGGCTCAGTGAATAGGGCACTCGACTTGAAGTCAGAAAAACCTAAATTCAAATCTGAACTCAGACACTTACTGACTGTGTGACCCCAGACAAGTCACTCAACCTTTGTCTCAGTTTCCTCAAGTGCAAAGCAGGGATAATAATAGCACATCTCGCAGGGTTGTTATGAGGAAAATGAGTTGTTTGTAAAGTATAGGCACATAGTAGTGTTAATTGTACATAGGTGCTTGGTAAATCCCTCCCTCCCTCCCTTCCTCCCTTCTTTCCTTCCTTCTTCCTTCCATTTCTTCTTTTTTCCTTACCTTATATGGTCACAATTTTAACTCAAATCTTATCACATTCACATGAAACCTCGCAATAGCCCTCTAATTCATCCCTTTACTTTCATTCTACCCATGCCTCCCATCCAAACTGTGCTCCATATAGCTGTCAAATTGATATTTAGGAATATCATTTCCTAAAAGTTTCCCTTGCTTAAAAAAACACCAATGGTTTCTCATTGCCTCTAGGATAAAGTGCACACTGTTCAGACTGGCATTTAAAGCTATCCACAGTTTAACTCTCACTTACATTTTCAGAATTATTTCCTGTTACTTCTTTTCTCTATAGTTCAGTTGAACTGGCTTATTCTCTTAGGCTGTCCTCCAGGTATAGACTATATTTCCATATCACTGCCACTTCTTAGAGTCAAGGTTCAGCTTAGGTCCTCTGTCCTCTGGGAAGATTTTCCCCATAGTGAGAACAATAAACTCCTTCCTGAAGTTAATTTTTATTTACTTACCTAAGTATATTTTGTATTCTCCAAGTTGTCTTTGTCCTTCATTGCCGAAGAAGACCAGGCCATCAGAGACACGATGACATGACTTGCACTTGACTTTGTTTTGAGTGAGGGAGGGCTGTGCAGGTCACCAGTCTCACTTCTACTCCAGAACCATCTGAATCCAATGACCTGATATTCATCAGAATGACTAGAGATGGCCCAGGATGCACTGGGAGACTTTGGCCCTTTTAGGCCAAGATCTATTCAGGTACACACTTAGGGTGAGGTAACACCCATTCATTGAATAGGCTTTGAATAGGTAACTCGGCTCTCCCTCTCCTGTCTGTCTCCCTCTCCCCTTCCTTCTCCTCTCCAAAGAAAAGTAAATTTGGATGACCAGAAAATGCCCAGTTAACTTGGGTTTTAGTGACTAGATTCTTTTCCTTTTCCCTTCCCTTCCCTTCCCTTCCCTTCCCTTTCTTTTCCTTTTTCTCTCTCTTCTGGACCCTCCCGGCTTAAGAGTGACTATCACTCGCTTGATGTCTTTCTTTTTCTTTGCCTCATTAAAGGGGCCATCCCCTGGCTACTTCTTAAACCTGGACAAAAAGAGGAAATCAAAGAAGAGTTTGGTAAATACGTCACAAATGGAGACATGGCAGCAGCAGTAGGGGGATATTTGTTCAAGTTCTCTACGCCAAAATCAAAAAACCTAATTATTTGTTTTCTTTAATGATAATAATGATTTTTTCCTTCAAAGAAAGAATTGATGAGGTCCAGAGTAAGACTTAATTCTTACTAACAAGAAAGATGTGATTATTGAAGTAAAAATGATAGGAACTTATGGGCAAATTACTGCTCTATTTTAGAATATATTGTAGAGAGAAGTGGAGGTAGGAAAGCTGAGCATTTTTGGAGAACAGGTTTCAAATAGTTCAAAGAAAGGATAAGCATGTTATGGGAGAAATCACCCAAGAAGTATAGGAAGTTTTCAAAAATTAAACTCTTAAGATACAAAAAAGGAATAATTCTGAGGAGTAAGACATCTAAAAAGACCAATGTGAATGTACGTGGAATTAACTGATCAGCTTAGATTTTTAAAAAGACACCTTCAGAAGGTGGTAAACAAGAGCGAACTATGAATGAGGAACATGAAAACCCAAACATGAGACATATGACATGACTTATTCAAAGAGTAAGTTGAGACCAGTAGCTGAAACAGCAAGGAGCCCTAAAGGGGAGACAGGAGAGGACACGGTTTTCTGTATTCTTCACATTTTTTCTTATAGTATAACATTTCCATTATATTCATGTATCATAATTTGTATAGGATAATAGTGTAACGCTGGCTTGTCCATCTGTATTTCTCACTCTTCTTAAATGACTGTCCCAACCTCTTTCGTTGGTCATGGATAACATTGATGATATCTTTTCCTTCATTCTTCAAGTACAAAATTGTCATTGGTAATAGCTTCTATCTACTTATGGCCACTATGTTTCTTTCCATTGACATTTAGATCATCTATCACTGTGAATTTCTTAAGAGTGAAGTGTTCCATGATTCACATTTACATAGAAGCCCTAGAAAAAGATTGGTGTTAAAATGATGGTGTTTTGTGACAAGGTGTAGCATGGGATCAATGAACAGATTACACAGTATCCTAAGATCAATTAAGTCTATTCTCTTCTTATTCAATCCTGGGCCCAGTTTATTATTAAGCTATAGCATCCATCCAAGATATGTGCACTGATATGCTGAATCAATGGGTAGCCATTCAACTGAATGTTATAATCTGGGTAATAAAGATTCTTTATCCACTTTGTTTTCCTTATATGAATGGCTTGGCTGATCTTTCTTGAGATTATGTAGGCTATCTGACATTCTGGGCTTTATTAAAATCAACACAATATCATCTGCATAGAGGAAGATTGTTTTAATTCAACAATTCAGTTCAATAGACAACAAACACCAGCTCTGTGTTAGGTGTTAGGGATACCAAGACAAAACTGATAATAACATTTTTGTCTCTGTATCCCTATTGCCTTATCACAGTGCATGACATATGGCAGGTGCTTGATAAATGTTTGTATCTTGATTGATTCAACAAATGAAATGCTAAACAATTTTAAGAAGCAGATATAATTTCAAAATATTTTTATAGGTTACAACTTGTTTTGGTGCTTATGAAGAAGGTCTTTCTCAATCCAAAGACAATAAAGAGACCAAGAGGAAAAAGAAAATCAAGTTCTACCTCCACCCTCCCATCTCCCAGTGTGCAAGCCTAGCACTAATAGAACTTTTGGAACATGTGTGGCTCTACTGATAGGGATAAGAGACCTGAAGGTGATGAAAAGTTACCCCCTCACCCTTTGATGAGTAAGCAAACTAATTTGTTTTAGTGCTTGCACACAAGACAGACCCACTGGCACTCTGGTAAACATTTATCTATACTCAACAATGTTAATTTTCAGACTGTCAACTGTGCCACATGGACTATGTCAAAAAGCTCCAGTTGATTTGCTGGAGACAGTAAATGTTTAACTTAGCGAGAGTGTAATGGAAGGTGTAATGGGATTCTCCTTCTCCACAAGTTCAGTTGATGCAGTTATAGGATGTAATCCCCTCATGGACGCTGTGGGTATTTATGGGAGAATGTGCCCCAGGTTTATGGAGGGATGTTTTGTAACAATTATTCTTGTCACACCATTTGAGTATATAAGTGACTTCATTAAGACCTAATTGAGTCTACCGACTCATTATTAATGGGAAGTAAGCCAGTGGGAGCTCTTGAATTATAGTGTTTGGACTGAATACCTATAAGAGTTATTTCTACCTAGAACCCATGGTAAACAAGTAGACCTAGGAATGTAAATGTGAATTTAGAGAGGTAGCCCAAAGAGCATGCTACACGGGTGGATATTCTGTTTCCCTAATGTAAGGTGGGTCCCCCTAGTGTAGGGGCTTTCATCTTTTTGCATACTTCATGCCTAGCCAATTTGTTGTTCGCCTGGGTCCTCCTTGTATGGGGTTTTCTTGACAAAGATACTGGAGTGGCTTGGCGCTTCCTTCTCCAGTGGATTGAGGCAAACGGAGGTTAAGTTGGCCAGGGTCACACAGACGCTGAGGTCACATTTGAACTCAGGTCTTCCCAACGCCAGGACCAGAGCGGAGCTCTATCCACAGAACTATCTAGTTACTTCACTTAGCAAATAGCGAGCACCTGATAATTGCTTGTTGATAGATAAAGCTTTAATATTTGAAGTACTTTTGAAATAAGAGAATTCTCCACAGAAAAACCCACGATGTCCCTCTCCTCACCTCCCACTTAAAAATCAAAAGCAGCATACCTTAACAAACTTCTTAGAGCCTGAGCGCTGTGCTTCATTTCCTTTTAATTTATTATTATTTTTACTTCTGGACTCTGCTCCGCTCTGTCGCACACTCTACCGAACCCCATCAATGACTGCAACTTCCATCCTCCCCCTCCCAACTTACCACATCTTCTTCAGGACCTTTAAAGAAAAAGTGATAATAAAACAAATCTCCACCTGCCAGGCTGATGTGGGCACAGTGCGGGCAAGTGGGGCGCTCATCCTCTACCCGCCTCCGCGCACACAACTCCCTTCTCTGCCCTCCCTTCCCTTCTCCTGGGGGCCCAGGTGCTTCCCTGGTGTGGCTAGCGCCCTAAGCACGCTCAGGACTGACGGGCGCGGGCGCCAGGGGGAGGAGACAGTACCCTAAGCAGAACAAAACCGAAAGCTGCGGCCTGGACTCAGCGTGGTGTCTTGCGAAGCGCGAGCGCAGGACGCAGGGCGCCCCGGAGGGAGAGGATCGGACAGAAAGGGCTAAGCAGCGAAGGGCGGCGCACACAGCGGCCGGGAATGCGCCTGGCGCGTGGGGCTGGAGCAGGTCCAGGCTCCCCGCAGCTGCGGCAGCCTAGCCTGGCACTATGCTGCTCCAGCTGAGCGCAGCTTTTGATCTCCAGCAGGACGTGGTCCCTTGGCTAGCCGAGCGTTTGTCTGCGGAGGCAGCTGCTCCCGTGGCTGGCCCGAGGGCAGACTTAGGTGAGAGGACAGAAAGCGCGACTGGAAGCTTGTTGTGGTAGGGTCTCCGGACGGTTCGCAGCTTGAGTGTCCAGCTTTCGGTCAGTTGCGGCGTGGGGGTGGGAGTGCTGCTGACCGACGTAGGGAGAAGGGCGAGCATCATGGACCTCTGTTTCCCCCAAACGTCATCCTCTTGGAGATTAGGGTTGAAGTCCTTACTTCCAGAACCTAGGGACGACCCAGACCTCCGGTCCTGACTCCCGCTGGCACCCAGTGGAGGTCAGAGGAGGTCAGGTTCCTCGGACAGACGTCAGAGTTGTGTGTTTCCTACTGGGAAACTTCTCTAGGCAGCTCCAGGAAACTACCTTACAGGACGCGGCCAAATAAAGCAGCCCACACAATGTAGAGAAAAAAGGTAAAAATATACCCCTGAAAGAAATACGTCTTTCTCCAGCTGCACAATCTACACCCAGGGATTTGGGTGTAATGATGTAAATCAGAGGTGTGTGGATGATGTGCCCGACATCCTGCCTTAGAATAGAGTTTCTAGGAGGACAGGGAAAGTCTTTAGAGGAGATGTGGATAGAGGCTAGAACATTTTGGGTGCGGATCAAATATTCATCCATGACCAAAACTCCCAACCTGAGAACTCCATTTATCAATCAGTGAACAAGCATTTATTAAGAGCTTACTATGTGCTAAACAGTGTTAGGTGCTGGAGATTCACTACAAAGAATGAAACCATCTCTACTGTCTGGCAACTTCCATTCTGTCTGTGCTGATTAAGAAGTAGGTGACAATAAGATGATGAAATCCTTGCCTGCAGCCTTATTTTTTTTCCTCCAGGAAATAATGGCACAGATTATAGACAAATGAGGTTTTAGTTTTCAGCTGGAACAAAAAAAATGTCTCAGACTGTTTGTAAGAGAGAAGGGAAAGGTGAATTTCTAAGCCTCTTCTGCCATGAATCTATTTCCTCTTCATGATGGAGATTTTGGCTGACTTTGTTTCCACTCCAGAAGTTATTGGATGGTATTGCTGAATTATTTCCCCTCTCTTTACATTTTTATAATGTCCCTTTCATTTAATGGTACTCTTGGAACTTACCATCCCAGCTAAGCTGTTAATCTTAAGTCAATTAAACATTTATTTAGTAAGCATCTGTTGTGCTCTAGGCCTTGAGTCATATCCCCAGATGAAAAAATTACATTCCCTAACCTCAGGGAGCTTGAAGTCTTACAGGGGAGTGCAACCTATAAATAGATAGCTATAATACAAGTTAGAATGAGATAAGTGTATAGAACAAGTCAAATAAGGAGACAGTTAAGGAGGGAAGCGTCTTTTCTTAGGAGGTTCAAGGAAGTCTTCTTATAGGGAAGGCCTTGAAGAAAGGTAGTAATTTCAAGAGGTAGAGAGGTGGAGAAAATTGCTTCTGAATGGACAAATTCATGGAGGTGGGAAACAGAAGAGAGGAATCAGGTAATAGTTGGCCAGTTTGGTTGGAAGGAGATTGGGTGAAGGGGAATAGTGTGGTGAAGATAGAGTGGAGTCCTATCACAGCAGTGCCTCAATGGTTGGACCAAGGTAGGAGATGGTGTTTATTCTCAAGGCTATGAGGAGCCTCTGAAGGTTTTATATATAGGAGTGATGTGATCAGTGTCTCTCAGTGCACCACTGCTCCTCCCCATTCTGTCTGTCTTAGACCCAGACTGTTTTATTTAGTTTTCTATCACCCGTTTCCCTGTTTTCCCTAATTCTTTCTTGTTCTCTTGAAAATACTTGATTACAATGACTTCTAGGGGTGCATCTCATTATATAGTAGGGTTATTCCCTCTGTAGCCAGTATATTTTATGGCAGAAAATTGTAGATTTATGTTTATGTATTGCATTCTCTTGTGGATTTGCTTCCAATAAATACAGCAATAATGTAAGTTTGCTTAGTCTAAGGCTTAATTTGTTTACCAAGTGCATTATTCTTGGATAAAACTTCTTTAGAGGGTGGAGGAAGAGAATGAAACAAATCTTTAGAATGGCGGTATAAACTGCTTATGAAATTACTTAACCTATGTTCATCTGAGGAGGCGGTTTAACATACTAATAATCTGTGATATCACTCTTGTGGCTTGTTCAAATATAAACTCTTACATAGAAAACTTGTTTCATTTTATTTGTCCACTCAAAATATTTTTCAGGCAATACATTTTAAAAATTAAGTAAGGATCTAAGGCCTACCTATTTTTAACCACAAAGTAACACTTTGTTTTAGCATGTAGCCTAGATGGCCAAGTGACAGGTGACTGCTAATTAAAAGTTACAGGACATGTGAAATGCCACACATTTCAATAATTAATGTAATGATTGAAAAGCTACGTATGACCCTGTTAAATTCTTGGCTTTGTTAAATATTCCATGACTAAAAGAATTTTCTGCTTGGGCATTATAGCTATATCACTATGGACAAGTCACTTAACCTCTCAGTCTTGAGTTGCCTAATCTGTAAAATGGGGCTCATAACAGCACCTATTTCACAGGGTTGTTTGAAGGATTAAATGAGATAATAAAGTGCTTTGCAAACTTTAAAGTGCTATATAAATACTTTTTATTTTTATTGTTCATTTATTTTAGAAGTTTGTTAAGAAAAGAGCTTTGCTAAATTTTGGAAGAGATAAAGAGATAAGATAAGGTCCCTCCCCTCAAGTTTATATAATCTCATAGGAGAGATCATACAAATAATTATAACAAAATAATGTAACTATAATACAGTAACCAAAATATAATAATTTGGTATGTACCTAAGAAAGTTACCAACAAGATGCCTTGAGAGTTCTACGAAGAGTGCATTCGCTTCTAGCCTACCTTGTTAATCAGGTAAGGCTTAATGGAAACAGATGACTTTGGAACTGAACTGAACCTTTAAAGACAATTTCAATAGGTAGAGATGAGGATGGGGTGGACATCGGAGGCATAGGGAATTGTGTGAACAAAGGATTGGGGGCAGAAAAATGTGGGATGTGTTTGGGGGATATCAAGAAATCCAATTTAGCTGGAATGTGGAGCAAAAGGGGAGGAGATCTTTTCTTAAAATGGGAGCCAGATTGTGGAGGACCTTGGCAATATGGACTATATTTGGTAGGCACCTAGGAGCTATGGAAAGTTTTTGAGCAAATGAGTGCCTTTGAATTGGAAGATGAAGTAATTGGAAGTAAAGAGATACCCTAGTAGGGGACTTCTGCCAGTGGTTTAGATAAGGATTTCTGAACTGTGAAGACCCAGCTGAAATTATGTAACAGATGTTTATGATAATGAAATTAGCCGTTGTTTTCTCTGTTGAGATTTAGTATTCTGGGAGTAGGAGCAGAGAACTTGGGTGACACGGATTTCATTTATGCCTAGGTCTGAGGATTAGGAGCGTGGAAGTGGAAAGTCATAGAGCTGATAGAGTCATGGCAGTGGCTGCTGTTGGTTTGAGTAGTATGGAAGCAAGCATAGCCAGAAATGGGGACATGATAAGGGTGAAGGATTGGAACAAATTTAGTTCAATCCAAAAAGAAAAGGCTAAAAAAAGAGAGTTGTATCCTGTCAACAAGATCTAGAGTTTAATATTGCCCATTAAATAGAGATGGTTAAAAAAGAGGTGGGAGGGGCAAATGGTACCTGTCTTCTAGTCATTATGAAAAGTTGTCTTATTCAAAGAGATCTTTGTATACAATTTTTTTTTTTTTGTAAATCTGCTTTACAGGCCTCTGTTCCCATGAGTCCTTTGGTCAATTTATGTTGGGCATCTGGTATGTTGGTACCATGTCAGCCCATTTCAATGGGTTAAAAAATATTTTTGAATTACATTGCCAGTCCGCTTGTTTTTTCAGTCAAACTCAGAAGCAACCTCCACCAACACCTCATGTTTCCCTGTTTAATGACTTTTCCCTTTATTATTTGACTGAGTTTTCATAATAGAGTATGTTAGGGGTTCTTGTTATCTGACTATTCATTAACCAAGTTCCTGTAACTGGTAATTCTTTTTTTTTTTTTTTTTTTTTGTATTGCTGATGATTTCATTTGTGTAATGAATTCCCAGAGAGGAAGCTCACTTTATCAGTGCAGATCATCAACTGCTCTGTAGCATTCTTAGTGTAGTACCTAGGCTTTTCTGGGATACTAAAGTGACTTGCTCAAATGGTCAGTATGTGTTAAAGGTGGTATTTGATCCCTAGTGTTTCTGACTTGAGGCCTATAGCTACGCTGTCAAGATGCTTCTCGACAAGGTTGGATAGACAAGCAAAAATCATCATAATTTTAAAATATTCACTAATGAAATGAGCAATCAAATTAGCTCCTATTCATATAGGCACATCTTTCCTCTTTGAACACTAGCATCTTTGTCTTTTCCATATTTTATTGGTCGGGTGGGCTTTTTAAAAGAATGCTTTGGATAGCAAAAGACTAAGAGAGTTTCTTGAGAAAATTGATGAATCCCTTAAATATTTTTGCAATATGCTTGTTGCTAAAGTAAAACTTGAAGCAAAGGATGTGTATATCATACTGTTGGAAAATATTATCAAAAAATTATGTCAAAAAAATCACTATTTGATTTAATCTTTGTTCATTCCAAGAATTAACAACTAGACACAGTTGTAGGCTAAATGTTATTAAGTATGACACAATGAATTCATTTAAAATAACTTTTAGTTACATTTCTCAAGTTAAAGTCCCAAGAAAACTTTTTTTAATATTTGCTATGAAACATTGTTTCCCATTTTAAGTGCATTCCTTTATATGTCCTCTATTGTTGTCATCATAAAAGAATCACGAATCATTTAAACACCCGGAGTAACTGAAAATATCCTTAATTATTCCAAATATCTGTTTATAAATGTTCTTGTGAAAAAGAGTTGGTGCTTTTAGTGGACTACAGGGTCCATATGAATAAATAGCATAGCAACATGGTAGCCAAAAAAGAATGCAATTTTAAGCATCAGTAATAGTGTACTAGGGTCCAGAATACAGGACTTACTAGTTCTTCTGTTTTCTGTTTTCACCAGATCATGTAGACAATTTTGCTTTTAGTTTTGGGCACCTTTTTAGGAAGGCCATTGGCAGTCTGGAGCACATCCCACAATGGAGACTATACTGGATCCTTCTTTCTATCTTTTGATGGATGGATCTACTAAAGGAGCTGGGTATCCTTAGCCTTGAGCAGAGGGTACTTAACAGAAACACAATAGCTGCCCTAAAGTATTTGTGGGACTGTCACATAGTTGAGAGATCAGACTTGTTCAGCTTGGCCCCCGAAGACAGAACTAGAAGAAATTGCAGAGTCAGATTGAAGTAAGGAAAATTTTCTAGTAAGCAGAGCAATGCTAAAGTGGAATCTGCTGCCTCAAAAGGTAGTGGGTTACTCCTCACCAACTTCACATCTTTAAGTGAAGGCTGGATGACTACTTGGTGTGTGTGTGTGTGTGTGTGTGTGTGTGTGTGTGTGCATGTGTGTGTGTGTGTGCATGCGCGTGCGTGTGTGTGTATGTTGTGTTTCCTATTCAGATATGTGTAGAATTTTATAGCTTTTGAGCTCTATTCCAACTCTAAGATTCTTTGAGATATCTAGTATGGTGGCTGTGGGAATGGTAAGGAGGGGGTAGATAGAAAAAAATGGCAGATGATAAATCAATAAGACTTGGTCAGTGTGTGTGTGTGTATGTATGTGTGTGTATGTGTGTAAGGACTATGACAGAGAGAGAAGAGTCAAAACTAGAGTCTCAAGAAGAATTGGGTGAATCTAGTAGAAATTATGATATTTGGGGGAAATAAGTAAATATAACATTTTGTCCTTGACATGCACTTTTTTCCAAAGTCACTAGAAGCATTGCTATTTTGTTGAAGAAAATTGTTACATTTGACATGCAATTTGTGGAAAGAACAGTGGATTGCCCATAGTTCTTTATTTTGAGAGATTCTCCAGCATAGAGTTTTAAAGCTATTTGCTAAAGTTCACACAGGAAGTAAGTTGCAGCGTCAGTATTTGAAGCCATCATCTGACTCCAAGCCCAGTCCTTCTATTTTGTGCTAGAATTCTTGTACCATAATTTGTGTGTGTGTGTCTTATCTACTTCTGGACTGTTAGCTTCAGGAGGACATTCATATCTCAACTTTGCCTGCCCCTCTAGCTCCTAGCACAGTGTTGAATGAATAAATCATGGCATTATGGCAGCCAGGTGGCTCACTTGATAGAGTCCCAGGTCTAAAGTCAGGGAGACCTAAGTTCAAAGGCCTCAGATGCTTACTACCTGTGTTACCTGGAACAAGTCATTTAACTTTTTATCCTCATTTTCCTCATCTGTAGAATGGGGATAAAAATAGTACCTACCTCAAAAGATTGTGAGGCTCAGTTAGACAATATTTATAAAGTAGTGAGCAAAATGCCTGGTACAGAGTAGGCAGTTCAAATGCTTATTCCATTCTACTTCTCTCCCATTTCTGTTTCATTGTTTTTTTGTAAACTTGATTTATAGAATTACCCTTCTGTTAGCTCCAGTTTTTTCTTTAATCTATGAATTAATACTATGAATTAGTAGTACCAGTACAGTATTATCTCTTTACAAGATTTCTCAGTGGGAGTATATTTTACATTTACAATTACATAATTTCCTAATTTCTCCATGACTCAGTTTACTTTTCTGTAAAAAGAGGAATTTGGAATAGATAACCATACAGTCTTATAAATGTATTGGACAAAAATGCAGTTTAAAATTTCCAAAATGATTCCAATTGATGTTATAACCTTGAAATGTGATTATTACTAGCAAAATTTTTCAGGCATTAGATCATACTTGGAATATATCTTAGATTTTGAGCTAAAAAGTATATTAGAGACATTATCTGGGGCTGATTTGAAAGAAAATTTCCTTATCACAGTTTTTGGCACTGATACGATAGCATCTTGATTTAAAGGTTGCCTAATTCTGAATTCTACAATCTTCCTCTTCTGTACTGTTGACTTTGACCCTTTAACTTTCAGTTCTGAGTTTCATTTTCCCCCATTCATTTTATACCATTCTCCTTACTCATTCAGATGTTTTCTCTGATGCATATTCTTTTCTGGATTTCCTGACCTAGGAAAAGCCTTTTTTTAAAGCCCATTTTGCCTAGAAAATGCTACTCACTTAATGATGTTCATTTTCTATTGGTTTGGAAAGAGTGCTCTTGGATAATGATGAGAGCCCTTAGACTATGTGGGGATGGCTTAAAAAATATTTATAGAGGCTCTCAAAATAGAAATCAAATATGGACCTAGGAAAAATCATGTACGACATTGAGAACTGAGTCAGCTTTCACCTGTTGGGGAGAAGGGAGAAAGTGATGCTTTTATCTCAATTCATTAATTATTGAATGTCTGCTCCATACAAAGCATTGTTCTAGGCACCAGGTTTTGGGGGGGGGGGTTGCCCCTTTTTAGTCATTTGGAATGCAAGAAGTATTTTTTGTCTCTGAGAATTAAAAAAAAAGTTAGGTCATTTCTTACTTTCCTTCAAATGACATCATTTTGTGTTTGGACTTGAGTAGAAGCAGCATATAGAACAGGGAATGTGGTGCACTAGTATCTATCTTATATAAGCAGTGATTTTGTAGTCATTAAAAAAGAAAAATTTAGCTTCTCCATTTTACCAGGGTTAGTGTTGCAAGTTCTTTTCTATCAGTTTTTTTTTTTCACAAGGGCTGAGTATATTGAACTTAAGCAACATTTCCTCATTTGAGATTGCAACACTTCCTCCCCTGGACTTTCCAATGGTATTTAATTGGAGGATGGTCATAAAGAATGATTAAGCAAAGATGGAATTAAACTTGTTCATAGAGTGTGTGACATAAACAAGCTTGTTCAGGGTCAAAAGGGCTGATGGGCAAAAAAAATAATAGTGACACATTTGACTCTGAATTTCCTGGATTGCTAAATAGTACTAACTCTAAAGCTCTATGCAACCTAGAGTGAAAGCAATATGGCGTCTGTAGGATTGATGATCCCTGCACTGTCATTACTACCTGTCCTCCTCCACAAAGTTATTTTGAGCATCTGAGTCTATTCCATATGCCAAATTAGATCATCAACCCACTGGAAAGGGAATGTGTAAAATTCTATATTTTCCAAAGCTTTTAGACTGATGCTGGCTCCAGCAATCATTAACAAGTGAAAGTGACCTTTAATGGAATAATTGTTTCCTTTTCTTACCTATAGTAAATTGACAATCTTTCTTTTCATTACATTTTCACTGATTTGAGAATGACAAGTAATCTTAGGCAAAAAGCAAAGGATTTTCCTACAAGATTGTTTTTCCTTCTCAATTCAGTTAAAAATATTATTTATGTGGAACCAAATTCTTACAAGGCATAGTTCTAGGTGTTAAGACCTACAAAGTGAACTGAAACCTTTTAAAATTATCTTTTAAAAGTCTCTCTTGGAATCATTATAATCTGGGGGGGAGGAGAGAAGAAGTTTTTCCCAAAATAACAAAAAAGTTGTATATTATAAATTGTGTCAAGGCAAAGAGGTTTTCAGGGTGACTTGGCGGGGGGAGGAAATATTTCTAAAATTTTTATGAGATTGCAAGATTAATTTTGTTGTAGTTTAAGAGTTGGATTTTTTTTCTGAGAAATTTCTTCTTTGCACATACCAGAGGTCCAATATGCAAAGTTCATGGTCATGTTTACTTCTCTTTTATCTGAGTCATACCTTTCCTCTGAGGAGCCAACAGATTGATCCTATCTTTTGAGATGCAATTCAACTTGTTTTAAATTATAAGATGGTATGAAGATGATTATCATGTCCTAATAATGTCCCATAATGTGCTGCTTTCCATATAGACACATATTTGTCCTATAACAATAAACACTAATATTATTTTGGGGGAAATGAAACAACAAACCATAACATGCCAGAAGCTAAAATAATTTCATTTTGATAAGTTTTTGAGGAAGTGAGAAAGCAATTTCTTCCCCAAATGAATCCTGTACATATAACTTGTCTTTTCTGTAGATCTTTAAATCCAGAATTAGGTAAATATAATGAAATGTCAAAAGTCCTCAATCATATATTACTCTCTAATTGTAGTATTTTTTTTTTTAAAGAGGGATCGGGAAGGGAGAAGTTCAAAATTTATGTTGGAACAGGATGGTCCAATCCTTACAGAGCTTACCTAGGGGGGTATTATACAAACACAAATAATAACACGTGGTAATTGTTTTTAAAAATGAGTTGTAGTTGAAGTCTGAGGAGGAAAGGATCATTTCTTTGGGGAAATGAGGTGCCAGGAATTTTTCTTAGAAGAGGCAGCATTTGAAATGAATTTTAAAGGGTGGTTGAAATTTAATAGGTGGTGTGATGATCTATATATCCAGCCTTAGCAGGCTCTCTCTTGACCTCTGCTCCCTTATTCCCAACTGCATGGTGGACATTGCAAACCTGGATGTATCATAGGCATCTCGGATTTGGTATGTCCAACATAGATCCCATGATCTTTCCCACCAAACCCACCCACTTCTGAACCTCTCTACCTCTTTCAAACCTACCACTCTTGTTTTACTTACAGATTTACAACATTGGTGCTGTCCTCTAATCTTCTCTCCCTCTGAACCCTATCTGCCCAGTCAGTTGACAGATCTTACTATCTCTTGGGCTGTTGTCTTCACTCTACTCACACAGCTACTGCTTTAATTCAGTCCCTTATCACCTCTTGCCTGGATTGTCTCAATGGCCTTCTAACTGATCTCCTTGCCTTAAGTCTCTCTCAGCTCCCATCCATCCTCTACTCAGCTGCCAAAGTGATTTTCCTCATGCGTAAGTCCGACCACAATACTCTTCTGCCACTTTATGTACTGGAACTGAAAAAAATACAAAGTTCTCTGGTTTTTAATACCGCATTTACAACTTGTCCCCCACCTACTTTTCCAGACTCATACATTATTCCTTTCCCTGAACTCTTTGGTTCTGACAAACTGGTCTTTTGTTGTTCTAAGCAGTACTGCCCTGCCCTCTCTGTGCCTTTATGTTTATGTCCTCCATTCTGAGATTGCATTTCCTTGTCATTTCTACCTGGTGGAACCCCTTCCTTCCTTCCAGATTTGTTCTGAGCACTACCTTCTACATGTAGTCTTTCCTGACCATCCAACTACTGGTACCATCTCTCCCTAAACTACCTTGTATTTAGTTTGCACTTATTCTTTATATACTTATGGGAACACTTACCTTCCCCTGAGAGGACATAAATTTCTTCAGCTGTAATGATTGTTTTATTTTTTTTTTTTAATTCCATGTACCTGGAGTACAATGCCAGGCATATGGTAGGTACTCGATAACTGTTTATTGATTGCTAGAGGAAAGGCATTCCACATATAGAGAATAGATGAGTATAGGCATGGAGGAAGGCAATTCTGAGTTGATGTTTATGGGAAATAGCTAATAATCCATTTGGGCTGGAGAGTAGAACATAGGAAGGCATGTAGTATGAAGTAAGAAATACAGTGGAGAGGTAAGGTGTTGACAGATTATGTTAAGCCTTGAATACCAAACTAGACTTTTGAACTTCATAAGTAATAGGGAACAACTAAAGGGTTTTTTTTCTTTTTTAAATTAGAGTTCCAAATTCTCTTCCTCAAAGCAATATGATACCCATTACATGTGTGAAGTCATGCAAAACATATTTCTGTATTAGCCACTTTGCAAAAAAAAAGCAAGAAAAACAAAGTGAAAAAATTATTTTTCAGTCTGTACTTAGAGTTCACTCATGTTCTCTCTGGAAGTGGATAGCATTTTTCATCATATTTCCTTTGGAATTGCCTTGCATCATTGTATTGATCAGAATAGCTAAGTCTTTCACAATTGATTATCATTACAATATTGCCGTTATTGTGTACAGTGTTCTCCTGGTTCACTTCACTTTGCATCAGTTCATATGAGTCTTCCCAGATTTTCTGAAACCATCCTGCTCCTCATTTCTCATTACATAATTATATTCTATCACAATCATATGCACATATTCAACCATTCCCCAACTGATGACCATCCCTTCAATTTCCAATTTTTTGCCACCATAAAAAGAGCTGCTATAAATATTTTTGTACATATAGGTACTTTTCCTTTTTCTTTGATCTCTTTGGTAGACAGACCTAGTCATGGTATTGCTCAGATCTTCCTGACTCCAGGTGCAGTTCTTAATCTGCTTTGCCACCCAGCTGCCTCTCAAAAAATCTTTTAAAAAATCCTTGAAATCTATTTATTTCATTTTCTCCTTGGTCTCATTATTATTGCTTGCCAGGCTCCAGGTCATTTTTTTTAAGAGACTGGGTCTCTTTAGACTGGAAGTACGAGGACTATTCATAAATCCAGTTCCACTATTTATAGGTGTCCAAGGTTTGACTTGCTCTGTTACTGACCTCAACTGGTTTGCCCTTCTTGGGGTAACCTGGTAGCCTCCTATGGCTCACCATATTGATACTGAACTTCATGTATTCACACAAGCAACATAATCCGCTGCTGTTCAGAACTCCTGAACTTAAGAGATCTACCAGTTTCAGCATTCTCTGGTCACCTAGTTTACAGGTGACCAGATAACACAATGCCAGATTCATTCTTGTAACTTTCTTCATGACTTTAATACTTACCTTACATAAAATCATTTCATCTCTACCCTTGTTTCTTCCGTGAAAATGAGAAACCAAAAGGCTGAGAGGCCGTGTGACACAGTAGACAGAGAGCCATACTTTGCCTAGGAAGACCTGGGTCTGCCTCAGTCAAGGCAAGTCACTTAACCTCTCTTTGCCCTGCAGAAACTCTGTTAGACTACATATTTCAGAACAGTTGTTGACTTCTGTTGGTAGTGGAAGTTTGCCTACTGGGAATTCCCTATAGCAGTGAAATTACAAGTTTCACATTTGACCAACTCCTCTTTTCTCCTCCTGCCTCTCCCTGCAGTAGTGTTGGGATTTGAAGAGGTGAATTAGAACTAGGAGTGATGCTAAGTGGGGACCTGATTCAGGTTCTCATTCTCTCTCTCTCTCTCTTTCTCTCTCTGTATGTGTATACACACACATATATGATATTATACTAATCTATATCTGGCTACGGACCCAGATGATTGAAGGAAAAGGTGAGGCTGGTGACTTTGCACAGTCCTTCCTCACTTAAATCCAAGTCACTTGCAAGTCATGGCATCATCTTCCTGATGTCATGGTCCTCTTTGAGAATGAAGGAGAAACAACCACACTGTTATATAATACATATTTCACACTGTGTGTGTATATGTGTGCATGTGTATGTAATAGTGTGGTGGCAAATGTTTAACAGGCTCTCCAGAAAAAAGTAGTTTATGCATGATACACCTTAAAGTTTAACCTGCATTATTATTATGAATATTATCAGTAAAGATTTTTGCCAAAATAATGTTAGATGTGAATTTCCTTCTTTCTTCCAAGATAAACACCTCTATATTTGGGTGTAAAAGGATCTTTAAAGAGGGAATCTGCTAAACTGGTATGCTGAATTAGAGTGGGTTCTGATTTCAAATACTGCCTTTGTGTGACAATTTTTCACATGTGAAATGATGATGTGGAATTGACTAAGAAATGTTACTTTTAAGTCTAGATTATATTGACCTGTGAAAATAGCTTCATCCAATATAAAAGAGATCATTTACCTTATTTGAAAATATATGAAGTATTTGTAATAAGATGACCAAAAATATATTTTCTATTTAAAGGCTTTCCTGGTATGTGAAGTGACTCTATGTCAGTCAACAAGTATTTATTAAACACCTTCTATGTGCCAGGCACTAAGAGTTCCTTCTGGTTTTTTATTCATATCAAATGATGATTTTGCTTTATAGAACTTAAAAAACCTTTTTCCTACAATGGTTTACCCAAACACCAGTAATTCTTTAACTTAATATTGTCTTATTTTAGATCCTGTTGAGAATAATTATGAAACTCTTCATGTAATCAATATTGAAAGAAATGGAAAAGTTATTTACAGTTGTAAGGTATGTTTGTACTCCCTTTATGTAGAATTAGATATTGTGAGGAAAACTGAGTGTTAACTTTTAGCTTATGATTATTATTTTTTGGTAAAACTTAACTTAGAATTCAATTTTTAAATATTACACGACCTAAAACTCTTGCATAATTCCATTTTTCTAGAAATAAAACTGTAATGAAATGTTGAAAAGCAAATAAATTGCCTTAAGTAACCATCAACTAGCAAATGTTAAAATACTCAACAACGAAAAGATGAATGGTTCATGAAATGGTTCATGAAACCATTAACAAGTCATTTCCAAGGTCTTTTGGGAAATATGCACTAATTTTAACAATGTAATATGACCGCTCTAAATTTTATTTCCCCTTTTCTAAGGGGATTTTTCTAAGAGCATTACCTTTTCTAAGGGATCTCCTTCTAAGGGGATTTCCTGGATTATATTCTATTGTTATTATTCATATAGTTGTTGTCAGTGCACATTTTTTTGGTTTTTCTTCTTTCTGTATCACTTAATATGTCTTCCTATTAAATACATTTTTTGACATGATCTGTGACCTTAGACATATTGTTTAAGTTCTAGATTTCCAGTGTAATAAGTTCATCTACCAATGTAGATCAGCAAATTTTCTATAATTCAGGTGTAGAAAGTTGCCTGAGTCACTGAGAGGTTTGGTGACTTGGCCATGGCCATATAGCTAATGTGTTTCAGAGACAGAACTCAGACTCAGGTCTTCCCATCTCAAAGGCAACTCTTTTTTAAAAAAATTATTTTATTTGTTTTCAGTTTTCTATGATCACTTCCATATATCTTAGATTTTTTCCCCCTCCATCCCTTCTCCTTCTCCCCTCCCACCCTGAGACAACATGCAATCTCATATAGGTTCTACAAATACATTCCAATTAAATACATTTTCACCTTAGTCATGTTGCATAGAAGAATTAAAGTCAATGGGAGAAACCATAAGACAAAACATAACACAGAGAAAATGGTTCTGTGATCCAATTCCATAATTCTTTCTCTGGATATGGAAGTTGCTTTGTCTCGAGCCCTTGGGGGATGTTTTAGGTCCACCAAGGCCAACCCTTTATCCTCTACATCATTCTGTCTCTCTAAGTCTTCCCATATTGCTTTGTTTTTTTCATGTTTATGATTTCTTGTGGTATTAGAATATTTGCACAATTTGCTTGACCATGAGAACTGTTGTTTGCCTAGATGGTATCTATGTTTTAGTCTTACAAATAATGCTTTTAGCAATATTTTGGTACTTTTTTATTGTCATTGTTTTTGAGTTATGGACATAGTAGTGAATCACTTGGCTAAAAGATGTGAATAGTTTTGTACCTCTAAATAACTTATTAATGGGGTTTTTTTAAGAGCTTAAAACATCATTCACATAAATTTCTTTTCAGACAGAATTAAATATATTCAAGCCTTTTGCAGGAAAAAAAAAATTAACACACTTATCCCAGTCTGTTTTAGCTATTTTGAATTTAAATAGTTAAAATTTTGACAGTGAATCTCAAAGAAAAAAAATCACAGCTTTACTCTATTGATAGTGTACTGTTTTAACTACGTAAAGTGGGTTCACAGTGTTAGCTACCAATGTATTTTGTCAGGGACTATAAGTATTACTTCCCTCCTTTCAGTAGACATGGTCTGCCTGCTTAGATGGGGACAATGTGTTTCCCACGCTGACATAGTCACACGGTGCCTGATTTCTGCCAGATTGTTACCTTATTTGAACTTTTTGTTTTTAAGCCAGAAGGATCCCAGCTGTTCCAAATATATAACATTTAATAAAATGGATGACTGATTTATTTTTTTACTTTAAAAAAGAATTGATACAATTTGTTTTGACACAACAGATCCTTTCCCAATAAACACAAACAAATCTGGGTTAGCCAATTAACAGAAAGGAGGGACATGTCCTTTAACTTGAATATTTTTACTACTAAGGTAGACTATTGTATTTGACTAGTTTTATTGTCTCAGCGTTGGCTTTACTGATGTTGTCTTAGTCATTGTGTATATTTTGGTGTATTTTTTGGATTGTGTGTATATTTGTGTGCATTCTTTTGGCTCTTTTTCTTCATTTTGCATCACTTTACATATGTCTCTGAGTTCTCTATGTCTCTGAATTTTCATGTTTGCATTCCTTGATCTATAATAATATTAGAGTATATTCCTATATCATAATTTATTGAACCATTTCCTTAGACCCAGTGGTTAGTCACTTACTTTGTCTTCATCTTTTTATTATTATTATTGTTAACAATTTATTTTTTTTAATAGGACAGTAAGAGAAATGTCTTCTTTGGATTATATGATCTCCAAACTAAAAAAAATGAGGTAAGGCAGCAGGCGTCATGTTATTATGCTCAATATTTACCTTCTTGCTTTTATACTCTTTTCTTTCCTTTATTTTCTAGTTTCTTAGTTATAAATAACCTTAAATCTTTCAGTTTTTGCCCTTATCTTTGTTGTGTTCCTATTAAGAAAGAAAAATTGCAAGAGTTCTTGAATCAAAACACTAATTTGTAGGAATCTGCCATGAAAAATTTCTAGCCAGTGCTTTCAAATGTCATATTTCTTTGCATAATCATCACAGATTCTTTGCCAAATTTTTTTTTTGCAAAAAAGTGGGGTATGGCCATTATGTGAAGCTTTTTTAAAAATTGTGCTGGTATTAGTTAAAAATCATTTATTACAAAACAGTCTTTGGTGCAAGATTAGGATGCACATAATACTTGTGAATATACATTAAAATTGGGAAGATACAAGTCTTACCATATCATGTGACTTCCACATAGCAGCTCCCCCTGCCTACCCATTCCCCTTGTACCTACAGCCCTTCACTGGGTTGAGTGACGACACCACTGGTATTGCAATGCTCTAAACAAGTCATGCAAGACAGCTTTCAGAAATATGCTGACAATGCATGCGTGCTGAGAATTCTAGAATTCTCAAGGCTCACCATGTGCAAGAGATAAATGCATATCCATATGGTGAATACATTGCTATTCTGTTTACCTTTGAAGCAGCATGGGGAACAGAATTATACTATGTGACAATTAAGTGATGACAAGTTATAAATCAATTTTTGGACTGAAAAAGCAGGGTACAACGATTATGTGATTGAGATGATTATGCAGTGAAATATGGTACAATATTGAAGTTATACACATTAAGCAGTGATTGGGGTAGAATATCAGCATGGTAGAGAGAAGAAAGAGAAAGCACACCCATTTCTGTTTCTGGGCCCTGCTTGCTATAAGTGCTCATCAGCAAACATTTGTTAAGTATCTGCTATGTGTCAAGTCCTGTGCTAAGGACCAGGAATGTAAAGACAGACCAAAATGTGGTTTGCCCTCAGAAAACTTGTCTTCACATTGGGGAGAAAACATGCTAACAACATGTTTTACATTTACATAGAATGCAAATTCTATCCACAGTATATGGAATGTCATGTCAGAAGGAAGGCAATAGCGGTGAAGGGTGGGAAAGGAAGGGGGAGATTAGGAACGACCTCTAGAATATTGGATTTGAGCTGAGTCTTGAAGGAAGTCAGAGAAGCCAGTAGGTGAGAGGAGAGCATTCCAAACATGGGAGAAAACTAAGGTGGCCAATTTCATTGGATTGTAGAGGTTTTGGGGTGAAATAAAGTGTAAGAAAACTGGAAAGGTAGGAAGAAACCAGACTGTGAAGGACATTAAAAGCCAAATGGAATTTTATGTTTGATCCTGTAACAGGGAGCAATTGGAGTTTATTGAGCAGGGAAATGCTGTACTTAAAGAAAGTCTATACTTTAGGAAAATCATTTTGATGGCTTAGTGGAAGACTGATTTTAGTGGAGGCAGGTCTGAGGTAGGGAGAACAAGAGAAGGCTATCCAGTAGTCCAGATCCTAGGTGATGAAGACCTGCCCCAGGACAGTTGTCATGTCAGAGGAGAGGAGGGAGCCAATGAGAGATGTTGTGAAGGTAGAGGTGCTAAGACATGGCAATAGATTGATGTGAATGTAAATGATGAGTGGGAGATGATACTAATGATTCAAGCCTGGGTAACTGAAAGATGGTGTTCATAAGATGTCCAGTTGGAGAAGCCCAAGAGACAATTGATGATATAAGGCTGGTGTTTAGGAGGCAGATAAAGGCTGGTTATATGGACCTTGGCATCATCCGCCTAGAGATTATCATTGAAGCCATGGGAGTTAATGAGATCCCTAAGTTAGATAGTATAGCAGGAGAAAGAAAAGAGAGCCCAGGACATAGCTGCAGGACTTTACATTGTCGGTGTGTGTGTATGTGTGTGTGTGCTTGTGATTTAAACAGAGCAAGGTCCGGAAAATTCCACAGAAAAGTAAAGCGCAAAGTGTTGTCTACTGACACTATTTCAGGCAAGAAATGAGCCCATGACAGAATCCTTTTGTGGCGGCTGTACATGAGCCATGCTCCCTTCCCATTTAAGCTGTGGTTGAACAGCTGTGGGTCCAGATAGGCTCCAGATATGGTTTTGGGAGGCTGCCACCCTACCACAGGAACTGAGAGCCCCTGGAACAAGGCTGGCTGATTATATAGGCACTTCTGCCTGGCTGGTGGGTGCTGTTATATCCAGAGGAAGCAGTCTGAGTGTTCTTACAGCTTACTCTCTGCCCTGCCCCCTGTCTGAGCCATCCTCTTTGATCCAGTAATACTGCCCTCCTCGCTATTCCCTGAATAAGACACCCCATCTCTAGACACCCAACATTTCACTTTCTACTGCTCATATTATAAATCCTTTCATCATCTCCCTGTCTTGGCTTCCCTGGGTTCCTTCAAGTCTCAGTTAAAATCCTACTTTCTAAAAAAGGTTTTCCCAATCTCTCTTAATGCTAGTATCTTCCACCTGTTGATTATCTCCGTTTTATCCTGTCTATATCTTGTTGTATGTGGGTTTTTCTGCTTGTTATCTCCCCCATTAGCCTGTGGGCCTACTGAGAGCAGGGACTGTCTTATCTCTTTCTTTGTGTCCTTAGCTCTTAGTACAATGCCAGATACATGGAAGATGCTTAATCAATGTTTGTTTAATGGCTGACTGATGTAATCCCGGCGAATTGTGCAAGTTGGTTTTTGTGTTTCTGTGATTTTACAGAGAGAATATATAGGAAGACAGGATAGATGAAATATCTGGGTGTGGTCAAATAACACTTGGTATTTTGTGTGACCTGGGCATGTTTCAGGTATTGTATTACTGTACCTTACTAATTGCCCTCCCTTTAGGAATATGACCCTTAGGTATCACATATTTCTATTGCCTTTGGTGTGCAATGCCCAGGAGTCAGTATATCTACACCCTAAGGGGAAAAGTTGTGCCCATATCAGCGGCTTCTGTGTTCCTGAGAATATTGGCAAGGACTTATCAATAGATATACTTACCTGAACCTTTTGTACACATGCAAGAAAACTCATTTAAACTACAGCCCATAAATAGGTGACCCATACTTTCTTTTTAAATTTTAATATCTATCAGTACACACGGACTTAGATTTATTCCACTTGGTTAACCCTAGGCCCCTTTATGTACATCCTCATTGACCTATCTTGGACTCAACTGCTTTTAGAAAACAAATAATAATTATATTCTGAAATTCTTAGAGTTAGTTGGTCTAATAAATGCCCTATTTAGGCCCTTCCATTTTTCTTTTGCTTGCTGCTGAAGCTTCAAGACCTCTTATATTTTCTGAGTGATTCTGATTTGCTTTTTAAGGGGGTGTGAATAGTAGCCGTCCCCAACAATTCATAACCCTTCACTTGATTTTCTTCTTTTGGTGAATAAATTTTCCAGTTTACTAACTGACTTTTTAAAGAAGTGACACTGTTAATCTTTTTGACATTTTGAAACTATCCAAAAAATCCCTAGGAAACAAAAATAGAGATTAAACAGAGTTAAAAAAATTTTCCTCATAAAGCTGTAGAAATTATTTCTAGAATCCTTAAAATAAACACTAGTAGTATCCAGGGCAATTGTAGTGATGCTTTTAGGTCAGATTTTTAAGTTAATGGAATTTTGCCTTGCCACTATCATCCTTACTTATTATCATCCTTATTTATTGATAAAAATAAAATTGCAATGATTTTTAAAAGAGGGTTTATTAAGGTGATTTATAAATTTAGAATTGCTATTTAACATAAAACTCCATAATAAACAAGAATTTTATTTCTGAATAGCATCTGTATACGTTTGAGAAAGATTTGCAAGTTGTCAGTTGCTCTGTCAACCGTGAGAAAACATTACTTGGTAAGTGATATCCTCTTGAATTTTTGCATTAATAGTTTATTCTATATTATCCATTTTTAGGGAGATAATTTTCTTAGACAAATTATCAGCCCTAAACTACAGGAAAACATAGATTACACTATGTTTCAACTTGGGTTATTTTGTCATTTCAGTTTCCTGGTGTAAAATGAAAATCATTTAAAAATCTCTAATAAGGCTTTCTGATTTTTCTTCCATTAGCTGTCAGTTTTATTCAATCAGCTAAGAAAAGAAGCAATGAACTTCAACCAGGTAATACAGTCATTTTTTTTACTCTACTCATTAGTAGTGACCAGTCTTTTTCAGGCTCTTGCATGGGAAGCAAACAAGCATTTAGTAAGTGCATACTATAAATTGGGCACTGTGCTAAGCTTGGGAGATACAAATACAAGCAAAAAAGAAAGACAGTCACTACCCTCAAGGAGTTTATATTGTAATGGGGGAAGAGAGTATTCAGAAGGAAACTGAGAAGTAGGTCTCACTTCGAGAAGAAGGAAGATGCTCAGTATGGGGTATGGGGGTATGGTTTTAAAGTCCAGAAAGTCAGGAATAGAGGAGGAGGAGAATAAAGGTAGGCTGGCCTGGGTAATCTGCAAAATACATAGAATTTCAAATTTTCTAATCATGAATTATTCTGCTTTTAGAATGAAAGCCCCTGTGATCATGAGATACATGCATTTTGTATAGTTCCAAACACATAGTGGATGCTCAACTAGTATTGAACAAATACTCATCTTTGAAGGTCAAGCTTTTATTAAGCTCCTGTTATGCGCTAGGTCTTATGCTAAGTGCTTTCCAAACATTACCCCATTGGAGCCTTATGATAACTTTGTGAGATAGGTGCTATTATCATCCCAGTTTTAAAGTTGATGAAACTGAGGCAGGCAAAGGTTGATGACTTCCCCAGGTTCACATAGTTAGTGAGTATACGAGGCTGAATTTGAACTAAGATCTTTCTGGCTCCAGGCCCAGTGCTGTATTTGCTGTTCCAACTAGTAACCTTCTAGATGTCATGGCCATCTGCACACAGCTTTAGAGAGCCAGAGGGAGCACTGATGGAGTTGTTAGGTATCTGTGTAGGTCATCTCCCCAACTAGATCACCAGCTCCTTCAGGGAAGATTGTGTTTTTTATGTCTTTGAGGCTGTATTATTACAGTGCTTGAAACAGAACTGAATGGATATTTCATTCTTCTTCATCATCAACATTCATCAGTAAATTTTTGGGGTGCCTTCTATGACCAGGGGTAGGCGAGGTATATAGCATACTACTCTCAGGAGTGAAGAAGCAGAGAAAGGGCCACATTATAATGAAAAAAAATGAATGAACACATATTGAATGTCATTAAATTTTATTCTTTATGATACATACAGGTATTTGCTTTGTGGTAAATCAATTTTTATGTATTACAACGTAAACAATTTTCAAGATTTGCTTAGCTACCTAGATCCCTTGTTCTGGCATTGGTTGTAAGACATAGTCCCTGTGGTCAAGTCTTTTACAGTCTAGTTGTGGAGGTAGGGTATACACATAGAAGAATCAGCAATAATACAGCAGAATAAACTTAGTTCTAAATGAGTGATGAAAGTAACATGTGCTAGTGACCACAGTGGGTTGGGGTTTGGTTAAAGAGTCGTAACAAACACTCTTTGCAGGGCTTCCAAGATGGCACGGAATCTGCCCCTCCTTCCCAAACTAGTTCAGGTTCCCTCACCATTAGACTTCCCTCACGTCAGACTTCTCTTCTTACTGGCCCTGTCCATGCCAAACTCAGTCCTATCCGCAAGCCTTTGGTTGTACTGTTTCTTCTGCTTGGAATTCAACAATTTAATTCAACTCCTCATTTATCAAGTGTCTGCTCTATGCAGAGTACTAATCCTACAATACTCTGAAACTGATACCCTATCTTTTGTTCTCCTAGAACTTAGCAAGCAACTCAGTGCAAAATAAATCATAACAAGCATGTCAGAGAGGGTGTAAACAATGAGTTACACGAAGAATGAGTGAAAGGGGAAAATCTTTCCTGACTGAAGGCCATCAAAGAAGGGTACATGGAGGGAGAAGAAGAATTTGAGTTGGGTTTTAAAGGTTGAGGGGGAACTCAGTTAGGTAGAGGTTGAGGTTGGCAAAAGCATTCTGGGCATGTTAAATAGCGTGAGCAGAGGCATATAGGTGCAGAAAGACAGGAGTTAAAGAGGAGATGATGAATGTTCCAAACCAGCTGTCCAAAAAAAATAAATGAGTGAGAGTAATAAGACAGAAGACTAGGATGATGTCAGCCCATAGAGGGACTTTAATGTCAGGAAAAGGAATTTAAACTTTCTTCGTCTGGCTACAGGAAATTGTTGAAGGGTTTTGAGTTGAAAATTGACATGTCAGATCATGAAATAATCAATTCAGCAAGTCAGCAGGTAGGTATTAAGTGCCTACTATGTGCCACACACCGTGTTTATTACTGACTGGACATAAAAATGAAACAGACCCTGCTCTTAAGGAGTTTCCAACCTAGTTGGAGGATGTCTGACAGTAGTGTCGTAGACTTCACCAGTGTGCCAGAAGCTGTCATTGTGGGGATTCCGTGTGATGGTTGTCTCATTTCCTTGTCTTCAGAATAGTTTCAGTTTTAAACTCTTCCAAGAACACATAACTATAATAGGGGAAGGCTTGGCTACATCTGTCTGGAACCACAGTGAGTGGTTAGGAGTGTCAATGAATGCAGCAACAGTATCCAATTTGGGGCATCTATCGTCTTTTTGACTTTGCTACACTGTAGCCACTAAGTCTCTTCTCTTTGCTCTGGTTTCCTCAGGATTGCTTGACAGCCTTATTATAAATAAAAACAAACCAACAAACGAAATTGCCACTATTCTTGCTAGATTCTTGGTTGTAATCTTTTCCCTCCTCTCCTTCTCCTCTTCTCTTCCTTTTTCACCGTCTCCTTCTTGTTTTCCTCTCCTCCTCCTCCTCCTTCTCCTTCTCTCTCTACCAATCAGCAATAGCTCCTGCGGAATCCCTCCTGGGATTCCTGGGAAATCCCTGGGGAATTAGGATTTAGGGAAATAGAACTCTTGTTTTCCTTCAATAAGCAACCATTATTTGGGTCTAGCGTCTCATGGGAAATGTAGTTCACATGTTTGTACCTACCAGATACACACACATATGTAATATATAAATTTATACATCTACATAGATACATATATATATGCATACACATACACACACAGACACACACACACACTCACACACTTCCCTTCCTTTGTGCAGAAGGGAGGGGAAAGCTAGAACTGTTTTATACCTCATCTGCTTTGGTTAATTTGGAAAAGCAAAAAAAGTAGAAGTGAAAAGATCTCTTAGGTGTCTATCACAACAGTTCATATAAATGGTAATTGGAACCAGCGGCCAGTGCTGGTAGTAGGAATAGTGAGGAGGGAATTGTAGAGAGATTTGGGGAGTTAGAATCAATTGTATGTGAGAGGTAGGGAATTGGGATGGGTTAAAAAGAATTAAAGAGTTAAAAAGAGATACTATTAATGAAAAACGATGAAATAGCTAACTGAAAGTAGTGAAGTCAAAAATAGATTTTTGAGTAGAAGATCAGCTCTGTTATAGACATGCTGAGGGTGAAGTATTGGTTAGATATTCAATCAGAGCATTGTGTAGGCACTTGGAAAATATGGGGCTGGAGCTCAGAATAGATTTGGAAGTCATTTGTATGTGTGAGGTAACGTTTGAAAATATAGCAACAAATGCAAATATCAAGAGACAAGAGATATCAGGGGCCTATTACAGAACCGGAAAACTCACCTTAAGAATTTATGAAGAAGGGGAGCCAGCAAAAAAGACAGAGTGAGATGTAGGAGGAGAGCCAGGAGAATGTGGACTCTCAAAAGTTGGGCAAGGAAGAATCCACCAAGAAGATGGATGATCAACCCTATCAAATGCTGCAAAATCAGGATGGATGAAGATGGAAAACAGGCTGCTAAATTTAAAAATTAGGTTGTCATTGGTGACCTTGAAAAGAGTAATTTCAGTCGTATGGTAAAGACTGAAGCCAGATTACAAAGGATTGAAGAATGTTCAGTCTTTTGTCTGGCCACCAATCTACCCATCATCCAAAAAGAGCAGTTTCAATGGCGTGATAAAAACAGAAGCCAGATTACAAAGAATTGAAGAAGTGTTTTATCTTTTGTTTTGTCACTGATTGATCCAGTATCCAAATCTAGTCTTTCTGTAAAATCTCCTTTAATTATTCTAGTCCATGCTAATCCTTATTCCCTGAACTCCTGTTAGGTTTTTAGGACTGCTACATGCTTATTTCATAGATTTGTAGAGTGTTAGAACCGGAAAAATCTTTAGAGGTCAGCTAATTCAGTCTTATTTTACAAATGAAAAACTAAAGTCAGCAGAAGTGATATGAAGGGAAGAAAATAAACATTTATATAGTGCCTACTATGTGCCAAGTGCCATGCTAAGTGCTTTATAAATATCATTTCATTTGAAGTGATTCATGAACTGCCACATAATGAGAGAGCTGGTCCTAGAACTCAATTCTTTTGCCTCCCATGACATTTCCAGTACATTGAAGGTCATAGAGGATTTTAATGTGAAATTTTCCTAAATAAAATTCTACTTCATTAGTATAATCATATTTTTAAATTTTGGTACAATCTGTATCAGAGAAGGAGTATTTAACTAATGTAGGAAGAGATCTGAAAGATCTTGGTTTTAAAGACATATGACAGTGTACCCTTTTATTGTGGATGGTTATCTGTAGTTGCTTGAAATAATGTAATAATATGGCCAAGATCATGTTTACCAAATAGCTTTATATTCTGTTCCATAACTGTGAACTTGATTCTAACATTAGCTATATGTTGTATAAAAACATTCTATTAGGTACTTATTTTTATTCTTTTGCTTATTAAAGGGGCCATTCCCAGATTACTTCTTAGAGAGGCTTATTCAATGAATGGCCTTAACTCACTCTAAGTGAGTACCTGAATAGGTCAAGGTCTCCCATTGCATCCTGGGCCTTCTCCAGTCATCCTGATGAATATCTGGTCACTGAATCCAGCTCTCTCTCACTCAAAACAAAGTCAAGTGCGAAGTCATGTCATCATTTCTCTGATGTCTTGGTCTTCTTTGAAAACAAAGGACGAACATAGCATAATGCTTGTATGGCACTTGGAGGGGAGCAGGGCAGCTGGAAAAGAGAGAGAGAGTGACTCAGTTTATGAAAATATGATTCCATTATAAGAGAAAAGTAATTTGGCGCACATTCCAGATTGTATGATATCTCACATACCCACCCCCCAAAAATCATGTTATCCTTGTATAGCGATAGTATTTGCAATGGAACTGAACTGTGTGTGAAGCAGTTTAGCTGCTGGCCAGACACAGAGTGGAGTTCTGTTTGTGTCATATGAAGCCAAAATCCTTGTGCATTTCTCTGAAAATGGCTGTTTTGAGATTTTTGACTTCCCATCGATGTGTAAATCCCTTTCCTGCCATATTTTAAATCCATTTGGGCTAGTAAAGTGTGCTAATTTCCAGCTTAATGTTTTTGGGGATCTTATTCTTGAAACTCTCTACCTGTTAATTCAGTTGGTTTATCATGTTTCCAGTGACCTAATGTTACTAATCAAGTCTGTTCATCTAGCAGGTGAAATGTGAAGACTGATAACTAGCTGACTTTTTGTCAGAGAAGCAACTTCTGTTTCAAATGCAATTCTTTATCACAGTCTAAACAAGTCTTGCAAAACTGGGCATTTGTCCACTGCCATCCCTCCTCCCCTGCAGGGTCCTGTGATTGAGACTGATCAAGGACGTCTTTGTTTGCACTTGCCTCTCTTGAAAAACTACTTGTGCATTCTGGGGTGTGTAGATTACATATTGACATGCCACCTTTGGGGGAGCTGTCAAGTGGTTTTGAAGCCTGGGCCTCTATTCCTCTGGGCCTTTGTCATTGTTGGATACTCCTGGATTATGGAAAATTTGTTTGGGTTATGGGAAGGAACATATCAGCTACTGTCCACAAGAGGAAATGAATTCTGTTTGTGTAATATGAAACCAATGTACCCATGTATTTTTCGGAAAATGGTTTTTCAGGGGCTTTTTTGACTCATTTTTACTAATGTAGATTAAGGGTAGGAGAAAACTTTAATTCACATTAATGTCTGAATTTCCCTTAGCCTGTATTCAGTTCAAAGGAGTTTGTAGCAATTTCTCCTTTCCATTTGCTTTTGGAAAAGACACAATATTTCTTTGCAAAAGTTTTACTCACCCAATTTCTTAATTTTTTTGTAGCCTCTAAGTGCTTGACTTTGTTGGTTGAAATTCATCCAGTTAACAATGTGAAGGTTCTGAAAGCTGTAGATAGCTGCATCTGGGTCCAGGTAAGTTAATTTGTCACTAATCACCTTAATTCAAAGCCATGAAACTCCAAGTAAGGCTGTAATTTTTTCTGATGAAAAATATTTTTATATAGCATCAAAGATATTAATGCATTCCCTTAATGTGACTTTTTGACATGCAATGCTTCTGTTAGGTACTCAAAAAGTGAAAAGGTTAAGCTTGCAGTTGGTGGCATCTCTCTGTTCCAATCAAATTGGCCTCCTCCTTGTTCCCTATACATGCCATTCTGTCTTCTGCCTGAGCCTTTACACAGGTGGTCTCCCATATCTGGAATTTACTTTCTTCTCCTGTCCATGTTTTAGAAATTCTTAGCCTTCCTGAACGCACAGTTCAGATAGCAGCTCCTAATGGTGTCAGTTCCTAATTCTTTCTACTTCTTTGTCCTCTCTCCTGAAAATTTCCCTATTACTTTGTATATATTTTTACCTTGTTAGACTCTAAGCTCTTCTAGAGCAGGCTTACTTTCCTTTATATTGTCAGCACTTAGCTCAGTGACTGGCATGTAGTATGCGTTAATAATTACCTGTTGATTGACTGATTTTATATTTACCTATTTGTATATATGTTATATCCACTCAGCAGAATGTAGGTAGCTCAAGGGCAGAGATCAGAAAACTGAGGCCAAGTCATATCTTTGAATCCCCAGTTAAATCTTGTCTAAGTTAGGGTCATAACCATTGGAACATGCAAGAGTTTGTGAGACTTCTGAATAGGCATTCAAATGTTACCTCATCTGTGCATTGTCCAAACAGATTCCAGTCCATACCTTTCACAAATCCAGGCTGGGATTTAGGAATAAACCATTTTCAATGGTCACCTTTTCCTCCAAAGAAAATCACCTTATTACTGGGAACTTCCGCTTGCTGGACGTAGGCTCTTTCAACATCATAAGGTGGCCTCCATCCCTTAACATAGCCATCACCAGAACGATGTTCTGTCATCTACTCAATAAAGGAAATACAAAGTGGAGAAAATATCAAAGGCCCCTAGAGGAGTCCCCTTTCTTTAGGTGCCACAAGGGAGTGGTCAGGCTGGGATGGGGAGAAGGGAACTGCCACTTTCTTTTATGGAAAGTCTCTTAAAAGTGTATGTTACTTGACATGAAGGGAGAGTAGAGGAAAAAGAACAGCAGGAGTGGGGTCACTCTCTATCATTTAAAGGTCCAGTAGTTCATCAGCTTTTTCTGTGGGAGCAGCTAGGTGGTGCAGTGGATAGAGCATCAGTGCAGGAGTCAAGAGGACCTGAGTTCAAATCTCACCTCAGACACTTGACACTCACTAGCTGTGTGACCTTGGCCAAATCACTTAACCCCAGTTGCCTCATTCTGGGTCATCTCCAGTCATCCTTCTGAATATCTGGTCACTGGATTCAGATGGCTCTGGAGGAGAAGTGAGGCTGGTGACCTGCACAGCCCTCCCTCACTCAAAACAAAGTCAAGTGCAAGTCATGTCATTATTTCTCTGATGGCACGGTATTCTTCGGCAATGAACACACAGTTCTTTCTGCTCTGTGGCCAGTAAGGAAAGTGCCTTGACATGTCAAAGAGTAAAGCCTTCTCTCTAATAAGTCACATACACGGCTGGTCAGAAGCAGGAAGGGTATCTCATTTGACCCCTGCTACACCTTTATAAGCCGCCATATACACGTGTACCATACCTATTTCTGAGTACAGTTCAAACTTGTACCTAGGGTACAAGCTTAATTTCTTTTGATCTTCCCAGAAATCCTGCAATCCTTTCCTACCCCTGGCCCCCCATATGACCACCTTTCTTTCGATTATAACATATGCATATCATGAATCCTGAATTAAATCTGCAATTGCAACATATATTATTGAAAAATATTAAACTTTTGAGTTGTTAGTCCTAATAAGAGCAACTTTGAGCTGCTGATATTCTCATATTTGTTCTAATAGACCATCTGGGTACAAATATTCCGTAAGAAAGATTGGTTTACTCTGCTAGTTCTACCATATTTCTTCAAAAGCCAGAGTAGCAGAAAGGAGAATAATTTGAGGAAAAGAACATGTTTTTAGTTTAGGCCCCAGACCTAGGTGTTTGGAACAAAGCATGCTTCAGATAACATAGTATTATATATGTATACATATATATGTAATATATATGCATAAATATATGTAATATATATATTCTTGTTTATTTTTTAAAGTACTATTTTTCTAATGGCATTAGCTAATAATATTATATGTTACTTTTCTTCCTGTTGTTTCTACAACATATCAAAGCTGGCCTTCTTGTATTCATGGTTCTTCATGTATAACATAACATCTCTTATCTCTGTACCTTTCCACTAGTCATTTCCTGTGCCAAGAATACATTTCTTTCTCATCACTAACTCACAAAATCTTGCTTCCTTCAAAATTCCTTTAAAGGATTACCTTTGATGGGAAGCCTTTCCTGATTTCTTCCCGCCCAGCTGTAATTGCCCTCCATTCCAAAATCACTTTATATTCTAAAAAATATCTTATATTTACTTATATGTGTATATGTTGTTTTCTTTGATAGAATGTAAACTCCTTGAGGTCAGGGTCTGTTTCATTTTTGTCTTTGTATCACTAACACCTAGCATGGTATCTGATATTTAATATGTTTAATCAGCGACTTTTGGAAGAATGATGAAAGAATTATTTAGATCATTGAAATCATCACATGATACATTAATAACAAATTTTCTTCATTTTTGATTATTTGAACTTAAAAAAATACTTGAGGATGAAGTAACGCCCTTTTCCTACTTTTGTTGTTTGGTCATGTCTGACTCATCACGACCCCATTGAGAATTTTCTGGGCAAAGATATGGGCGTGGTTTGCCATTTTCTTCTCCAGTTCATTTTATTTCTATTTTTTCTTTACTTTTTAACAAATTTTCAAACTGAAATTAAAAAAACTTAAACATACAATAAGAAAAGAAAAAGAAACATATTATAAGCTTAAATATTAAAATTTAAATACAAAATAAGAAAAAAAAGCATTGCCATGTGCACAGAAGAATATAAGAGAGGATTCAAAATATGTTTTCATAATAAATTTCCATTTCAGGAATGCCTATATAATAAATATTACACATTGTGTTCAGAGCTATCTTTTCTTTGCTTCCTTGTATGTTTCCTTTTATTCTCTACTGTATACGTCTTACTTTGTTCTTTTATTCCTCCTTCCTCCCCTCCCCAGAAGGCATAACTAAGCATGGATATATTTATGTGTGTATGTGTGTGTATGTATAATATATACACACAATCTATTCATATATACACATACTCATGTATACACATACATGCAAAGATATATACATATGCATGTGTATATACACAAATACATATACACATACATATATACATGTACACACACAAAGGTACTCTTACATACATATACATATACTTAGATATCTATTATCATACTCATATATAGCCATATACATTCATCTGTATCTATATGACTGTACTATACTCATTTGTCCTCTATTTCTCTGAGAGTGGATAACCTCTTCCTCCATAAGTGTGAGTCTTTCCTTAGTTTTCTAAGTCCACCAACTCATCATTTCCTATGCCACAGCAATATTCTAACCTTACAACTTACAGTTATTTTAAATTATCTAAAACAGTATTGATTAATATAGTTGACAGTGTAGCTTCCCTATTTTTCTTTTGGTTAAATCTCTTTTAGCTTTAGCTTTGTCTGAGATCATAATTACTACCTCTGCTTTTTTCCCTAATAAATTCTACTCCTGATCTTGATGTTTGTGTGTATCTTTTATTTCCTATCCCTCTTTACTTTACTTCTACCTGCTACCTTGCCCTCCCCACCTCCAAGGATCCTTCCCTTATCTTCCTAAAGAGCCTTTTATTACTCCCCTATCCTATTCCTTTACCCTCTCCTTTAACAATTCCTCCTTTATCCTCTTTCTCTTCCCCTCAGCCTTTTATTTCTTTCTGAATTTAGAAGACTTTTATACCATTCCAGATCTCTTAACCCCACTGCTGATGAAAGTAGGGTTCCAGAACTATTAGCCCTCAGCCCCCATCTAACTCCTTTGTCTTAGTTCTTCCACTTGTATATAATTTATATAAAATAATTACTCCTTTTACCTGTTCCTAAATAATTTTACTTTTTTAAAATCCTATCATACTCAGGTCTTTCTTATGGACTCCCCAGTTATTAATAACAATCTTCATATACATTTTACATTTTCTTATATAAAAGGTAAATATTTTGCACTTATAGAGTCCCTTGTTATTAATCTTTGATATGTACCTTATTTTTCTTGCATCTTATATGTCAAATATGCTATTAAATTCAGATTTATTGTTTGTTTTTTAACAAAATCCTGAAAACCTGATAATTCATTAACTGTCCATTTTTTTTCATTCCGGCTTATGCTTAACTTTTCTGGGTATGACACTTTTGGCCACAAACCACCTTCTTCTGCTCTTCATTATATAGTGTTCCAAGACCTGCAGTTACTGCTGCTAGGTCTTGTGTGATTCTAATTGAGGCTCTGCCATATTTAAATTGTTTTTTCTTGCTGCTTGTAATATTTTATCCTTAAACTGTGGGGTTTTGGAATTTTACTAGAATATTCCTGTAGATTTTCCTCATAGAATCTCTTTCAGGTGGTGATTGGAGAATTTTTTTCTATTTCTATGGTTCAAGACAGTTTTCTTCATTTTCTTGTATTATTGGTTCAAGATTCTTTTTTGAAATCATAGCTTTCGAGTCGTCTGATTATTCTTATGTTTTTACTTCTTGATCTGTTCTCTAGATCAATTGTTTTTCTTTTAAGATGCTTCACATTCTCTTCTATTTTTTCATTCTTTATATTTTGTTTTATTAATTGTTGGTCTCATAAATTTGCTGACTTCTCCTTGCCCAATTTTAATTTTCAAAGAGTCGTTTTCTTCCTTAAGATTCTGGATCTCTTTTTCTAATTGGTTGATTTTTTTTCATTATCTTCTTGTTTTTCTTGGATTGTCCTTATTATTTTTTCAATTTTTCCTTAATTTCTCTCTTTGGATTTTTAAAGTCTTTTTAAAGTTCTCCCATGAATTCTTTTTGGTCAGATGACCATTTCACTCTACTTTCTGGGGGAGGAGAGGCTTTTTTTGCCTTAATATTCTCTTCTGAATTTGAACACCTGTCTTCTCTATTTCCATAGTAACTTCCTAAGGTTGAATTCTTTCTCCTTTGCCTGCTCATTTTTTTTTTTTATTTGTAGCAGCTTATTTTTTGTAATCACCTCTAATCCTTGGGTATAGGGGATGGAGCCTCTGGCCTTGAGTCCACCTTCAGTTCTCTGCTACAGCTTGGAACTGAAACCCAAAACTCTGCCCTCCTCTAAGTAGTCACAGCCAATGGTGTCCCGTGCACTCACCAGGAGTGTGCTGGTTCCTTCTCATCCAGGGCCATGTGTCAGCAGCACTAGATCTGGAATTTCTTATCAGTAGATGTTCCCTTAATCTTCCCTGTCTCATACATGGACTCTGGACACTGTCCTGGAAGTGAAAGTTCCTGTGGCTAGGGTGGAATTTACTTCCCCACCCAGCTAACTCCAGGGCTTGCCACTTGTTTCAGAGGAGCTAGCCTGGAGATGTTCACTCCTCACTGAGACCAACCTCAGTCCTGGGATTTTTCTTCCCATCTTCTGCAATTGTCCCAGGAGGACCACTGTTCTGCCGCAATTCTTGTTTATTTTTATTGCTCTATATTTGCCCCGAGGTTCTACTTTATCTTGTCCGTGGGGGGAAATCTGTAGAACTTGGAATTTTCTGACTTATTCCATCATCTCCCCATAATCCTCTCTCTCCAGCTCATTTTAGAGATGAGGAAACTGAGACAAACAGGGTTAAGTGACTTAGCCAGAGTCACACAGCTATAGGAAGTGTCTGAAGTCAGATTTGAACTCATGTCTTCTTGACTCCAGGCTTGGTGCTCTATCCATTGCAGTACCTACCCGCCCCCTTTCCTTCTTCTAAGTCTCTTTGTTTTGCTTCTTTCTTTTCTTTCTGACTTCCTAATTTGTATTTATAGTTAGACATTATGGGGTGTGTGCGTCTGCTTTCTGAGTCAGAGGAGAGAAAGAAGAAGAGAAAGACAAAGATGGAGGGACATATATTTGTATAGAGAGAGAGTGAGTGAGCCAAAAGACACAAAGACAGATTTTTCATTTGCACAGTGCCAACCCTTTTCCTCTTTTGTTTAATTCTTTATGCACTTTGAAAACTATTATGTCTTACTCACACTCACTTTTGGTCTTGTACGTTATCCAACAGAAGAAGTACAGTGGCTTCCACTAGGTTAGTAATGTGTGGCCTTTTTCTTCAAGTCTAAGGAATTTGGAGGGTGGGAGGGAAGGAGGAAGAGGGAGAGACAGACAGAGACAGAGAGGCAGAAAGAGAGAGAGAGAGACAGAGAGAGACAGAGACAGAGGGAGAGAGAGAGAGAGAGAGAGAGAGAGAGAGAGAGAGAGAGAGAGAGAGAGAGAGAGAGAGAGAGAGAGATGGAGACAGAGGGAGAGAAAGAGAGAGAGAGAGAGAGACGGAGACAGAGGGAGAGAAAGAGAGAGAGACAGAGAGAGAGAGAAAGAGAGAGAGAGAGAGACAGAGAGACAGAGAGACACACAGAGAGAGAGAAGAAAAGAAGAAGAGAGGAGAAAGGAAGACAGAGAGGGGAGGGGAGGGAGAAAGACTGACAGAGTGAGAATGTGGGTCTGGCTATATTTTCCTCTGATATTAAGTCCTAGAATTAGCTCTTTAAGAAATATATTGTGTTTGGTCTTCAAGAAAACAACCACTTACTACTCAGAATATTCACCTTTTGGTTGACTGGAGGTTACAGACTCCATCAGTAGAACCTAACTGAGCATAAATATAGGATCTTAGAATTTGGAACTGGAAGGAATCTTAGTGGGAACCAGAAATTATCTAGTCTAGTCCCCTTATTTTATGGCTTGGGAAACTTGGAACTAAGAGAAGTGAATGAAATAAATGTTTTGGGAATAATTAAATAGTGATCATTTTTTTCAGTTTATAAGTAGCAGTAATGAGACTTAAACCCAGATGTTTTATTTTGTTTTTTAAATTAGTGTTTTATTTTTCTATTGTACCATATTTGGCTTCCTCCTCTTCCCAGTATAGTCATTATATTTTGTGTGTATATCCTCTAAATATATTTCATGGTCATAAATAAGTTCTGTATCTGGCAGAACACTGATCAGATGCTACTTTTGGAATATCTATGCTAGTAAGGCAGTTGCTTATGGTTTTGAATAATTTGCTTTTTACAGTTTCTCTACCCAATTGATGAAAGAAATTCTTTCCCAGAGAGCCATCTGTTACTGATTTCAGAAGAGAAATGTAAGTGTCTCTTTAGTTTTCATTTAGTATCACATCATGGTTAAAAAAAACACACATACAAGACCTATATATTAAGGAAGACTTACAGATAAAAATGACCTACTTGCTGAGCTTTTCAAGCTCATCTGGGTGGCTCATGCAACAGGGGATAGCATCCCATTCCCGTAAATTTAATAGTAGAACCGATTTCCTGCAGAGGTGACTTTTTCTGATTACTTTTGTTTGCCTCATCCTTTTGGAGTTTTCTCACATGGAGATGTTAGCTACTGGATCACATCTGAGAAGAGGTAAAATTTTGGAGATCTTCCTGCAAAATAGGCAAACATATTCGAGAATTTTATACTATCAGCTTTACTGAATCTGCTGTCAGAAATAGAAACTGTCATCAGGAGTTAGCCAATATAGGCTTTTCTCTTGAAGAGTTATGGGCTTGGGTTTGTGTGGAGCAATCCCTTGGTGACCAGGAATACACACATGCATGATAGTAGGCTATAAGGAGGGGTGGTGATGGTGATCTAACTTGTTCATTGACACACAAGTGACTGTCCATAAGGTTATTTTAAAGCTATATGAAGGTTTTATTCTGATGAGACTGCCGCAGGTTAGATTTTTCCTCCTTCTCCCCATTATCTTGTGTAATGGGGTTTTCCCCCTGAGGCATGCTAATTTGAGTGATTTAGTTTTTATATATATATATATATATATATATATATATATATATATATATATATATATATGTATGTATGTGTATATATATTTTATATACATATGTTGAATCTGGAACCATAGTGTTATGTATTCTTTATATGTGTGTGTGTGTGTGTGTGTGTGTATATATATATATATATATATATATGATCTGGAACTATAGTTTATTCTTTATATATATAATACATTGAATCTGGAACTATGGTGTTGTGTAGTATTTTTTTCAAGGCTGATGTGTGAATAATTGGTTAGTACTTCAGAGAGGAGTACAGCTAACATTAAAAGCATTATGCACTATGGACATTTCAGCGCTGAGTAAATGCAAGGCTTGAAAGAGACCATGGGGCGGAAAAGGGCACTGTTTTTAATTGAGCATTTATTGTGAAGGAACCATCTGGAGTTGGACTGCTTTGTGTCCTGTCATTTAATCTGTATTCCCACAGGGCTTTGCTCATAACTGCTTCTGTGCCAAACCATTAACTGGAAGCCTTAGTTCTATTTGTCATAAATATTGAATTTTGCTTCCTTTTAAATTTTTTTAAGATATTGAACAATTTCATATCCAAGTCTTCAGGGAAGATGAAAATAGGGTGGTAAGTACTTGAATCCTTTCTACCCCTGCAATTCAAAATTCTTTTATAAACAATTCACTCCTATCATTATAAAAAAAAAAAGACAATTATACTATTGGGATATAAAAATACTTTAAAGTTTTAGTCTATAGTTAATGATGGTGGTGACATTAATTGCTGGCTTTTATATAAAGCTTCAAAGTTTGCAAGTTATTTTATAAATAATTTTTCATTTTTCCCCCTCACATACCTCTAGGAAGCAGGTAATATCCCCATTTTCCAGATAAGTAAACTGAGGCAGATAGCAGTTTAAGTGACTTGCCCAGGGTCACATAGCTGTAAGCATCTGAGACAGTATTTGAACCCAGGTTTTCCTGATTTTAGGTCCAGTGCTCTATTCACTTATGCCACTTAGCTTCACTTTACTACCAAGGAAAGTCATATCCCAAAGCTTTCATCTGAAAGGGAGACGAGCTGTTGAGAAACAGCGTGATACTATGGAAAGGGTGCTGGAGCTAGTCAATGAGCATAGATTTGGGTTCTGCCTTTGGCACTTGTCTACCTTCTTCAGACCTCAGTTTTCTTTTCTGTTAGAAAATAAAGAAGGGATTGGACCAGATGACTTTTTAGATCCTTTCTACCACTAAGTTTAAGATTCCATGGTTTCCCTTAAATTTGCTACAAACTCATAGGTTTGACCAAATAAGGATAATAATAATATAAGAAGTGAGAATAATAGCTAATGTTTACATAGTGCTTCAAGGGTTACAAAGTACGTTACACATATTATCTCATTTGATTATCAGAACAGGTCTGTGAAATATAAACTGCAAATATTATTATATACATTTTACATAGGAGGAAATGGCATCACAAAAAGGTTAAATTAGTCACCCAGTTAGGAAGCATTGGAGGGAGATTTGAACCCAGGTTTCTTCCTGACTCTAAATTGCATGCTCTCTCCACTATGGCACCTCTGTTACTTACAGATGAGCTGGAAATTAGCCTGGGAGGTCCAAAACTGGAAGGCAAATGTCTCTGTTATCTATTTGCCTCTTGCCTCTTACTTTCTTCTTTAGATAGGATCCATCCATAGGAGATGAGAGGAAGCTTGCTCCATTCAGCCTGTCTCCTGCCTGTAGGTATCCCAGACTAGTTTCCTATATTCCTTAAATAATGTAGCATGTTACAGTGGATGGAGCACTGGACTTCAAATAGGCAAAACCTTTGGTTTAAACCCACATCCCCCGTATTAGCCTCTAAAGAGAAATTTGCCCCCAATTTGAAGTATAAATATAGGTTAAAATACAAGATAGCTATTTTAAAGCTCCCCCACCTTGGTTGTCCCTTTAGACTATTTTCTACTCTTGGTGTACCTGCTACCAGGTAGATTATTCTAAAGCCAGGTAGGTAAATTGGGATGGGGGGAGGGTAACAATTATAGAAATGCTACAGTTACTATGTGGTAGCACTCTATAATACAGTGATCCTCGGACTCTTTATATTCTTAAAAACTTCCCCCAAAGAGGTTTTGTATATATGTATGATTTATTTGTTAAGCATTTACCATATTAGGCATTAAAATGTCTCAGTATTATTATGAAAATTGTTTTGACCTGGTAGACTGCTTGACATACCAGGATTACACTTTGAGAACCACTGGTGTAGTAGAAAGAACCCTGAATTGTTAATAAGGAGACCTGAGTGTGAGGCTTACTTCCCCATCTGGCCCCCTGAATAGTTTGGAGAAATCACTTCACCTCAGTTTCTTTATCTATAAGAGGAAGGGAGTGAACTAGATGAACCTTCTGGTACTTTCCTGTGATATAATTCTGTATTGTTTCAGATAAGTATTTGACTGTAGTTGTGGGCATGCTTGCCTCTCCTTTGCCTTCTGAAATGTCCTCACTAGGTTATATAGGAGGTCTGAATCACCTGCTGACTAGCAGTGGGTGTGACCTGGACTAGATGCTTCTCTGTAAAATGGAAATGATGATGAAGTTCTACCTGAAAGAATAGTTGGAAAGAATTGTTAATGAAATATTTAAGAGCAATTTTTATCCATGAGATTCTTGATTGCTGATGCTAGTTATTGCTTCTTTTTAAAAATAGTAATATAAGGTCTAAAAAAAACCTTTTACACCATCAGGTGATTCGAAATTCTGGTCACCTTCCAAGAGACAGAGTTATTGAGGACTTTGTTTGGGCCCAATGGGATATGTCCGAACAGAGATTATACTATTTCATCCTGAAGGTAAAAACAAGAATCCAGTTGGCATTTTCTTTTTTTAATCTATAAAAGTTTCTATTCCTTATGATTATTGCTTTTTAGGCTACATTATTTAGAGATGTGGTTCTGTCAAAAAGTGGTGAAAATGTTCTCTTCCTAGTTATATCTACCTCTTTAGTTTTCATTGATGTTGTATATCCATTGTTGTATATCCATTATTGTTGTATATCCATTAATTTTTATCTAAAATTGGCTTTTCTTTTAGAAATCAGAAAGTATCTTAAAGTGTATCCAGTTTTATGCTGATAAGAATTTTAACTTAATAGTAAGTCCAGTCTTTACCTATATATTTTCCTTCTAAGTGAACTTGTATAGCAGATTGCATTTCTGAACTACCAGTGATATCGTAAAACAGTATTTAAGTATTCAGGAACCAGTCAGACAGCTAGAGAAATTTCCAGGTGGGGTTATGTATTAGATAAAGAAAGGAATTGAAAAGGTTAGTAATAAAATATACTTTGAGGAGTCAGAGTATCTCAGGTCTAAGAGTAGGGTTAGAAAAAATTAGGTTATGGTTGGTAGTCTTAAGTGGTTAAATATCTATATATTTGCCCTCAGAATAAACTGGGGACATTTACATAGTGATGGGAAATCATGTAAACATGTATAGGTTAATCAGAAAAAAATCATCACTAGCTCAAATGTCATTTGTCATGAAGCAAATGCTTGGTTAACATTACAGTCAGGGGCTAATAGTTGAACTGTCAATTGATATTGTACTCCATGGGTGTTATGGTGGTATAGTAGTTGATCTTGATATATTACCTTGCTAAAAATGTACTTTATTGTTGCATTCAGTTTCTAAAGTCATGCTGACATTGCCACAGAAGTATACTATTACAGCTACTACCTTTTCCTCCAGTGGCCTATTATGAGTCTTATATGGTCACATCTTTTCTTGGGCTTACTTTAAAGGGACTCCCTTTAAAAGATTCCTAGAAAAGGTTTGTCAAGTCTGACCTTAAAAGGTTAGTTAAAAGGTAGAAATGAACCCATTATAAAAAATGCATTAAGCTTTGATTATAAAGAAATGGTAATTTTTAAAAGTTCAGCAGGCTTTTTGTGATTGAACTTTTTTGAATGATTCCAAGTGATAATGGTGACTAAGCTAGAATTGCTCAGGTGTATAGCAAGGTAGCCTCAGTTATCTGAAGCGACTATGCTTTCCTTTCCTTTTGTTAATATTATTCTTTTGTTGCTTCCTTCTAACCCCCACCCCTGATTTTCAAGTTTGAAGTTCCCTTGGACATTTCATTTGGTGACACTGGATTAACGTAAGCAGTTCATGGATTACTTTTGAATTTTTAATAGATAAGTGGACAATATGATTCATGTTCCTACCATCCCTCTAGATTGAAGGATACTTAAGGACAGGAATTATATTTTATTTCATCCCTGTGATGCTTAGTGCAGTTCCATGACACCCAACTGACATGTGGCAAGTGTTGAATTGTATCTTATTGCAGACAAAGACTTTCCTGAAGCATATCTGTGGAACAGTAGAGAAGACATAAGTTTCTTTTGTGGGAAAAATCTACTTCTCTATTATTTTTGATGAATGATCATAGTTAAATTAATCTCTTTATCTAAGAATGGATCTCAGAGTTCATAATTGTAAAGTTAGACATGCTAATTTATAGGGTCCTTCTGATTCTATGAAGTATTTCTATGTATTTTCATCTGTGGAGGTTTCTTTTTTCCCTTGTGATTGAGGAAAAAACTTCACATCCATCCTGATCACCAAATGGTTAGAAGTAAGCTATATTTTTTTTTTGTTTTATTGATTACTTTTGATTTTTTGTAACAACAGTTTCTTTAAATCTTCCCCTTTTGATTGACTTTCTAACCGAGAAAATCAATTAAGCCAAAGTACCATATTGTGTCCCTTGTCTCTGCTTTAAGAAGACCCACAGGTTTCATTCTTTGTTCTGCAGAACTATTTTTGGTTTTCAATTAAGGAAGAAGTCATATTTAAAACAAAGGAACAAAGCTCTATCCTCCTAACTCTCCAAGAGTATGATGCAGGTCATCCAACGTTAGCTTCTGAGCAGAGCCGGGACAGCATGGGGCAACTGTAATATGCAGAAGGCACAGCAGAGTACCTTTTCACATTTTGTTTCTTATAAATGCCATGTTTTTAATGTCAGGAATGCCACTCATCATATAGGTATTAATTTTGTGAAAAGTCAAGTTGCATGTATCACAGTGAAGGCTGATCTATTCCATTAGGCACTCATACTGTGTGCTTGTGTGCGTACAATTTTCTAAACTAGCCTAAAGCACAGAAATGCCTCTCCTAGCTCTTATTCATTATATTCATTTATCTTCTCTTTTACCCAGAAGACAGAATGGCATGAATGTACATGTGATGGAAGGAGATATGATAGGCATCCGAAAGAATTTACACAAGGGTACCTACACATACTAGACCCATCACTCTGAATTAGAATCAGGATAAATCTAAGCTGCATTATGGTTGTTTTTTTTAAAGCATATGAGAGTTTTCAATTCTGCTTCAGTCAGAATATGAAAAGAATTTCGCTGTCCTTTTTTCTTGGCATGCTGACCTCGTTGCATGTTATTGCCATGTCCAGTTTGCATTTTAGAGTGAGAAGTGAAATATCACAATCACTTGTATTTAGTAGCACCCGCTAGAAACAGGAATCACTAGAGTACTTTTGCCTTTACAGAAAAAAATGGTAATCTAAATATTTTGGGGCTCAGATTTCTCCATTTGGAAATAATGTGCTTTTTTTCTGTGGAATTAATTAGTCTCATCTTTTCAAGCTTTTAGGTATGCTACTTCCACTGTAAAATTCATCTTTTTTGAGATGTCATAGAGTGTTAACTCACTGACAATTGCCTATTGTTAATAAAAGGAAGTTATATGCAAATGAAATGATTTCATTCTAAAAGTCAACATTCCCACCCATCCACTATTATTGAGCCAGATCTTAAGGAATAAAGAAAAGACAGATTGAGTTAGGAGTCTTGTGAGGACTACTGGGAAACCTTTTATGGTACTTCCTCCCCTTGTTATAAACCTCATAGTGTTATCATTGTCTTTTGGGAAATTTTTTTTTTTAATGTTTGAACAAAGATAAATAAGAGATAAGAAATACATCAGAAGTGAAAAACCAACCCTTCATTTTCATCATGAAGTAATAAGATCGTATTCTTGTTTCTGAATAATTAAAGATAGGCATACTTTTAAAAAAAAAAGGAGTCTGGAAAGGAGTGAAGTATTTTTAAAAAGCTTCTGAGGTAATTTAGCACAAATGTTTTCACTAATTGACATAAACTGCTATGAAGAAATTGTCACTGGATATCTTTAAGTTCTAAAATAAATCCATTTCCCCTGGTTCTTATGAGACAGCTACATGACTCACTGAATAGTGCTAGGTTGGGGGTCAGGATGCCCTGAGGTCTAATGTGGCCTCAGATACTTACTTAGCTATGTGACCTTGGGTAAGTCACTTGTCTCTGTTGCCTCAATTTCCTCAACTGTAAAAAATAGCACTTACCTCCCAGAATTATTGTGAGAGATCATCTTTGTAAAGTGCTTAGTGTAGTACCTGGCATATAGAAGGCATTTAATAAATGCTTGTTTTCTTCCATCCTTCCTTCTCATGCATAAATAGGTTAATCAGAGTAGTTTCCTGTTGTTCTTCAGGGATGTTTAGGATAAAGGAAGTGATAAAGCTAGAATGAATGAGTGCTAGAGTTAGAAAAGACCTGATGGATGATCCAAATTCGTTATTTCATAGGTGAGTGTGGGAAACCTGAGGCTCAGAGCTATTAAGTGATTTTCCCACAGTGGTCACAGAGATTATTCCTGGCTGAACTGGGACTAGCACCCAAGGCCCTTAATTTCTTTCTGCTGTGCCTATCCCTGTTATATTTCAGTGACTATCCATAACTTGCAGAAAGGAACACAGTATATTTTGTAGAACTGTTTGCAATATTTTCTGTTCCTTTTTTTTTTTTTGCTCTTAGGCTTGTGAATTTTGGGTGTGAAGACTCTCAAAACCGAGAAATGTTATCCAAAGATCTGAATCTACGTATTTTTACCAGTTCCACAGGTAGTACCAGGTTTATCTTTACCTTTGCTTTTAGTCACCATAATATACTAGGGTTCTCTAAAAATTGTCACATTGCTGACTCATGGTTTTCAAAAAAGAAACTATATTAGAGCAATATTATAACATAGTTTATTTTAATATGAATTCAAATATAATCAAACATGTGAAAAACAAAGCTTTAACTTTTTTAATACCAGCATTCTGCCAGTGTTGTTGTATTGTTATGATTAATGCAAAACTACATTGTCCAAAGAATTAAAAATAAGTATTACACAAAGGAAATGTAGGCTAGAAAGAAAAGTGGGCTTGTTGTATATTGAAGGTGAAAGATTACAGGTTCACTGCCATAGTGCTCCATTGGCACCCTTGTAATGTCCGGAGAAGGCATATTGTAATGGACCTTGTGTGGTCAACTTATGGGAAGCCACAGACAAGAATCAAGCTGGATGGGTAGATATGGGTGAATTGAAATCTATGCTTTTGGAGGGAGCTTCCAAAGAGTTGAAATCCCAGATCCATTTGAGAATATTGAATACCACAAAAAAGACAACCGAAAAGGTACTTGGGTATGAATAGGTTGCAATGAGAAAGCTGAAAGAGGAGTTGAGGTAAAGTGATGTCATAAGGGAGATCTATAGGCACAGAAGAAGATGCCTTTACTAGTCAATGGTAATAACAGATGAACTGTCCAAGTGTTTTTTGCTTTTCTTTTAAATATCAGGAGAAAGAGTATCATCCTTTCCTCCCTCCCATCTTGGTGGATGGAATCCCACTTAGTTGAATTTGAGTGTACACAGACAAGAGTCATACAGGAAAGCAGATGTGAATGGTCTAAAATATGCATCACTGGAGAAAAAGTTCAAATCAATGAGATCATAGATACATTTTAGTACGCCAAATTGTATCCCCTCTTCCAAAAATAACTTTCAATAGGACAAATATATTGTCCTTAAGTGAAAGTGAGCTATCTTTATAATACCATATGCTTCGCGTTATTTTTCAAGTACTAGTGATGAATCTGTCTATACATTCTTATCTCATACTCCTTATCAGAAGGGCACACTTTGGGTAGAGAGGTAGAGACAGGATCTCTTTATTTCTCCCAGATTGGAAGTGCAGGGCTTACTCATAGACTTGTCCCTCTATGATTACCATGGGAGCTTCGGCCTGCACTGTTTATGACCTAGGTTGTTATGCCGCTCCTTAGGCAACCTGGTTTCTCCCCTGCTTCCAGGAAGTCATCATATTAATGTGAAACTTACTGAGGATACTCAATCAGGATAACCCACTGTAGTTCAGAACTTCTGTGTTCAAGAGATCCACCAGTCTCTGCTGGGATTACAAGTGTGCACCCCCATAATGGACCACCATAAGACAATCTGTGATCAGGAAGTCAGAATGAGACTAACTTAAAATTAAATAGTCAACATGAAAGTTAAACTCATTATTCTTTAAGAACACAGTGCTCTTAATGATCCATTAACAAAAGATTGCTATAACAATCTTACTTATGGCTAAGATGGTAACACATGGATCTGGAAATAAGTATGAATGCCAGGCCCCAGAGAAGAATCATTAAGGATTCAGTATCAGCTTTCAAGGACCCTAGTGGAGTACCCTGGGCTCTCCGTTGTTTTCCGTTCTTATCAGTGACAGAGGAAAAGACATAAATGAGATATTTATTTTACAGATGGCCCAAAGCTTAGAGAGATATCTACCATGTTGAATGACAGACTCAGGAACTACAAAGAATTCTGTAGATTAGGATGTTGGGCTGAATCTAACAAGATGAAATCTAATAGGAGGAAATGTAAAATCTTAAATTTATAGAATTACAATTACAAGAAGGAGGAGCTTTGACGCAACATTACTTCTTAAGAAAAAAGCTAAGTGTTTTAGTGGGCTACACATTTGATGTGAGTCAAAAGTATAATGTGACAGCCAAAAAAGCCAATATAATGGTAGGCCCCCTTAAGGAAGGCATACTGCTTAGGATTAAGGAGGTGATTATTCTGTTGTATTTTACCCACCTCAGGTCACGGTTATATTCATTTCTGGGGGCCAACTTTTTAGAAAGAGATAGATAGTTTGGAAATCATCTTGAGATGATGCTCTCAGATAGAATAGTGAGGAGCCTTGAGACCTTGCCACATGAAGTTTGGTGACAGAACTGAGGATCTTAAGCCTGGGGAAAATGTAGTTTGCAGGAAACATAATAACTGCTTCCAAATAATGGAAGGTCTGTCATGAGGAAAAAGGATTTGATGAATTCAGCTTGGACAGAACTAGAGACAAAGAGAAGCTGCAAAAAGAAATATTTAGGTTTGACACAAGGAAATGTTGTCAAAAAATCAGAGCTGTCCAAATGTAGAGTGGGCTTCTCCACAAGATAATTGTTCTTCATGAAAGGACATCAGACAGGAGCCCAAGGGCCGCTGGTCAGTGACATTGTAGAGGAGTACGCTAGCAAATAGAAGGTAACACTTTTGTAACACTCTTAAGTTTTGGAAAGCACCTTAGCTTTATTATTTCATAGATTCTTGCTCAGATGAAGTTATATTAGATGGCCTCTGAGATCCAACCCTGAAAGTCTATCATATATATTATCCCTTTATCTTGATTTCAATGTTATGTGGAAGTACCTATATTTAATAAATAGTGCTCTAAAGCTTTCTGAGATATTTCTTCAATCTTTAAGGATCTGAAATTTTATCAGTATGGGTTTTCCCTCCAGTGACATCAATTTCATAATACCTCTATAACTTTGTAAATAGCCTTTGAGAATTTCTGTTGCTCCCCCCCCCTGAAAAAAATGTCCTTGTAACTGACCCATTGATGAACCCCTCAGAATTTAGCTAGGTTGATCCCCTGACAACAGACATGCACTCTTTCATCAGGTTTCTCTTGTTGCCTTTCCAAAGTTGATATTTCACTGGCTTCATCTTCAAGGACGTATACATAATACGATGAGCCAGTGGAGTAAGACTTAAATGAAGGTTCTTAAACAAATGCTGCTGCAAATTGCTAGCAGTATTAGAAACATTGCCCCCTCTCCCCACTTTCCTTCCCTAAAGACAGTAGGACTGAATCTAGGCGAGCTTCTGTAGCCATTATCCAGGGAAACAAGCCTGTAGAGAAGGGCATCAGCTGGTGGCCAGCGTCAACTGGTAACTAATTGCCACTAATGAGCTGGCAAGCCCAAGAATCCTGGCAATAGCACTCCCCAGGTCACCAGCCCTATTTTTGTACCAATCCTTCCAGTCGTTGTCCAGGGGAACAGCCCTTGTAGAAATGAGACCTGGGAACTGCCTCTCTGAAAGCTGTCACTTCCACCTACTCAGCAGCCATGCCTATTAAAGACTCAAAAAGAAAAAAGATATTGACACTGTCAAGTGGCTTAACATCTGAAAAGAGTATGGTTTTACCAATGGAAGTAACACCGCAGAAGATTCATTACAATTGCTTTGCCAAAGTACCACTGGACCTTTACTTCTGCCTTGTAATTAAAACCTTATCTCTGTATCATCTTTCCCTGCTAGTATGTGAGGTCTATCTCCAGTAGCATAGTCAATGTCTATTAAATTTTTTTCATCGATTTGTTCCTTGTGAGGTGTTAGATATTTAATTCATCTGTTAGAAACTGCTACATAGTTTTTCAAAAGAGTATGAAAGATAGTTGCATTTTGAGAAGTATCCTTGTGCAACTTATTTCAACCTTTACACACACCATAATGGAAATCCAATATATGACAGATGTCAAGTATGTTGCACATTTTTTTCTTGTGATCATGGCACGGTATTGAAATAGTCATTGTTAAATTTTTCCAGCCTTATGTTGGAAAGCTAAAGAATGTTTCTCTGTGTATATGTAAGTAATTAGGAAGATGAGAGACTATCGTAAAGGCATCTGCCTAAAAGCTGTATTTTTAAAGAGTAAATAATTAAGTCCTTTAGCTGTCCTCAACATTCCTTATTTGGATGACTAATTTGCCACCTGCCTTTAAACTGCTTCCTATGATTCTTTTAAAAATAACCTTTGTTCTATCTTTCTTGAATTCAGAGGTGGCACTTTCCTCATTCACTTTTTCTATTTTCATTGTTTACCACATGATTTTATAAATAGGCTACTACATGCCGTGTCATATTGAATAAAATACTTGATAAGTTTATATGGCACGAGTTGTGAATGAGTCTGCTTTTTCCTCTCTCAGTGTCTGTGAGAGAAGAAAATGTGCCCTGTTCTCCACAGCCAATCCTGGAGACAGAATGCTGCCTATGTCAAATGGGATGCGTCCACATTGGCTAAGATCAGGCACTTCTGAGAATCCACTTTTGTTTTCCTACCAAGGGAATTAAATAATGAGTTGTCAGTTCAGAGGTTCACAGAAGGCCTTTTCAAATGACCTGTTTTGTGTATGTGGTTAAAGAATCACTTCCTGAGAGATGGCAAATTGGAGAAGGATGGAATAAAACAGGTGGTCTGGTCCATCATGTTCAAGTCCAGTGTAGTTAGCTACAAAATAATAACCTTAATTCTTCTCTGCATGCACGTGAATGAATATATAAATTCCCTAGTCACAGAAGGGAGGAAACTCTCATTCCTTTCTTCTAAGTATTTAGCTCTAAAATGAAATTTAGCTAAGGACTGAGTCTATTTTAATAGCCAATAATCTGCTGCCTAAATAAATCCCTCTTGAGGCACCTTCTACTGGAGAGGGATGGATAGAAAAGAACTCCAATCCTATATTACTTTCACAAAATTCAAAAGGCTGCCTTTTATTAATTCTCATAAAAGTGGTTCTCTGGTTCCTAGGTAAAAAGTTACATTTATGTTTTGATGTTTCATGCAACTTGTTATAATTATTCCAAATGGTAATATCCTATGAAAAATTAATATTGTAAGTTCTTATTGTCAAAAACGTTATTCCCTGATAACTGGTTTTGCTATTCTTTCATGATCCCCTTCCTCAAAGGAAATTTATAGCACATTCACAAGGTATAAGGGATTCATCAAGGAGCTTTGCCTCTCAAATTATGACTTCTCTCCCTGCCTTAGTTTTTTCGTGAACAGCAAATTTATGGTAGATTAACATAACTGACCGTGCTGGGTCACCCTGAGGTAGCCACTGTTTTGATATTTGGGGTGTCCAAATACCATTTCCTTTAGTCATCAACTAAGTACAGATATCTGAGTCATGTTCCTGTTGACAGTATGATAATTACACCAATGTGTTACATTGGTTGTGATGATGATGAGGAGCAAGATTTCCCTGTAGTGTTAATGTTCTTTTCCTCTCAAATTATCCTGGTAATACTTATCTGTGTACTTGTTGCATCCTGAGTTGAATATATATTCCTTAGGAGCAGGAATTATTTTTATTTTGTCTTTATATCCCCAGTGCCTTGTATGTAGTCGGTATAAAATAAATGTTTATTGGGATGGATCATATGTGACCTACTCAATGAATCTAGATCTACTTAATATTAAAAATTAGCCTCAAGGAATTTTCAGCCGGCATATGTTCCTTCTGTAACATTTTAGCATCACTCCAAATTTCTGACCTGCCTCAGAATAATGATGAGTGGAGTGACGGTTTTTGAGAATGATTTTTGAGAACTTTGCAAAAGGAAGCATTACATAAATGCAGAATTAGTTAGTGATTCCTGATGATGTAATACATTGGTTTAATTACCATACTGTAAACAGGAACATGACTCAAATATCTGTTTTGAAACAGTGATTAAGGGAAGGGTATTTGGACATCTTTTCTTGTTCTCTTTCTTTTACCTCAATGTAGTATATATGGTATGAGGACTTATTCACTGTATGTTATTGGTGAAGAATTAGAAGTGTTAAACATCCACCTCTTTGAGTTCCTTGGATGTTCTAGCAGCAAAAAAGGGATAGGTGGGAGATGGGGAGCATTTCAGCAACTATTGGGAAGAATCTGGAGCAAAACTCAAAAAATAGATTTGTTAGTCACAAGTAATCAGTAGAATTTGTAAATCTGGATAAAAGTTGAATTCCTAAAATGATATAGGTTATGAAAAATAGAAAGGAGCAGGTAGCACATTCATGGATTAGAGATTCCAAGGTAAAAGGTCTAACTTTAGCTTTCTACCACTATACTCTATGACTACCTTTTTTATGTTTTTATTAGATTTGAAAATGACACAAAGCTAGTAAGGATAGTTCACACATTGGGTTTAGGGTGAGGATCCAGAAAGTTCTTGTTAGTCTAGAACAGCAGTCTAACTCTAATAAGATAAAATTCACTAGAGGTGAATACAAAGTCCTATTTTTGGGTTGAAAAATCAAATTTCACAAGCACAGGATCTGTGGCCAGATGACAGTTTATGTAAAAAAGTTCAGAAAGCTTTGGTGGTTTGTAAGCTTGATATGAGTCAATCAAGTGGCATGACAAAAACAAAACAAAACAAAATACAAAAATAATTCTTAGATTGCATAGAAAGGCATAGTATTCAGGACACAGGAAGGGATAGTTTCATGATCCAACCATATCTGCAGCATTGTGTTCAGTTCTGGGAACTTTATTTTAGGAAGTGCATTAGCAATCTGTAGGGTGTCCACAGGAAGGTTTATTAGGATGGTGAAGAGGCTTGAGACTATAAAAGGATTGGTTAGATTGGATATTTAGCCTTGAGTAGAGATGAGGTATCTTAAGTTATTTGAAGGGTTGACATGTGGAAAATGGAGTAGACATCCTGCATGGTCCCAGAGGGTAGGATGAGGATATAAAGCTTTCTAACAATTAGAGCTATAATGGATGGCCTTGGGCAGTAATGAGGCCAGACTTCTTTAGAGGGGCCTTCAAGCAAAGCCTGCATGAGCTTTTGTCTGGCCTGTTGTCAAGACAGTTCCCTTTCAAGTATAGGTTGGATTAGGTGGCTTTTAAGGTCCCTTCCAACTAAGAAGTATATGATGCTTTGCCTTTGTCACCATGTTACAGGTGAAGAAATTCCTTTACATATTTGTGAATGACTTTTAATAGAACTGATGGCAAATTTGTGTCTGTTATTTAACCATTTATGTAAGTTATAAAGAGAACTTTTAAAATATTTTTACCAAGAACATATGGCATTTCTATGGTTCACTCTTTTGAAGGCATTTCTCTTTGGGAGAGAGTTTGGGGGCCTTTTGGTGACCAGGCCAGAGAGAATATAAGCATTTTATTGCTTTCCATTGCATAGGGCGTGTGAAGCAAATGTAACTTTAAAATACAGAATATAAACACAGAATTGTAAGTGTTCCTTACATTAAATAAATTCCTCCATTAAAATGAAGTACAAAAACATTACACAAGGCAAGTCTGCTCGTAAAGAGAGACCAAAAGTCTCACTTGTTGGACAAGGCATTCAGTCTGTGGAATTTTTTCAAGAAGAAGAAAAAGCAGAAAAAATCTCCAATAAAATCAATGAATTGTGGTATAGAAAGAAGATAGTGCAAATTCATCTTTTTTCCCCTTAGAATAGAATTATATCATTTTCAGGATTTGAAAGAATCGTGTGAGTTCACAATATTTGTTGAGTTCACTCTTTGTGTGAAGCTTTATTCAAGGCACTATGAAAAGTTAGAGGAAATGAAAAATATGAACTGTCATGTAGTCTAATGATGGATGCAACACAAACATGAAAATATAAAAATGAACCCAAAAGATAGTCATACATAAAGCTATAAATTATATTTAAAGCCCATCAACTAACTTAATATTCATCAAAATAATTAAATTTGTAGATTGTATGCATTGGTTTGCTAGTAAATGTTTTGAAAACTAGTCCTCCAAAAATACACACAGAACACATTTAAATTTAATCTGCATTAATGTTTTCTTCATCACTTTCTTAAATCTAGAAATCAGTAAAACAAGAAATCATGCCTTGATTTGTAGCATCTACCTATTTCCAAGATGTAAATGTTTACAATGGAAATTTAATAATCAGCTCTTACAGGCTGGTTCCAGTTGACTCCAACACGTCATTGGTTGTACGTCTGTTTACTTCTTTCTGGCTAACGCTTATTTAACTGATGATTTCTGTCCCAATTAGAGATGCTCAGTGTAACAAAAGGGTATTTGTCTATAGAATGAGAGAATATCTAGAAAAGCATAGTTCCAAGTAGTTTTGATTAACTGTGTATTCTTTATGATACAAATCTGTTTGTGATATCATTGTCTACTATTTTCTTTCTAGGAAGTTTGTGTGTATGTTACAACAAGAAGTTGGATGCTCAGGAGCGAGTTACATATTCTGTGTTTTATCTCCATAAAGGTACTTTACTGAATGTTTGTTGAATAAATGAAATACCTACTATGTGCAACGCATTGCCCAAGATTCTAGATGAGACACCAAGATAAATTAAATTACCTCAAGGGGTTAGTTTACAAATTAAATGGAAGGGAATATGTTTGTTAAACATTTGCTATGTGCCAAGCACTGTGATCATCACTTTACAAATATTATTGGGAGGTAGATACTATTATTATCCCACTTTTGCAGATGAGGAAAATGAGGCAGACAGAGGCTAAGTGACTTGCCTAGGGTCACACTGCTAGTAAGTGTTTGAGGCTGGATTTGTGTTATTCTGACTCCAGACCCAGTGATCTATCCTTTATACCTATCTACTTCACTTTGGTAGAAGGTGATGACATACACAAGGATAAATATAACATCAGGTAGAGCATGTTAAATGTAAAAGAGGACATTGAACTTTGAAAAGTGAAGGAAAGATAATTTCCAGTTTCATGAGAGACTGGAAGGGATGATGGAAGAAGTAGTTATTCATGATGGGCCTTGCATAGCAAGTAAATATTTTAGTACTTTAGTAAAATTTTAATACTAAATATTTTAGAATTTTAGTAAATATTTTTGTACTTATCTGCAAGGCTGCATTGGATCCAGTCATTCTGCAAGAGTTATATTATCATCTCAGCCTTGAAGTGAATGCCAACAAACAAAAAATCATATTTAGGAAAGGAATAGGCATTTTGAGGCTTAGGGGGAAATTTGAGAAAAGACTTGGAGGGAGGAAAACACAAAATAATAATTGACACGTGTAATATGTTAAAGTTTATTTCTTCACAACACCCCTGGGAGGTAGTTGTTTTCACTTTACAGCTGAGAAAAGTGCTCGTGGAATTAATATGACTTTCCTGTGTTTATGCAACTAGTTTCAGAGCTAGGTGTAGTCCGGCAGATTGCAAGTTTGTACTTGGCCTATATTTTACTTTTATTTGTCTATTTTTCCACAATAGTAGAAGGACCTTGAAGGCAGATTGAAAAGGTCTCATTATAACCACATTTTTTAGTCTTTCCAATGTTTTCTAGTTTCCCAGTATTGATAGTTTTCATAGTAATGAACAACAGTTCTCTGAAGTATAGTAAGAAGGAATATTCGGTTATTATTAATAATCCTTTGACCTTGCATAATTTTTTTTGGACTGGAATGATGCTGCTTTAGGTCCTAGGCCTATAAGTCATGCTAATAGCACTGCTATTCTTCAGAAAGAGGGAACACATTTATTAATACCTATTCCCTTACAATTAAATGCTGAATGGGCAGCTAGGTGGCACCATGGATAGAGCAATGGGATAAAGGATAGACTCATCTTCCTGAACCTCAGATGCTTACTAGCTATGTGACTCTGGGTAAGTCACTTAACTCTGTTTGCCACAGTTTCCTATCTGTGAAGTGAGAAAAAAATGGCAAAACATTCCAGTATCTTAGGGTACCTAGGTGGTACCATAGTGCATGGAGCACCTGGCCCTGGAGTCAGGAAGACTTATCTTCCTGAGTTAAAATCTGGCTTCACCCACTTACTAGCTGTGTGACCCTGGGAAATTAGTTTCTTCATATATAAAATGAGTTTTTTCCTTAGTTTCCTCATATGTAAAATGAGTTGGAGAAGAAAATGGCAAACCACTCCAGTATCTTTGCCAAGAAAACCTCAAATGGGATCACAAAGAGTCGCCAACTGAACATCAAAAAGTTAAGTGCCACCAACAGCCTCCAGTGGTGGATAGAGGCTGGTCTCGAGTTAGAAAGGTCCTGGCTCAAGTCCCACATCTGGTATTTTCTGACAGTGTGACTCTGGGCATTTTTCTCAGTACTCTAGGTTAAAAGTTTCAGAGAAAGTGCTGACCTGCATTAGTAGAAGGAGTTTCCTCGCCTGGGAGTTCTCTTTATCAATGAAATCACAGGTCTAGTTCCTATCTCTTATAATTGAAAATTGATTCTTTTATCATCCAGTATGTAATAGGTGAATTGATCAGTTTATTGCGTCTCGCAGGTTGGAAATATGTGACACAAAAGTCAGTAAATCAAGAAATTTTTGAAACCTCGTTGAAAAATATTTTTATTGGATTGATTTAGCAGATAAGTGTATATCTAGCTATCAACTATCAATCTGTAGGGACATCAGTGCCAAGGAGTGTTACTAATTTATATATCCTGTACTTAGTACAGGTTATAGATAATTAATGTTGGATTGAATTAAAATAATTTCAGAGTAGATCTTAGTAAATATTTTTGTACTTATCTGCAAGGTTGCATTGGATCCAGTCATTCGGCAAGGTTGCATTGGATCCAGTCATTCGGCAAGAATTCTATTATCATCTCAGCCTTGAAATAAACGCCAACAAACAAAACATCTTTCTTATTTTCCATGATAGAAAAATATGGAAATATTTTTCCTAAATATTTGGAAAATATTGAAGAATAAAAGTAAATTAAGGCCCAAATGTATTTGTATATTATTTAAAATACAAAATAAATTACTTTACTTTTTATAGTTTGGAACTATGGGAAAAGTTTTTGATAACTTAATTACATTTTAAAATTTAAAACCAATTAAGAGGGAATCACCTGAAACAGGGTAAGGACAATCTAATACACTCAGAATAGTTGTAATATATGTGAATGGCATGCCACATTCTAGCTGGAATTCTCAGACTAGAAGTGAGATCCTTGGGGGAAGAAGAGAGAAGTTTTTATAGGGTTTTATTGACCAAGAATTAGCTATAGATGGCAGCGAACAATGCCCTGCAGCTCATAGATATGTCCTAACAAGAAAATAATTCTTTTTACAAAACTTTGATAAAACTAACTTCCTTTTCTTAAAGAACTTTCTTGGAAAATGCCAGATTTATGATTGCCATAGGTATTGTGAATTAGTTACTTCTGTTCCCTGGGTTCTTCCTTCTGACCCCTCCCAGATTTATTCCCTAAGGTCTGGAGCAATGCTATGTAACAGATAAGAACTGTGAGATCCCCATAACTGTTTCCTTGTGGATATACCCAGAAGACAAGCTGAATGAAGGATGATATGTGACTATAGACCTAAAATGCTGTTATTCAATCCAGTATTATATTTTACAAAATGCTTACAGTTTTTATGTAGCAGTAGTTTTCTTATGTAAAATTTTTAATGAACAGTTATACTGTCATCTATTTTGTATTGCATAAATAGGTCTCATATTTTGTTTCCTCAGGGTATAGCAAGACCTTCACTACTGATGTTGAGATACTGGAGTACCAATCAATGAAGAATATTACTTTTCTAAATCTAGGTAGGACATTGGATTGTACCTTTCTTGTCATTTCCCCTCCTCCTGTCAAGTAGATGATATTCTCTAGTCTTCCAGAGAGCACTTTTTCCTAAATTTTATAATTATATTGGTTTTTTTTCCCCATTATTTATTTATTTAACTTTTTACATTCATTTTCACAAAATTTTGGGTTCCAAATTTTCTCCCCTTTTATCCCCTCCCCCCACCCCAATACCCCAAGCAATCTAATTTTCCCTATCTCCAATCTGCCCTCTCTTCTGTCATCCCTCCCTTCTCTTGTCTCCATTTTTCTCTTTTCTCCTGTAGGGCCAGATGACTTTCTATTCCTCATTAACTATATGTCTTCTTTCCTAGTAGCAACAACAGTACTAAACAGTTGTTCCTAAAACTTTGAGTTCCAAATTGTCCCCATCCCTCCCTCCCCACCCATTCCCTTTGGGAAGGCAGGCAATTCAATATAGGCCATATCTGTGTAATTTTGCAAATGACTTCCCTGATAGTCGTGTTGTGTAAGACTAACTGAATTACCCTCCATCCTACCCTGCCCCTCATTGTTTCTCTTCTGTCTTTTGATCCTGTCCCTCTCCAAGTGTTGACTTCAAATTGCTCCCTCCTCCCTTTGCCCTCCCTTCCATCATCCCCCCCCTTGCTTATCTCCTTCTCCCCCACTTTCCTATACTGTAAGATAGGTTTTCATACCAAAATGAGTGTGCATTTTATTCCTTCCTTTAGTCAAATGTGATGAGGGTAAACTTCTTGCTTTTTTTTTTCCTCAGCTCTCCTCTTTTTCCCTCCACTAAAAAGTCTCCTCCTTGTTTCTTAAATGACATATAATTACCCCATTCCATTTCACCCTCTTTCCTCCCTCTACATTTCTCTCTCACCATTTACCTTAATTTCTTTTAAGATATGGTCCCATCCTATTCGATTCACTCTGTGCTCACTGTCTCTGTATGTGTGCATGTGTGTATGTGTGTGTGCGTGCATGCGTGTACATGTGTGTGTGTGTGTTCCCACCAACTACTCCGATACTGAAAAGTTTTAAGAGTTAGAAATATTGTCTTTCCCTGTATGAATGAAAACAGTTCACTTATGGTAAGTCCCTTAAGACTTCTCTTTGCTGTTTACTTTTTCATGCTTCTTATTCTTGTGTCTGAAAGTCAAATTTTCTTTTCAGCTCTGGTCTTTTCATCAAGAATGATTGAAAGTCCTCTGTTTCATTGAAAGACCATATTTTCCCCTGAAGTATTATATTCAGTTTAGCTGGGTAGGTGATTCTTGGTTTCAGTCCTAGTTCCTTTGACTTCTGGAATATCCTATTCCATGCCCTTCGATCCCTTAATGTAGAAGCTGCTAGATCTTGAGTTATCCTGATTTTATTTCCACAATAGTGGAATTGTTTCTTTCTAGCTGCTTGTAATATTTTCTCCTTGACCTGGGAGTTCTGGAATTTGGCCACAGTGTTCCTAGGAGTTTCTCTTTTTGGATCTCTTTCAGGTGGTGATCGATGGATTCTTTCAATACTTATTTTGCCCTCTGGTTCTAGAATGTCAGGGCAGTTTTCCTTGATAATTTCATGCAAGATGATGTCTAGGCTCTTTTTTTGATCATGAGTTTCAGGTAGTCCCATAATTTTTAAATTGTCTCTCCTGGATCTATTTTCCAGGTCAGTTGTTTTTCCCATGAGATATTTCACATTCTCTTCCATTTTTTCATTCTTTTGGTTTTGTTTGGTGATTTCTTGGTTTCTCGTAAAGTCATTAGACTCCATCTGTTCCATTCTAATTTTGAGAGAACTATTCTCTTCAGTGAGCTTTTGAACCTCTTTTTCCATTTGGCTCATTCTGCTTTTGAAAGCATTCTTCTCCTCATTGGCTTTTTGTACCTCTTTTGCCAATTGAGTGAGCCTATTCTTCAAGGTGTTATTTTCTTCAGCATTTTTTTGGGTCTCCTTTAGCAAGGTATTGACCCGGTTTTCATACTTTTCTTGCACCTCTCTCATTTCTCTTCCCAGTTTTTCCTCCACCTGTCCAACTTGCCTTTCAAAATCCTTTCTGAGCTCCTCCAAGGCCTGAGCCCACCTGACATCCCCCTGGGATGTCTGGTGTACCGTGGCCCTGCCCTCCACGTCTTTCCCTGATGGCAAGAATATGTCCCCTTCCTCGTCAGATCGGAAAGTCAGGATCATTTGCATTTGTTGGAAAAAACTCTCTATAGTCTTATTTTTCTTCCCTTTTGTAGGCATTTTCCCAGCCAGTTACTTGACTTCTGAGATTCCTGTCCACCCCCACCTAGATCCGCCCAGCTAGTGCTTGGGGTCTGAGATTCAAATGTGCTCTCCGTGCTAATCAATGTGAGCTTTAGTTCTGGTGCTGGGGTGGGGGCAGGGCCGCCTCCCAGGCTCGGCTTCCTCAGGGGCTTTATACAGGGACCTTCAGGAGCAGAGGGGGTGGGGGGGGCCGCCTCCCAGGCTCAGTTCCCTCAGGGGCTTTATGCAGAGGCTTTCAGTAATAGAGCAGGGTGGGGCAGGGCCGTCTCCCAGGCTCAGCTCCCCCAGGTTGTTTATGCAGAAACTTTCAGTAATGCAGATCCTGCCTGCTGCTAGGGGAGTCCAGGCCACTGTCTCTGCCCGCTACCTCCACCGCCACCCCCGCCTCTGCCGCCGCCGCTTCCTCCCGAGGGGGCCCGAGTCACAGAGACACTCCGTTCCCCCTCTCAGCCAGCCAGCCGTCTCTGTCACTGACCTGTAGCTTCTGTGGGCAGAGGGACTTTCCCGGCTGCCGAAACTTCCGTCCCTGAAGCCTGCTCTGGTCAGCTTCTCTGGGGCCGCGGCCAGGACAGCGCTGGGGTGGGCTCCACTTTCCGGGGCACGACAGACCCTGGGGACGGCTCTCCAGGGCTCTCTGGAACGGAAATCTCTTCCACTCCGTTTCTACACACCTTTTAGTGGTCCAGAAGTTATGGGGGTCTCTTTTTACATTAATTCTATGGGCTGTGGTTTTGGAGCTCGTAAACCTGCGTCCTTCTACTCCACCATCTTGGCTCCGCCCCCCTATAATTATATTGTTACTTTGGGACAGCTATTATTTCTACTGTAATCATTGACTTATGAAGTCTCAGCCAAGTCCCTGAAGGAGGTTAACCATTTGGGAACATTTTTGGAAAAAGTTATTCTCCTTTTTACTTAGAAACTGGTCTGTATGACCTCCTGTGATTTTAGGGTAATAGTAGTGAAAGGGCCATACTGTAAATGTTTCAGATTTATCAAAGCTAATGTAAAAATGTTAGCAACAAATAAGGTGCTCTTCAGCAGCCTATGGGAAATAAGTGTAGAATCATATAGTCAGTACATATTATAACTGGGACCATAAGAGACTAATAGAAAATTTCTTCATCTTGGGGCTTCTCATCATAGAAATTTGGGAAAAGGTATTTTTGGTATTAGGCTGAGTGTTTCTTAGAATTGTAGGGATTGAATAACAATTAGATGGTAAGTATTGTGGGGAGGGAGAGGATGGTAGATTGCTTGAACTGGGGGTTCTGAAATACCTAAAGCTGATTGTGTGTCCACACAAGTCTGACATCAATATGATCAGTCTCCAGGAGCAGAAAGTCATTAGGCTACATAAAGAGTAACAAATCAGCTTAGGCTGGATACAGAGCCAAAGATTCCATTCTGATCATGGCCAGTGAGTGAGCTGCCCTTGGGCAAGTTAGGGAGAGTGTGTGTGTGTGTGTGTGTGTGTGTGTGTGTGTGTGTGTGTGTGTGTGTGTGAGAGAGAGAGAGAGAGAGAGAGAGAGAAACATACACAGACCAGACACAGGAAATACACACACATGTAGATATATAGAGATAGAGAGAAAGAGAGACAAAGATATACTGGACTTGTTATTTCATTGATAAAAGGAACTCTGAGATGAGGAAACTTCCTCAACCAATGCAGATTGACACCTTCTCTACATCTTACAGACTTAGAGAGTTGCCTGGAACATTTAAGAGGTTAAGCAACTTGTCCAGGATAGAAGTGTCTGAAGGAAAAAATAAAGGCAGAAGTGTCTAATGTCTACCTCTTTCCTATTCTTTCTCATTCCCTTCCCTTACCTTAGAGAGGATTTAGGAATGATTTAGGAATGAAAGTTACTACATATAGTAGTAACTGTAAAAAATTAGTTGGTCACATATGGGACGTAGCAATTGTTTAAAAACTGTGATTTCAGTCATGGTGCACTTGATAGGTACAATATGATGTTTTTTCACAATTTTCTTTCCTATGAAAAAAATAATGTCTTCATTTTCACATCATTCCTTATATCATTCACCATTCAGCACCACTCTTTTACACTCCCTTGAAATAAGGATGGTCGAGCACAAAATCATCCAGTGCAGCAAATATGTCTGTCCTCTATCTGCCACATCTGGCTTATGTAGCCAGTCAGTCATCTGGTTTCAGTATCATTAATTGCATTCATTTTGAGTTCATTTGCCTTTTTATTGCTTTTATTTTATTCTAATCTATCTATCTCTTTGGTTCTTATTTTCCTTTGTATCTGTTCATACAAGTCATCCTGTGTTTCTCTTTTCATATTTGTTATTTTTTTACAGTGCTGTAATGTTTCATTCAACACTCAAGTAATGGGTACCCATTTTGCTTCCAGTTTTTGCTACTATAAAAATGTACCTACAGATATGTTAGGACATGTGAGCCCTATCTTTTTTCCCTTTGACTTCTCTAGGGTTCATAACCACTTGTGAGATTATTAGTCAGCAAGAATTTATTGGTTGCTGTCCATCCTTCTTTCTTGAAGAGGACCAGTGATTTCATGAGGGTGCTTATGCACATGAATTGGATTTTAAGGGAGGTGTCAGCCTCACCCTCTCCTCCAGAGTCATAACCTCTTACTATGGGCCACTCACTGTGCCATGTGCTGAGCGTAAAGAGGAGCTCACATTCTAACGGGGGAACATGACATAGAAATAACTAGCAACAGTCAAGATAGATACCGTAATTGGAAGGCCCTAAACAGCTGGGGAGGAGGAGGTAGGGTGGGGAACACCAGGAAAGGTCTCCTTCAGAAAGAGGGGTTTGAGCTGAATCTTGAAGCAAGCCTGGGAAACTGAGAGGCAGAGAGGAGGAGGAGGAGTATTCCAATTACCAGCAGTGTATATGGTGTGTTCCTGTCATCCAGTCTGCTGGGTGTGAGGTGAAGTCTCCAAGTTGTTTGTTTTTCTTACTAGTTATTTGGAGAAATCTCTCATATTTGTTAATAGAGTTCAGTTCTTTTGAGAAGTGTTCAAGTTCTTCGACTACTTAGGCATTGAGGAAGGGAATGGATTTTTGTCTTATATATATATATGTGCTAAATACCTATAGATCATGAATATCAAATTCCTATTGGAGATATTTATTGCAAATATTTTTCCCCCAATCAAAAAAGACTGCTTTCCTTCTTATTTCATATGTGTTTACTTGAATAAAAACTTTCTAATACCATATAATCATAATTAATTTCTCTTTTGTGTTTGCTTCTATTATCTGTCTGGTTAAGAACTCTTTTCCGACCATAATGGTGAAAGGTATCCTGTCTGGTTCTCTTTCAATGTGTTGGTTTTGGAGGGTTTTTTTGGCCTTTACCATTAAGGTCATGGATCCATTTGGAGTTTCTTGTGGTATATGGTGTAAGATGTTAAGAGGCAGCACGGTACAGGGGAAAGACCACTGATTCTGGAGTTCAAATTTCACCTCTGTTTCATACTGTCTGTGTAACCTGGACAAGTACCCTAGCCTCCTTGGGCCTTAGTTTCCTTGTATTTAAAATGAGGGGGTTGAACCGAATAGTCTCTGAAGTCTGTTTCATCTTTAGATCTATGTTTCTTTGTTGGTCCAAATCTATTTTTTGCTAAATTGCTTTGCAGCTCTCCCAGAAATTCTTATAAAATAGAACTTCAAAGTAATTTAAAATTTTGGGCTTTATCAAACACTAGGCAGATTCACTTGTTTATGATTTTAATCTCGTCTATTGATCTATTTCTCTCTCTCTCTCTCTCTCTCTCTCTCTCTCTCTCTCTCTCTCTCTGTATGTGTGTGTATGTATTTTAAATCAGTACCAAGTAGACTTGACGAATAAGGCTTTTTAAAATATTTTGATGTCTGGAAGCTCTCATTTATTTCTATTTTTTTATTATATTCCTTGAGATTCTAGATATTTTGTTCTTCCTAATTAATTTTATTTTTGTTTCGTTACACAATCCTTGTTTTACAACTGAAGAAACTGAGGCAAGAAACTAGCTATTGGCAATCAGTTATATTTTCAGCCCCTGAGAAGATTCACCTGAATTTTTTAGAAGAAACACCAACAACAAACATGACAGAGTAAAGAACCTAAGAGAGATGCTAATTTGGAAGAAATTGTTACTGGACAATTGTATTTGGAGTCAGAAGGGACCCGACTCAAGGGCCTCTGGTGCTTTTGACTTACCTGTCAAAAAGGCACATAAATAATAACCCTTGATTTCGTTGTCTGTAAAATGGAACTCATAATACTTGTGTAGTAACTACCTTGCAGTTTCAAATGAGATTATTTTTGTAAATAGCTTTGCAAATTCTAAAGCACTGTATAATTATCTGTCATTATTATTGTTTCCTTTATCTTCTCAAGTGGTTGGCTCTAATTGGATAAGATGAGCTGAAAGAGAGGTCTGTGGTTTTGTGATAGTGATTAAAAAAATAATGATCTGTCTACTGGGGTTAATGCCAGGTTCCTGAATTGATTTTCATCTGAAAAGCCCTGAATTCTGGTTGCAGAAAACAAAGATAGTGTCTTTCTTTTTGACAGACTATTATGTGGCTGTTTACCTGCCTGGCCATTTCTTTCATCTTCTTAACACTCAGCATCCTGATTTGATGTGCCACAGTCTGTTTCTCACAGGTACAGTGGTAATTTTTTTAAATGAGTACCTCATGTTTGCAGAGTGGTGGTGGTGGTGTTGGTTATGGTGGTGGTGGTGGTGGTGGTGGTTTCCTGTCCTTGTTGATTCCATTTTTTTCCTGCCTTCCTCCCTAGGAGAGAATGAAAAGATGGATGTGTTTCCTGATGGCCCATTACAGTCATTCTCAGGGGCCTTGGCTTGGGACTGGTGCTCTAGAAAACTCTTTAGAGTGAGCTTTAACCAATCTTCTTTACTACATTTCCTATGGAGCAGCCCACTGGACTGTGAGAGGTTGGCTGTTTTGCACTGCATGCTTGCACGGGGCAGGAATCCAAGAGTCCTAGAAGTCCAGGTTAGAATGCAGCTTATACTTTAAAACCTAGATATGGACTAGCAAACCATGTGAATTTTCTTAGTAATTGAAAATATACTTGCTATTTTTATTTGCCAGATGCTGGTTATGTTTCACTGCCTCCTCCCCTTACCACAGTCCTCCTCTTTGTTCTCAAGTGCCCCAATTATAACACCTCCATTCAACTTCTTTGAGCAATAGAACCACAAAGATGTGCCTACCTTGTAGATTTCCCTTTTCCTTAATTAAATATCTCTAAGTCTGTCACTGTTTGACACGCCCACATGCTAGATGTTCAATAAAATGATGAGGTTCTCAAACATCTGTGTCACCAAAGCGATTATGATATGAGTGAAGCTGGGCATTTTCTCTGTGTAAGAAATATACTAGAGTTATAGACATAGTTCATATAAATGTAACAAGGCCCATCGTGACATGGAATTCAGTTTAAGGCAAGTCTATCTTAGAGCTCATCTAAGGGGATTTATTAGATAGATATGTCAGAAGTACCTCATTGTCCTGGTAGATTATAAGCTTATTGAGAGCAAGGACTGTTTTTGTCTTTCTCATGATATTCTGAGAGTGCCTAATAGGATAAATACAGTTTTACCTCTAACAGAAGCTTGTATTATGCACCTTTGAAGATGGCAAAGAAATGTGCTTATTCTTTAAAGTTCTAAGTGGAAATATGAATTAAAATTATGCATATAGCAAGTTGACTTACCTTTAAAAATAGCAACAGATTTTTTTAACTTCTTAATTTTTTAAAGATTATTCGATGGATTTTGGAGAACATGCAGACCTGTCGTGCATTTGACCCTATTCAGGAATTTTTAATTGGTAGGTGTGACTGATACTGAAGTTTAAATATTGTTTTGCTTTCAAGGACACAGTAAATTGATGATGCCTCAGTCTGTTGTATTAATGCTTAGGAGTGTTTTTACTTTGGCTGTTGTAGTCAGTGGCTAATTAAATTTCATTCTCCCATGACTAGATGGGAATCAATAGCTATTCAGAGATCGATGAGACATGTTTCTAGTCCCAGTGTCAATGATTTTTTATAAGGTGTAATCTTCTTAGAATAGCCATGAGCTGCTTTCATAAAGATAGCATAAAATTCCTCCGTTATATTGTTTTATGTGAACATCTAGTTATTTGCAAATATATATTTATTGTATATATTTATTTTTAAAAATTTATTTTATTTTCAATTCACAGAACAAAACAAGGATTAAAATATATATATTAATTATATATTTATATAGATAGTTTATACTTAAGAACTGACCTAAAAGATCACAGTTTTCAAAATATAAGTAACTAAAACCAACATGCTGGACAGTTTTTAGAGGTGGGGGAAAAGCCATGGAAAATATGTCTTTCTGATGATTTGCATCTTCCTTTGTACTGTTGTTAATATTAAACACTCTGTTTTTATCCATCCAGCCTCCTTATACTGGAAATTCTGTCTGGATATAAGTAGCATGGATAAACTTCTTCCACATTCCTCATTACATTCCTGGAATACAGTAAGTCAGTATAGTTTCTAATGACTGGGATATTAAGACATTTTGTTAGAGCAATGGGACTTGAGTTCATGTAGTTGCTGAAGAACTATAGCAATGGCAGCTTCTTCCACTCTGACATTCACCAGTTGTGCCAGCAACATTATTGTTTTGTGTCTTTTGTCCCAGAAGGCAGTCTTGAAACCTAACAAAGACTTAATATGTAAATTCATTCCCAAAGTTCCCAAAGTTTCAGTTTGATAAGGCCCAAATGAATAAAGCTCAGTATTATAAAAATGCATTCATTGGTGGAGTGTTGAAATGTGGGACAAGGTAACTGCTATAAAGCAAATGCAATCCAACCAAATATTTTCCTCCTGCCTGTCAGGACATTCTTCTTTTCAGGAAATCTAAATGAAAAGCTGTACCCTTCTTTTTTGGGGCACAGTGTAATACACTGGAGATTTGTGAGACTAGGGAAGTAAAAATAATGTGTCTGAAAGCTTCCTCGTCTCTTCTGTTGAATTTATATGTCAAGACTGAACTGTTAGTTTTTGAGGCAGAAGTTGACTCAAGGAAGGTGAAACCCATTTGAGGTAACCAAGGTTGTTGAGAATACTGTAGTGACTTAAATGTTAACCCATCACATTTAATATTCTTAGAATTAGTAGTAGGAGGGACTTCAAAGTTTATGTAATCCAATACTCATTTTACAAAAGAGGAAACTAAGGCACGGGGAGGTTATAAGGGTCACACTGGTAATGACAGAGATGGCATCTGAACCTAGATTCTCTGAATCAAAATATAACACTCTTTCTGTACCAGGTAGCAATTCCATTCAACATTTATTATTCATCTCCTATATAAAGAGTACTGTTCTAGGTCCTGGGGTGGGGGAAGTTACAATGATTAGAAAGCACACATTGTCTTGAAGGTTTACAAAGCACTCTTAACCCTCAAACAACCCTGAGAAGTACATAACACAAATACTCCCATTTTACAGATGTTGAATCTAAAGCTTAGAGAGCTTAAAGAGCTGGTGAATGTCATAGCCAGGATTCAAACTCATGTGCCATTTCTAAGCCTAAATCTTTCTCTTACATTAGAACATCTGCAATGGAAAGAGTGGATTAAATTTGTAAAACTCTTTAAAAAGGGCTTTATGTCCATTATCTCATTTGAACATTTTCTTCCATTTTACAATTGATTAGTAACTTATTAGTAACACAAGATACTAACCATGTTCTCATGAAATTTACAACCTAGTAGGGTGCTATGACATATTCACAGATAACTATGATACAAAATGATACATGATAATTAAGCAAGACCTGCAAATAATATGTTATTATTTAAAGTCTGATGGAAGAAAAAGATTCCTGAGGGAACCAACGCTTCATGGAAAGAGTAGATTGAAAGGATGTGTAGGATTTCAACAAGTAGAAAAGGAAGGGAGAGCACAAAAGGAAAAGTGTGAATAAAGATGAAAAAGCATGAAACATGAACGGGTCAGTGAGTAGTTTAGTTTGGCTGAGATATAAAGTGTATAGAGGGGAATTGTAAGAGAAAATGCCCATGAAACAGAGATATTGGAGCAGGTAGGTGGGTGCAGTGGATAGAGTGCCAGTTCTGGAGTCGGGAGGACCTGAGTTCAAATCCAGCCTCAGACACTTACTAGCTGTGGGACCCTGGGCAAGTCACTTAACCCTTATTGCCTCAAAAAGACATAGACATCTTGAGAGCAGGGATTGGTTTTCATTTTTTATTTGTTTCCTCAGGGCTTTATACATAGTAGGTTCTTAAGAGTAGGTTCATAGAATCATAGACTTAGATCTTGAAGCAACTGTAGAGGCCATCTATTCCAACCCTTCATTACATATAAGGAAATTGAGGCACAAAGAAATTAAGTGACTTGCTCAGATATTATGTGTCTGTGACTGGATTTCAACCCAGATCTTCCCGACCACAAATCCCAGCCCTCTATTCATTACTAAACACTGCTTCTAACTGAATTAGACTTCTTGGTTGACTTTGTGCCCAGATGGGGAAGAGTCTCAAATGCCAGGTTAGGTAGCTTAAACTTAATTCATGAGGCAAAAAGGAGTCAGTCTGAGCAGAGAAGATTGCGTCTATGAAAACAGTCCCTGAAAAGTAAATTCTAGCTATGTTTGAAGCAAAATGGAAAATAAGTTAATCTCTAAACTATTCAAACTTTTGTGCAAGCCTAATGTTTACACATTTCTGAAAGTCCTTCTCACCTGAGACTGTATTTATACAGTCTAAATCTCTCAATCTATGTGGTGCAATGTTTTCCCCTACCACTCTGTCCTTTCATCCCTTTTATTTAACTACAATCTGAAAATAAATGCAGAATCTGTACTACAGCAATGTAACAGGAAGTTTACAGGTAAAACCACGTCGAAAGTAGGAAATGTATAATCTTTGCCCTTCCCCAGCCACCCCACTTATTCCCCCTATGTTGTTGTTAGTGAAAATGGATTTTTTGAAAGTACCTCATTATCAGTGCCAGGAATGCAGAGAAATAGGAGAGACTAACATACCCACATAATTTCACGTACACGTTTTAGTTGGATGTCATCTGAATGAATTGCCTTAAGAAAAAGAGCCTTTAACTTGTGTCTATAAAGGAAAATGGTGGTTTATAGTTAATGTCTCCCTTCATCAGGATCTGGGTTCCTTGTTCTTGGGAAAATGAGAAGCCGCATTATAATAGACATTTAAATAATGTGACCAGTATTTGCATATGTTGAGAAATTTGCTTAGAAAACCACTTATAATCACTTTCCAGGTTAAGGGCTAATATATTACTCTAAATGGCTTCTCTTTAGCAATTGCAGACATTGGTTAACCTCCTATTTCCTCAATTTGTAAACACGTGTAGTGCTGGTTGGGCACTTGGTAAATGTGCAATAAATAAATATTGTTGGTTTATGGTCACAGCAGAAGTAATAGGTTCACCTTGCCTCTGTGTGGCAGCGTAAAAAAGAATACTATAGTACTATGTTTGTAAGGATGCCAAAGAACATGGTGCCTTTTGTGCTCCCAGAAGAAAGATAATGCTGCAGGTTAGTGGCATTGAAGATTGAATGTTGAACCTGAAGTCAAGAAGACCTGAGTTCAAATGTGACCTCAGACACGTACTAGCTGGGCAAGTCATTTAACCTCTTGCAATATCAGTTTCCTCATCTGTAAAATGGGAATTATCACCTACCTCCCAGGGTTGTTGTGAGACAACACACAGAGAGATAATATTCCTTAAATGCTTTGCAAACCTTTAAGTGCTGCATAAATGCTAATTACCACTATTGTTTTATTTTTCAACAGTCTTAGAGGTAATAAGATTTGCTATTCTTAGGTTTCTATTTTTGTTTAGTTGGTTAAGTTGTGTCTGACTCTTTGTGACCGCATTTGGGGTTTTCTTGGCAAAGATACCAGAGTGGTTTGCCATTTCCTTCTCCAGCTCATTTTACAGATAGGGAAACCGAGGCAAACAGGATTAAGTGACTTACCAGGGTCACCTAACTGGTCAGTGTATGAGATCAGATTTGAACCCAGGGAGCTGAATCTTTCTGACTCTAGGTCTGGCACTCTGTCCACATGCCACCTGGCTGTTTCTGTCCTTAAGCAGGAATATTATAAATAATTTGAAGCTACTGGGAGATTTGAATACCTTTTTTAATGTATCCCCCAAATAGCTCTGGTAGGTTGAGTGATAGATCAATTTCTGTTGCAATTCTTTTACCTGACTTTGGTATCTTAAGCTATTGGAATGTCTTGTGTAATTGTTTCCTCTACTTGTATCCCTAGTATATAATACAGTGCCTGAAACATTGGTTCTTAAATTCCTATTGATTGATCAATTAACTGACTTATAAACAGGGATGGATTGCTTCTCCAGAATGTTATGGCCCAATAATATTAGTTGTGGGTATTTAATTCTAAGGGACAGCTATTATTGGTAGTATATAATGTTTATTTCCAAACTGATTTTTTTTTTGTCTTTCACAAAAACATTTTTTTAAACAAATGCACTAAAAACAACTTTTATGACATGTAGTTAAAAATAAAGCATACTTTTGGGGAAAATTTGAAATGAGGTACATTTTTATAGTAAACCTTTGACTGTAATTTTTGTTTTAATTCTATTGAACAGAATTCTATCATTTACTCTCCCTAGGATTAACTTGCATGGTATGTGTGCTGTGATAATGAGGTATTAGCTGTGTCTGAACAGCTTTTTACTTTAGGTTTTATAGTACAGGATGCTTTAACATGAAAAGTCTTACCACTAAGGACAGAGGGAACATGTGGTAGAATGACTGGGAGAGAATGTGAGTTAAAAATCCTCTCTTTGCCTCTTACTATCTGTATGATCTTGAAGAAGTCACCTAACCTCTCTGGGCCTCATTTTTCTTCTCTGTCAAATATAGGTTTTGAAGTAGGTGCTCTTTAAAGTACTTAAGGCATTTGGGTGGCCCAGTGGGTAAACTCTAGGGCTGGAGTGAAGAAACTTTAGTTTCCAGCCTCAGAGACTTACTAGCTGCATGACTCAGGGTAAGTCACTTCACCTCTGTCTGCCTCAGTTTCCTCATCTGTCCAATGGGGACAATTATAGTACCTATTTCCCAGAGTTGTTGTGAGGAGCAAATGAGACCGTCATTATAAACTCTTAGCAGAGTGCCAGTCCCTGGCACATAGTAAGATATACATTGGTGTTGTTTAGTTATTTTAGTCTTGTCCAGCTCTTTGTGACCCAATTTGGGGTTTTCTTGGCAAGGATCCATTTCATTTTACAGATTAAGAAACTGAGGCAAACAGGGTTAAGTAGCCTGCCCAGGATCTGAGGCTGGATTTGAACACAGACCCCTTACAAGCTTTATAAATGTTAGCTGCTGTTGCTTCTGCTGCTTGTACTACTTCTACTTCTACTACTTCTACTACTACTACTACTACTACTACTATTACTACTACTACTACTACTTTCCAGGTCTAAATATTTTCCATTAAAGATTTGATATTCCTTAGAACATAGGCACAGGACATTTTTAATAAATGTGAGATAGCATAAACAATTCTTGGGGCATAGGTGGTGCAGTGAATAAATAGAGCACCAGCCCTGGAGTCAGGAGGATCTGAGTTCTATCTCTCCTCAGATACTTAATATTTACTAGTTGTGTGACCTTGGGCAAGTCACTTAACCCCAATTGTCTTGAGTTCCCCCAAACATACAAAAAGAAAATTCTTTCTCTTGATTTTTATGGCTACATTTCCTTTTTGCACAGTTCCTAAACCATTTGATGGAGAAAATATAACCTGCCTCATTTGCTTACAAAATTGATGAATTAAAAAAATTTGTATATGACACCATGTTAAAAACAGACTGTTCTGTCTTTTTTTCATATATGTACACACACAGGTACATATATATGTATATGTATACACACACATACACACACACACACATATATATATACATATACATATATATATATATATATATATATATATATGCAATCTAGATTCTATCATTTATTTAATCCTGGCTTGGGAGAACATTTCCTTGTCTGACCTCAAAGATAAAATTATTTTCAGCTTCTTTTGGGTAGAGATTAGAAAATTACATGATGTTTAGCCTGAACTCTACTCAAAGCAAATGGTTCAGTCTCTCATCTATGTCAAAGTATGAAAAGCACTTCTGTGAGTTGGTGTTAATGGAAACTTAACAATTTTCTCTGTCTATAGGAAATTCCAGGAGTAACCTTGGTGACAGAAGAGATCTTGTTGCCTCTAATGAAGGTAAGACCCTGGTGGTGATCTGAAATGAGTGAGTGACCTTGTCTCTTTTCAAGGTTGATAATTAAAGGTTATGAGAAGCCTTACAGGTATAGTAGAGGGTGGAACAAGGGAGAACCTGATGCCCAGTTTGAACTGATGAATGCCTACTCTGTGCAGCACCGTAATCTTATTTTTTAGATTATAAATAGTAATATCTTTTCCCACAATTACATGGAAAAACAATCTTTAACATTCATTTTTTTAAGTTTTGAGTTCCAAATTCTATACTTCCCTCCTTCCTTTGCCCCCTCCCTGAGACAGAAAGCAATCAGGTAGAGATTATACAAGCACCGTAATCTTTTCTAAATTACTATATTAAGTAGAGTTTCCTAAAGACAGAAGAGAACATCCAGCTTAATTCAGGCCATCAGACTTGCTATGTCCCCGGCACTGTGTTTTTACACCCTTTACAATTATTGTTTCATTCAAGTCTCACAAAAAATCTCTGGGAGGTTGGTGCTATTATTAGCCCCATTTTACAGATGAGAAAACTGAAGTTAAGTGACTTGCCTAGAGTCAAACAGCTAGTAAGTGTCAGAGGTCAAATTTTGAACTCAGGGTTTCCTGACATCAGGCCTGGTGCTGTATTCACGCCACCACCTAACTGCTGCTCTTACTTTTGTGAACTTGTAGGTCTTGCCAAAATAGTATGTTTGTGAGCTTAACTTATGGGGGCTCTTCATCAGCTTAGCTCTTCTGGCCATTTGCTTCTTTTCCCACATTTGGCTGCCCCTTTTTCTGTTCTTTGCATCCAGCCAGCTCATAGGAGTCACTAGAAGAGAAGAATTGATGCTCCTATAAAATTAAACCTGACGTCGACTTCGTGCGTATTTCTCTTCTCTCTGCCCCCTTCCATACCATTTCCCATGAGCCCATCTTAGCCGCCTTACAAACGATCCCACACACCACAGTTAGGACCTCCCAGCTCCCCCCTATCACCAGAGCTGCCTGTCAGTGCCTTCAGCAGTTGTAAATCTTGGCTTAAGATCTGGACCTAATCATCTTACATACCCCTTTCTGCCCATGAACTCCATCTATTCATGTCTCTGGAATCCAGCGGTTTCAGAAGGATTGTCAAGCACAATAGATAGAAGGAGGGAGTAGAGAAGGATATGTATGTAATTAAAAACTAGGGAGTATTTGAGCAGAGTTTCCTTGAAGATCCTTTGTTGTTTTTGGCAGTGCTTCCTGTTAATTATAGGCTGGCGTGTACTGGGAAATCTCAATTTCTGGCAGTAAGCAGCGCATGTCAGCTTACTGTGCTTTCTTCCGTTATTGACTTTTGATTCTTTTGGACACACTAATATTAGACCAGGACCTAGACAGCTGGCGGGAAAGCTGGGAAGTGTTTGAGGTCACTGTGATGCAGTGGGGTGGGAAAACAGCAGCTGGGGGAAGGGTTTGGCAGTTAGGATTTTGGGTTCCCAAGAGGGGAATTTAAACATAGACAGAAAAGCTGTGCTGCTGGGCAGAAGTGTGGATAACTGGTGTCCTACTATGGAAGGGACGGGGATGGTGGGGCAGGGAAAGAAGAGGAGGAATGAAAATTTGGTTGACAGCTTCCCCCCCATCAATATATTCTGTAACAAATGACATTTGTCCTGCCTGGAGGGAAAAAAGTGAATTATTTTTACCTTGTCTGTCATGTTCCCTTGCCACTCCCTGCTTTTCCTTCCACTTTCCCCACCTCTTTCTTTTTTCTCTCTTTCTTCCTTTTCATTCATCCTCGAAAACAAAGGCTTTTAACAATACAGCTCTAAATATTTTTATGCGTTATTATTTCCCAACTATTTTTATTTCTAAGAGAGATGTGCTGCTAGCTGTTCTTGTAGCTGGGGAAGATTTTAAGAGCTACTCCCTCCCTTTCCTCTCCTCCCCCCATTTTAACAGTCAAGAACAAAATGGGAATTGGTACAGAAACTGGTCCCAGAGTCAGGACTGGTTGGATGCCTTCTCCTTTAAAGTTGTCTGTCATCCAGTATCTGAGACTTAAACTGGTAGTACGGAGGTCTGAAGTCCTTGGGATCTGGTGATGAAACTGTATGATACATAAAAAAAGTGCTGGCTTTGGAGTTAGAAAATTTGTATTCAAATACTACCTTTGTCATTTACTGTTTGATGGCAAGGGAGACTATCTTTTGCCTTTTATATCCCTAGCACTTAGCTTGTGCTAGCTTGGTACATTTTTAAAATTATTCAGTCATTTTCAACCATGTCTGACTCTTTGTGACCCCATTTGGGATTTTCTTGGCAAAGATAATTGTTTTGCTCTTTCTTTATCCAGCTCATTTTACAGATGAGGAAACTGAGGCAATCAGGATAAAGTGAACTGCCCAAGGTCACACAGCTAGTACGTGTCTGAGGTCAGATTTGAACTCATGAAGATGAATCTTCTGACTCCAGGTCTGACACTCTATCCACCTAGCTGTACCCCTGTCTGGCACATAATAGGTGTTTCATAAATGTCTATTGGCTTTACTGCCTGTGTGACCTTAAGCAAATCGCTTTACCTCTCTAATCTTTTAGTGTCTTAACCTGTAAAGTAAGAAACTTGGACTAGATGACCTGTAAGGTGTTTTCCAATTCATTTCTGAGGTCTATTGGTGCATTAGTTCCACAGGACTGAGTGTGGACAAATTTCTTTTGGAAAGAGTTTAACTAGGTAAAGTCAAACAAACAGACAAAAAAGATGAAGTGAAGAATTGATGAATTGATAGAGCATTTATCTTATTCTGCATTGACAAGACCAAAGTGGAGGGAGTGTTGGTGCATGGTTTTCTATTTGTAGATGATTGTGCACTCAATACAGCCTCTAAAACTGAGATGCAACGAAGTGTGGATCGATTCTCTGCTGCTTGTGCTAATTTTGGCCTAACAACACCAGGAAAACACAGGTGCCCTATCAGCACCGTACCATCCATACGTGGAACTATCAGTTGCAGCAAATGGAGAAGTTTTGAATGCTGTGGATAAGATTGCTTACTTTGGTAGTGTACTTCCCAGGAATGTACTCACTGATAATGAGGTTGATGCATGCATTGCCAGAGCTAGCTCAGTGTTTGAGAGTCTCTGAAGGAAAGTTGTTGTGTTCGTCCTTCGTTGCTGAAGAAGACCGTGCCATCAGAAAAATGATGACACAACTTGCACTTGACTTTGTTTTGAGTGAGGGAGGGCTATGCAAGGTCACCAGCCTCACTTCTCCTCCAGAGCCATCTGAGTCCAGTGACCAGATATTCATCAGGATGACTGGAGATGGTCCAGGCATGGGAGACAAGAGGTATTAGACTGACTACCAAACTGAAGGTCTACAGCTGTTGTGCTGACTTCATTTTTGTATGCCTGGGATATCTGGACAGTATACAAGCTCCATGCCAGAAAACTGAGTCACTTCCATTTGAATTGTCTTAGGAAGATTCTGAAGATCACCTGACAGGATAAGATACCAGACATTGAGGTCCTTTCTTGAGCTAAAATGCCATGCAACTGCCAACTCTACTTCAGAGAGCGCAACTATAGTGGGCTGGCCATGTTGTTTGAAAGCAAAACATATGCTTGCCAAAGAGACTATTTTATGGAGAATTCACACAGAGCAAGTGTTCACATGGTGGTCAGAAGAAGTCATCCAAGGATACTTTCAAGGTCTCTCTTAAGAACTTTGGAATTGATTGTGTGACAAGGGAGATGCTGGCAGAGGAAAGCAGAACTGAAATTGCTCAAAAGAAACATGAGATGTGCAAATTTAGAGAATTCACCCCAAATGTTCACATGGACTATTTATGCCTGACCTGTGGTAGAGCCTTCTGAGCTCATGTTGGTCTGATCAGCCACAGCCAGACACACTGAACTTGACTCTAGCACAGTGATGTCATTTTGGACTTTTGTAAAATGGACAACAACCATACTGAGAGTATTGTAGTCATAGATAGGCTGGCATAGTGTTAAAAAAGGCAGCCTTTTTCTTCTTTCTATTCCTTGATTTAGCTCTGTCTTAGAAACCCTGGTTGAGGAGGACACTTCCCTTTTTTAGGGAAATGTTCTAAAGATTCCTTGCCAGCTAGATTTTCCTTTGCTGATTTTATAGAGACCTCTACTGGCCTTGTGCTGACATCTCTGTGGCTATTTTTCTGGAAGTTCTTTCTCCATCTCATTTCTCTATCTACGTTGTTAGGCTCAGGCATAGCTAATTTACCATCTTTTTGTTAAGCTAGTAAAATTTATGACCCTCTGGCCTTGTATTGAATTTCTAACTTTCTCTTTCTAAACACTTTCACTCAGTCCATTCATTAAGCTTTGATGGCAGTCACACTTTGGGACTAATAAGTAACCACACCTTTATTAGGCCAAATTGCAAGATCTGCCGACTTTTCAGGTTAGTTTTTGATGAGTTATTTTTCAGATGTTTTTGCTTAAGAGCAACTTTTCTATAATCTCACTTTACATTTTAGGCAGCAGCTTTTTGTGCGACTTCATCAAAAGAGTGAACCCTCCATAACTACGCATCACAGCCCATCACATGTAAATCTTGTGCATTTCCCCCCATGAATCCTCCATCAGAGAGACTGATGCTGAGACTTAAGGCAAAAGAGAGGGAAGAAGATTGCAGTTCTTTATTTTTTTAAAATCTTCTTGCACCATCCATTAAATCTTGGCTGAAGAAATAACATGTGCGTTAAGAACCAAGACAGGCAAACACTGCTGTATTATATCTCTGAAAGTACCAGATAACAGCTAGCATTTATGTAGTTCCTCAGTGTTTGCAGAGTGCTTTCCATGTTATTTCATTTGATCCTTACCACCACCCTGTGAAGTGGGTGCATTAAGAGATTTGCCCAGGGGCGCACACATATCCTGATCTGAAGTCCAACATTCTATTTACTGGGCCTCCTAGGTGCTCTAAATCTATAATCAATTGCAAACTGAACTTTAAAAAAATAGGGTATAGTGGGATATGCCTGTAATCCTTGCCACCATGGGAGGGTAAGGCTGGTGGATCACTTGAGTTTAGGAGCTTTGAGCTGCATTAGGCTTAAAGCCAGTTGGGTGTCTGCATTAAGTCTGGAACCGAGTGACTACTAGGCCACCTAAGTAGGGGTGAACAGGCCCGGGTCTGAAAAAAACAAAGCAGGTCAAAGCTTCTGTCCTGATCAGCAAAGGGATAGTGTCTGTGAGTGACCTCTGCACTTCTCTCCTGAGTAAAATAGGGAGACCCATCTCCAAAAAACCCAGTAGTGTCAGGGTATTTAATTCGTTTTAGCATTCTGAAGCTCTCCGGTAAAGCAGGTGGGTGCTTAGAGTGTCTTTTTTGGAATGTGGAGGTGCTCTTTATGTATGAATCATAAACTGTCTCCCTTGTTCTGACCGCTGCAAACAGGACTGACACAACATAACCTCCAAATCATCAAGACCGTACAGAGGACCAGGTTGTCTCTGTAGAAGAGATGTATGTGTCTGTGCAGAGGAGACCAGATTAATGTGGTGTACTTCTTTCAGATGATACACACTTTAAAAAATGTTTTCCCCTTTTCGTTAATCTATCTGTATTGGAGGACAGTTAACCTGTTCATAAATGTCCCAAGTAAAAGCTGCTCCTGAGACAACTGGTGCCTTTAAAGTCCACTGACTAGCAAGATTGGATCAGTGTTTCAGCTTTGCCAACTCTCCCTTTGGGCACAGAATAAAGCCGTTCTTTCTAGGCAGGCTTCCTTCTCCACAGGAGGATTCTGGTTAATTAGCAGACATTTTTGCTGCCAACACGCCTCTTAGAGATGAAAGGTAAATGTTTTCTCCTGGCACTAATTAGAAATGAGCACTGTGTAAAAAAAAAAAATTGTAAAGGGGATCTGGCAATCCAGTTTCTCCAAAAGAATCAAGACTTTAATTTAACTCTTTGGCTTAATTAATATCTGAGACTGCATTATGTATTGATTAGGTATTGGACAGCTAGGTCACGCAGATAGAGCGCCAGACCTGGAATCAGGAAGACCTGAGTTCAACTCTGGTCTGGGCAAGTCACTTAATCCTGTTTGGTTCAGTTTCATCATCTGTGGAAAAGAAAATGGCAAACCACTCCAGTATCTTTGCTGAGAAAACCCAAATTGGGTGACAAAGAGTCATTCCCAACTGAAAAACAACTCAACGACAGCAACAACAAATAGATATTGATAAGTTGCTCATATAATTTTTTTTGGTAGGAGGAAAAGGGGCTGACCTATACTATACCTTCACTGGTATAAGAAACCTTCAGTGAGGAAAGTCCATCTACCAATGCAGAGGAGCACTTGTTTGGCAACTTTCGGTCTTAATTTCCTGGGGCACTAAGAGATGGTGACTTGCCCTGGGTCACACAGCCAGTCTGTGTAATAGATTTGTTTAGAATTCATGGAGCCCAAAAAGGAAGATGCAAAGGAAGGACCCAGTCCGGTGCATCCTGGTTCTGAGGCCACCTCCTTATCCACTGCACCATATAGTTTATCTACATACATCTATAGGACAAGATTGAGATTTTTTTTTTTTAAATAAGCAGAGAGACTTGGAATCCCTCCCCTTCTTCCTTTCACACCGGATATGAAATTCCCTGGATTTAGTAAGATTTTCCTAATCTTATCTCCAGTGTGCTCTGATCACTTCTTGACCACTTTTCTCCCTCAGATCTGAGGTATTCAATTGGCATATTCCCTTCTAACACATCATTTATGTTTTTTTTATAACGGTGGTAAGTTTGCATAGTCATCAAGACAGCAAGATTCATTTAACCAGGGAACAAGTCTTCTTTTTCTATGGTGTCCCTGATTTTAGAAAAAGGTGGTCATGGATTGAGTAACATTTTGAGTTTTATGTGGATTCAGGACTGACCTAAGTGGGATATGGTGATTTCTTCTACTGGATGGCATATGCACAATTTCTTTCTGCCCCCAAATCTTCCTCAGTGAAGTTTCAGAGCACCTAACATTTTGTTGATGGGTTAATTCCATTTCTTTATGTCAATAAGAACCCTGGCATTAGCAGGGCATTCAAGATCCTCCCTCCATTATCTTGCTCAAACCAGTTTTCAGTGTTATCTTTCATTGCTTCACATTTGTAACTCCCTTCTCTAGTCCATCTGGTTTCTTTTTTTCTCTCTTCTCTGAGTATCTTGTTTCTAAACCCATCTTCAAAATAGATTTTCCCTTCCTTGCCATAAGCTAGGATGCCCTTTCCTCTCTTTTTTCTCCAAAGTGCGGATCAAGTATCATATCTCCCATGAAGTCTTTCCTGATCTCTCTCTCTCTCTCTCTCTCTCTCTCTCTCTGTCTCTCTCTCTCTCTCTGTCTCTCTCTCTTTCTCTCTTTCTTTCTTTCTCTCTTTCTTTCTCTCACTCTCTCTCTTTTGGCTATTGATGTTTAACGTCTCCTATTATCTACCACTCATTCACACCTCTGTATGATTTATTTCATTCTAATCACCCTCTACCTTTTTTTCTATTTGAGAATGGTACACTACAGAAATGGGAGTTTGGGATAGAGAGGAGCTAGAGAAGGGTTGATTTTGGAGCATGAGGTACTTCCTGGATGTGCACCATTACTGGGGAGCTTTGTGCAGTTAGAGGCAAGATGAAGTCGTTAGGCCTGATAGGTAAGAGTCATGTGGCAGGGACCCCAAAATGAAGACGCAACACTTTAAATGTGATGTGGGAGAAAGAACACTTCATTTGAAGTCATCAGTCCTGGGTTCTAATCCTGATTTCCATTGACTTACATGTGTGACTTTGGGCAAACACTTTTATCTCTCTAGGTCTTAGTTTCTTTATCATAAAATGAGATGGATGAATTGTATGATGCATAAGATCTCTTCCTGCAAATATGGTCATTACTATTTAAATTACCTTTAATAGATATGATAATTTACTCTATGAATTTTCAGAAGATTTACCCTAACTGACCACTAGATGTCAGGTCATTACCATTTGATTATTTTATATATTTTATATTATTATTTATAGTATATATTTATAGTATATTATTTTATATTTGATTATTTTAAACTCCCTTCTACCCCCTAACCCTCCTCCCCAACAAGGGCTGCTTTTCATAGCAAAAGAGGCACCACAGTAGTGGCTTAACCACTGATGAGTTACAATTTTTCCCTATTAGTGCAATCCTACAGTTCAACAAACATTTGGTCAACTCTCACTCTGTGAGAAGCACTGTTTTCATTATTTCTGCCTTGGGAAGGAAGTGGGGAAATGAGGAAATACAGAGTGAATCCTAATAGATTTATTTAGAATTCATGGGCGAGAAAAATGAATGAACAATGATCTGCAGAATCATGGTAAGAATCAGATGTTCCAATTTCCCATGTTGGATTGTATCTTGTTTTCTCTGCTAAATGTTTGCCACTGGAGTGTATGTCAGGGTTTTGAAACTACAGGCTGCAATAGTATGGTTTTAAGTGTTCTACAGTGGCTCCATTGTGATTCAAAAAACTCCCGATCTCTGGGTCAAGATCAGGTTTAAATCTTTGCTCTAACCCTCGTTGGCTTGTCATCTAGGCTTTCTGAGCCTGATATAATACTGGGACTGTATTTCACAGACTTGTGAGGAAAATGCTTTTCAAACCTTAAACCACTTTAAAATGTGAATTATGATGATGACTAGCATTGTTTCTTTACTAGAAGTATATATCCGGACATTCTTTCTCAAGGAATTTTTGGTTCCTCTCAAGACAGCTCAAATGCTATCTTCTTTGAGAGTCTCTTCTCGATATCTCCTCTTCTCGATATCACATGCATCCTCTCCCCCACTGCCACACTATTTTTGCATTTACTGTGATATATTTTGCATCTGTTGTTTCCCATCAGTATCACGTAAGCTTCTTGAGGATAGGAACAGTTCTGCTTTTGATTGTAATCCTGTCACACACAGTACCGGCACATGATAGCCACTCAACAAATTTTATTTAATCGTATGATTTTTAACAGATTATAAAATCTCCAGTAAAAGAGATTTTGCCTTGTGCTATTTTGATTTACATTATTCATGCACTCTATTCTGTCCTAAAATGAAGCCAGAAGTGTGAGTTCAATGCCCACAAGGAGCAATTATCTTCAGTCATTTTTATGGTCACAGATTGGATGGACTCTGAGCATCAGCCAGAGAGTTCATAAATGCAGGCTAACAGTCAGGAGGGAGTCTGGGCAAGGAAGTGTGAATAGAAGGCAAATCTTTCACTATGAATAGAAAAAATACCCTATTGCCATTGTGTTAGCATTGCAGTACAACATGTACTTTCACAAGTCTGTCATATCCCTTGAATTATTAAGTGAATATTTTCTTGCTCCAATAATTTACCTCTTAAAATATCCAGAATTTAAGCACCAGGATAGTAGATGATTAAATGTTAATGGAATTTAGAGTATGGAAAGAACTCTAGAGATCATTTAGTCCATTACTTTAAAGATATAAGCTTAATGATTTTAAAGATGAAAAAAATGGAGCTCCTCCCAAAGTTAAGGGACTTGTTCAAGTAACAGCTGGAATATCAACCTGAGTCCACTAATTTAAAATCAATTGTTCTTTCCCACTAGACAACATAGCCCCCAAAATGCATTTGTAATTTTATTTTTCCATTTTGCTTTGATGTTATTATTTGATGACTAAAAGCTAGTTTAATTTACTTTTTCTCTGCTGTATTTTGAGAATGTAAAGAAGCTTAATGGATAAATAAATCCATCTAAGAAGCCACAACTTCGGTTAATATTCTTTTGTGACTCTAAAAAGGGTGATGAGGTAAATCAGGAGACACAGAAATCTACAGTGAGCCTGCATGGGGTGGTGTAAAAAAGAGCGATAAAATTTAGAAAATTTTAGTCTTAGGTCTGACATGAGCCATTGTGACCTTAGGCAAAGTATGGTACCTCTACAAGTCTCATTTTTCTTATCTGTAAAATGGAGATGATAATTGACTACCACCTACCTCATTGGGGAATGGTGCTTTGTAAATTAAAAATTGCTATTTAAATATGAATCCCTACTATTATCACCTCTGGAATGGAAACAACAGAGTAGTGCTTTAATTTAGGCTTCCCCTGCTTAGCCAAAATCATTAAGCTATGATTTAGGTTATTCACTGGATATAAAAGTGAGTATTCTTGGTTGAGAGATGGAGAGAAAATGAAGAAGGTTCTTTTCTAGCGAGACTAAGGCATGTTCTTTTAGTTATTTTCTTTTAAATTTGGGGGTGATTATTCAGGTCAGAGCTACCCTGTTAGTTCAGACATTCAAAGAACCAGCAATTCTGGGAGCTTTGATTCCCTTAGGTTTGAGAGTTTGGGTTAGATGACAGGTTCTTAACCTGTTTTTATATTGTGCCTCCCTTTGTCAGTCTGATAAAGGCTATGGGCCCCTTCTTAGAATAATGTTTTTTTAATGCATAAAATAAGCCATACAGGATTATAAAGGGAACCAACTTGATTAAAGGTAGTTATAACATTTTTTAAAAAAAGTTCAAGGATCTTAGGTTAAAAATTTTAACAGCCCTTTCCAACTCTAAAATTTTAGGATCACATATTCTTAGAAGGCTTTAAGACACTAAGGGGACATGATATGGAGAATTTTGCAAAAGATATGGGCAAGAATAGTACAGGGACTGAATTGGTGAAAGGAATATCTCTACTAATAAATCAAGTACCAGCAAAATGGCAGAGTAGCAAAATATTCCAACCAAGAGTATTATCATGTGTCGAGTGAAGAATAAATTTACTTCCTTCTGTATGTGTGTTCACTATATATCTGGTCCATCCCAGGCACTTAATAAATACTGATTAATGGATTGGCCAGTTGATACTTTTAGTTTTTATCTCTGTTCCCTTCTTACGAAGGAGCAGCCTCAGTTGCTTATCTTTATTTTTTATGTATTAGAATTGGGGGAGAATCTGGGCCCAGTTTTGAGCTATGTTCATGGTATGTTTTTATATTTTACAGGTGCAGAACTTTAACGGCTACTGGGAAAAACTCAACTCCAATTTGGAATATGTCAAATATGCTAAACCACACTTACAGTATAGCAACAATGTGGTTAGGAGAGAGTGGAGAAATTTAATTTCAGAAGAGGTATGTAAAAGGTTGATAAGGTTTTTAGGTAAGAATCCTATATTAACACAAAACAGAAGGTGAAAATATATTTTTAGAGTTAAAAGAGCATTTTTTCAACATCTTACCTTGCCCATTCAATTTGCTGGTGAGGAAACTGTAGCCCAGACAGTATTAATGATCATGTTACCCAAGATCGTCAATGGCAGACCTGGGATTAGAACTCAGTCCAAGTCTTCTGATTTTCAGTTGAGTATTTTTTTTTCCGTTAGTCCATGCTGCTCATGGTGGCTGAGGGATATGGGACTCTGGGATGCAAGACGTATTATTAGTTGAGATTTTAAAAATTGCAATTCCCATATTAGTAGGAGGTAATGGAATTCCCCATCTTTAGTGGGGCACCCAGGTGAAGCAATGGATAGAGAACTGGGCCTGAAGTCAGGAAGACCTGAGTTCAAATGAAGCCTTGGACACTTACTGGTTGTGTGACTCTGGACAAGTCACTTAACTTCTACTTGCCTCAGTTTCCTCAGCTGTAAAATGGGGATAATAATAGCACCTACCTCCCAGGATTGTTATGAATCTCAACTGAGATAGTATTTGTAAAACATTTGGCATACACTATGCACTATATAAATACTTATTCCCTGCTACCCTCCCTTATTCTCAAACTCATTGGGGGACTAAACAAATAGCCATTTCCCCACTTTTTGGAGATATGACCTTTGGGACATCATATTATAAATATGAGAGGTAGTGCTTATCCACATGGCTTTTATGTTTTACATCTTTAGCATATTTCATTCTAGAAAAAGGGAAAAAGAAGATCTACTGTATATTTCAGGAACATTCTTGAGAATGCTGGAAAGTAAGTTAACCCTGAGTATTATCATCTATGTTAATAAACTAGATATCATTTTTTGAAATAACTTTACTTAACCAAGCTAATGATAGATGATTGATGTGGCTCTTTCTTCAATTGTGTCTACTCAGCAGAATATAACAGTTGGTTTATTGCATTTCAGTATCCAGATTTGTAATGCAAAAGCAGGTAATTTTGGGAGGGAAGGAGGTAACTATAATGAGGAGAATGCTAAGAAATTATTTCTATATTGAGCCTTGTTAATCTTCACTTGTCCCCCATGAGTAATAGGTAGGCTGGTTAAAAAGTTTTAGATTGCTAGCAAGATTGGCCTTACTTTGAAGGTTTAATTAATATAATTGCTGCAAACTGAGTCATCTGCTAGGGGTAGAAACGTGGGCCAAATTCTGACCTTATTCTGTCTTTTGTTTCTACTGTCTCCAGTAACTGAGAAGTATAATTGTTGTAAATTGCTACAGAGGTTTAAGATGAAAAAATGTTAGGTGATTTTAAAATTGTTTAATGTCACTTTTTTTGCCAAGTTAATTTAAATCGTGAAGCTCTCAGAGATAACAATTTCTACCAGACTCTTTAGTATTTGAGGTATTTAAGTAGTAATTGCTTTTTGTGATATTATAGCCTTCCTTTTTTTTTTCCTCTTAGTGCTCTTATTTGTGAATAACAAATCATTTTTTCTCCGCAGGGTGATTTCCAATCTAGAAGCATGGACAATAGGTAAGAAAAGACCTGAAGGAAAACCTTCTCACTTTTAGTCAGTGAGAAAGGTTCTCTAGAGCCCTTGCTTTCCTGTGTGCTGACCAGTGGAGAGTAGAGGGAAATCTATGTGTAGTTGTTTATTCTGGACCTTCCTATTTACATGTCTTTGCGGGATCTTCGTGAATCTAAGAGATGACCATCTGGCTATTTATCTAAATAATGAAATTACTCCTAATTTTGTGAATTATTTCCATAGGATACCATGTTAGATTAAATGACTTTACAATGGGCAGTTAAATCCTTTTTAAAAATTAAAAAAAAAAATTCCAGTTAATTCCATAGGAACTTATACTTAGCTAGATCTGTGATCTGTTCTGGGAGAGTAAGTGTTCATGATGATGAGATAGCACCCTCTTTTTATGCAATTCTTAGATAAATAGATAAAGATCAAGCACTTGTCAGGCACGGTACTAAGTACTGGGGATACAAAAACAACAAAAATAAGTTGATCCATGATTTCAAGAAGCGTACATTTCAGTATGAGACGAATACATATAAGGGGAAGGTGGGTAGTGAAGGAGAGGAAACAGAGTACTCATACAGGAAGTTATAAAAGTATGCAGGTGAAGCAGACCAGAGAGTGAGCCTAAGAGGGAAGTAAATAGTATGGTTGGGACTTCCGAAGATACAGAGATACTGGGCAAGAACTCAGCCATCATCAAGTTAGCCTCTAGATTATATCTTGTCAATGTCCTTCCACACATCCTCCGTAGATGATCCATCCAAAATGCTGGATAACTATTAGAATAATTAATCATTAATTAATGATTCTATTCCTTTGGTATCTTAGGGGTTCCATTTCTTTTCCCTTACTCTTGCTATATGACTGCCCCCCTCCTTATTCAGTCATGAGTTCCTTGAGAATATATTTTATACAACTCCTTGCACATGAATCAAGATTGATAATATCTTATAACCAACCCTAATTCATGTACTCACTATGAATGAAGAAATAAAGCATTTATTAAGCCCTTATGTGCTGAGGATACAAATAGAAAAGCAAGATGATCTCTACCCTCAAGGAACTCATATTCTAATGTATCTTCCCTTTACCTTTTGAGTCAGATCATAGTGTTCTATAATTTACAACTATTTAGCATAACTGGGAAAATAGCAATATTAAAGAGAAGGATTTTTGCACCAGTGAAGATCTTGAGAGCATTGAAAGTATTACTGTTTTACAAACATAGTTCAATCTCTTCTACTCAGTTCTGCGTCCAGTTTTTCTGTCTGTCTGCAGGATCTATGTAGGATATATACATGTTGCTGTACTCACTCCATGGAGTTGCCTATCCAATTGCAAGATAAGTTTTTCATCCTTTTTGATTTTCCACTGTGGATCGTTGGATCACTCTCTGATTTTTATAGATTTTGCTAAGAAGGCTTTGTATCATTCAGGGCATTAATCCAGTTAGTACAATGCCAAACACGGATGACTCATGAAACAATGTTTGCTCTTGTCAATTAGGCAAATAATTTTATAGCAGGGTTTTATGATTTTAAGGTGATATTTGGCTATATATATTAATATCATTAGTCTGAAACTGGCAGGTAGCTAGGTGGTACAGTGGATAGAGTGCGAAGTCTGAAGTGAGGAAAACTCATCTTCATGAGTTCAAATCTGACTTCAGACACTTACTAGCTAGGTGACCCCAGGTAAGTCACTTACCCCTGTTTTCTTCAATTTGTTGACCTGTAAAATGAGAGGGAGAAGGAAATGGCAAACTACTCCCATATCTTTGCCAAACAAACTCCAAATAGGGTCATAAAGAGTCAGACACAACTGAAATGACTGAATAACATGTGAAACTGGTTGACTGGGCCAATCTCGTAGAGGTCTGCTTTTAACACCAGCATCCACTTAAGGAAGTCACTTGCTTCTGCACACTTATTTCTCTAACTATATAAATTTTAGCTTCCCTTCTTTATTCAGCATCAATTAGCATACAGTCCCATCTTTTCTGCTTTCTTCATATTCATCATTTCTCATGGTACACTATATTTTTGGTACATTATATTTTTGTACCACAATTTGTTTAACCATTTGTCATCCACTGGGCATCCACTTTGTTTTTCACACTTGCTGCTATAAAAGTTCTGTTATAAATATTTCAGTATGTTTGGTGTGAATGGTATCTTTCTTTTTAGCTTTGTCCTAGTTGAAGTATATACTGAATATTGGGATGACCAGATGGTACAGACATTTTAGCCTCTTGGTTTATATTTCTGTTGTCAGTGATTCAAAGAAGTCTTTTGTATGCTTTCTTATAGTTGCATTTCTTCTTTTAAGAATTGTTTTAAAACTTCGTCAGATACATTATCGCTGAGAATTGCAGCCATCGTAATCGTAGTTCACAAAAATTGTCAGGGTGAAATTTTCTCCAACTACAGGCTGACAGTGCCCAGGTTTATTCAATAATACCCACAGAAGGGTGGCATCTTGTGTTAATTTCCCTGGATCATTTAAAACTTTCTTTCTCTAGAGACTGGCACTAAACAGAGGTTGTCAGTGCCTTTAACTGGAAACATAAGGGTGATGTGACATCAACTGACCCTAGTCCTGTTGGAAATGGGTTTCACAATCTCTGAAATGTTTCCAGATGGACTGATGTTCTTACGTGTACCAGCCCCATCCCTTTGCCTCTCTCCTGCCTCCTCGCTGACATCACTTGTTCTGTGTGTGGATTTCTGGTCATCCTCTCTTACTGTGCTTAAGGAAACCTTGTGTTGGTTTCATGTGCTGTGGTTGAACTAATTGCTGGAAACAGAACGTGCTGTATGCTTTTGTGTCCTATTTCTTTATCAACTTGACTACTGGACAAGATGGAAGAAAAATGTGGCTGAAATGTGTCCATCTTCTGCTGAAAAATGTGACCATTTCTTTGGTGAAAGGAACCTTATGTGGTAGGATCACATCAGGTATATGCTTGATCAGTGCTTCTTAGCCAATACCCTAAGTGGGTACCTGCAAAGACCTTGGCCTAAAGGGCCCAAGGTCTCCCAGTGCATCCTGGGTCATCTCCAGTCATCCTGGATTCAGATGACTCTAGAGGAGAAGTGAGGCTGGTGATCTGCACGGCCCTCCCTCACTCAAAACAAAGTCAAGGGCAAATCCTGTCATCATTTCTCTGATGGCATAGTCTTCATCAGCAACAAAGGACAAACACAATCACTTGATCAATCTGTCACTCAGCTTTAACCAATTTCCTTTGCGCTCAGCTACCTGAATCCATGTAGGAAGTAAAGGCAGGGATATCACAGAAAGTAGATATTTTTTCTTTGTAAAGATTTTTTTTTCCATTGAATGAAAACACACCTTTTCTCTTTTCTACTACTGAAAAAGAAAGAAAAGCAAAACCTTTGTTAGAAACCTTTATAGTCAAGCAAAAGAAATTCCTGTATTGGTCATATTTTAAAATGTCTCACTTTACTTACCGAGTCTATCACTCCTCTCTTAGGAAGTGGGTAGTACGTTTCATCTTGAGTCCTCTAGAATTGTGGTTGGTTATTGTGTTGATCAGAACTCTTAAGATTTTCACAGTTATTTTACTTTACAATATTATTGTTATTGTATACATTGTTTTCCTATGTTAACCAACTTTAGCATCAGTTCATACAAATCTTCCCAGGTTTCTCTGAAAATACTCCCCCTTGTTATTTCTTATATCACAATGGTACTCCATCACATTCATACTACTATATCATGTTCAGCAATTTCCAAGTTAATGGCACCCCGCCCCCCCAGGTTCCTGTTCTTTGCAAATGCAAAAAGAGCACAGCAAATAATTCTCATAGTAAATCCATAGTCCCTAACCGCTCAGCTTGTCTGGTGCAAAATGTCAACTTGGAAGTGGAAAATCTTTTTAACATCACATACTACATTTTTCATTCCGATTAAGTTACTTTCTAAGCTAAGTAACTCATGTTTAGATGGGTTAAGATGATAATCCAGAACACATTCTTCCAAACTAAAGTTAATAATTTCAGTGCCAGCATACTCTCTGGGAGGGAGAGAGGGAGATGGAGAAGGATCAAGCCTTTTCATGTCCTGGCTTATTGTCTTCTTAGTAAATAAAGTATCTCTATCCTTCTGATTCTAATTACTACCCCTGTCTTAAGTTATGGAATCTGGTTTCATTTTTCCACTCACACACTACGGTTTTAGTGTCTGAGAGGGAAAATGAAACTAGACCCTATCAGGATTGGGCATCTTTCTTTTTCACCTTTCCATCCTTTCACCCTTCCTCTCACAGAGGTCTTGGTGTCTCTTCTGATATGTTAGAGCCACAGTCTGGCATCTGTAAAATCTTCCATCGTGCAAGCATCTCCCAGTGAGTCGGGGAGAAAAATCTAGTTTATGGTTAATGATGCCTCTTATTTTGGGGGGTTGGAGGTAGGGAGGCAGTTGGTGTTGAGGATGGAAAACATATAGTAACCATGCAAATATGTGTTGTCTAAATAGCGCTCTGTTTTATTTCAGAGCCAAGATTAGCTCCCCTCTTCCAGGAGGAAGATTATCAGCAGAGACTGCTCATGGGACTGGTATGTACTCTATGGGCTCTTAGTATGCCAGGGAACTCTGAACCCCAAGATAAACAAATATCCATTTTTGTTGTTTTGTTTTATCATCTTTTTATTGAAAGACAGGGAAAGAGGGAATCTTGTCATTTTTTGGTTGGTTTCAAATTCAGCAAAACAGAACCCAATGTTACTAACTTACCGAATCCCAAGTTTCCTAGAATAAATGAATAAAGAAGTGTTTATCACTGTGCTAAGCACTGGAGATACAAATTCAAGAATAAACCAGAACAAGCCCTCAAGGAACTGATATTTTAGCTGGTGAGACAATACGTATATGGGAGTAGAGGCTAGAGAAAGGAGTTCTGGAAGATTACAGGGTGGTGAGTGGATCCATAGAGAATTCAATAGATATCCTTCTTAGGAGTCATGCTAATAAGGCGAGATTGTTTTGATTTCCTAGTCCAGTGGAAGAGGTAGAAAAACGGGGCATGTAGAGGTAGGTTTTGGAGGGGGTGGGGTTAAGCCAAAAATCTATTCATCTGTGGATCTGTCCAATATTGGTGCTTATACAGTGTAGTCTAAAGAACTTAACTATACGTTTCTTTAGGATTTCATTTGGGCTTTAGAGCCCATGCTTTCATGCAAATATGAATCTGCTGAATTCTAACCTATTTAGTGAGTATACTGCTGCAGGTGTGTATGTATGTGTTTGTGTGTGTGTGTGTGTGTGTCTTACTTTCTGTCCCCTCAGCCTGGCTAGTAACTTGGGGGAGAAAGATCTATTTGATTTAACTTTTGATACAATCTTCTTTCACTTAAGCTGTTTTATTAGTTTAATAACTCATATGAAGATGAGGTGCAATTGTCACCTAGAACATACACCTACATATCTTTCTGCCCCTCCTAGCTTGGTTAGTTCTCAGTGACAATATCCACATACTACCACTCTGTGTAACAATTCCCCACCTTCCTTCTCAACTTCCATTTTCCCCCATGATAGGTAATGACAGAGATTTATAAAAGAAAGAAAATCAGGTAATCTGACAAGGGCTGACTTGAAGCAACGTATCATAATGGAGTGGCATATATGATAACGCCTTAGATGCTTTTTGACTTGTGATCAAATACCTTAAATACTCAGAGCCTCATCTACATCTATAAAATCTTATCTGTAAGATATATCTATATCTTATCTATAAAATGGGGATCATTAAGCTTGCTCTGCTTACCTCATGGGCAACAGTGAGGTTCACTAAACTTAAAGTATTGTATAAATATAAATCTTTCTAATTTCATGTCTTACTTTGACCTTGGGGGATTTAGATGGGATTATCTCTTGTAACATTTTCTAGAAGGGCAGGCCGATGATTTTGGAATTTACATGGGGACATTAGGGAAAGAAATAAGGTCCAAATTTTCTACAGTGTGAAAACACAGAACTTGGTTTGGGATCTAAGGATGATTTTTATAAGAATGTCTGTATGTGTTCGTCCTTTGTTGCTGAAGAAGACCATGCCATCAGAGAAATGATGACATGACTTGCACTTGACTTTGTTTTGAGTGAGGGAGTACAGGTCACCAGCCTCACTCTCCTCCAGAGCCATCTGGATCCAGTGACAAGATATTCATCAGGATGACTGGAGATGACCCAGGATGAGACAGTTGGGGTTAAGTGACTTGCCCACAGCTAGTGAGTGTCAAGTGTCTGAGGTGAGATTTGAACTCAGATCCTCCTGACTCCAGCACTGGTGCTCTATCCACTGCACCACCTAGTTGCCTCATTAGAATGTCTAGTGTTAGGGGAGCTGAGAGCCTTTTTAACCAGTCATTCTACTGAGCGAGAACAATAAAAACTATGAACAGTTCATCCCAGGCCTCATAGGGAATCAGATTTGTCTCATTCACTAGGTTCTATGCTTGGGACTGTTTAAACAACAGAAATGAAACTTGAATGTTTCAGGAACCTCGTTCCTGTTCAATGAAGATGAAAGAATGTCTTTATAGTGTAATTCTAATGCCTTGTCACTAGGGGTCAGCAGCCTCTCTTTGTTTAAAGTGCCACCAGTTAAAATATTGCTTCCCAGTGCTGTAGGAAGGACTAGGTCCACAGGGATGGGGAACCTGTGGCCTCGAGGCCATTTGTGACCTTTGAGGTCCTTGGGTGCATCCTTTTGGCTGAGTTCAAGTTTTACAGGACAAATTCTTTTATATTATATATACATATTAAAATATACATATATATAATTATTATATCATTAAAGGGATTTGTTTTGGGAAGTTTGAATTAAGTGAAAGGGCCACACCCGAGGACCTAGAGGGCTCTATGTGGCCTTGAGACTGCAGGTTCCCCACCCCTGGACGAGGAAATAGGCAAAAAAGGAGGAAAAAAGAAAAGAAAAAGAAAGAAGATGGAGGAGGAGAATAGCGTTAGCAGTGTTACAGGCTTGCAGGTTTGCAGAATATGGAAACAGGACTATTTGAGGGCAGTGATGTAGATTTATTACCGTGTGTAATATGTGTGTATGTGAGTTTGCTTTATTCAGTGTATCTGGTTTGGATTGGCAAGGAAATTTATCACTTACATTTTCTTCTCTTAAGATCATTTGTCCTGATCTTTGTGAAAACCAGTTTATTAAGCAGTTGTTCATACTGGACTGTCTAAAGAGGCAGAGTGATTCAGTAGATAGAGTTGGAGTCAGGAAGACCTGGGTTTAAATTGCATCCTTGATACTTCGAACAAATCTTCTAACCTCTGTTAACCTCAATTTCCTGAGCAGAGATGGGGGGATTAGATGTAAGAGAGGTGGAGGTAGAATCAATAAGACTTGATAACTGATTGGTGAAATTCAGACCCTCTTGGGAAAAGATAGTAAAATTGTTCTGTTTTTTTTCTGGTATGAGAGACTAAGTTTTATCTTGTATGTCTAACTATTCTTTAAAAAAATTTTTTTAATAGATGGTCTCTGAGCTGAAAGAGCATCTCTTACGAAATCTACCTGTACAGTTCATAGGAAAGAAGAAAATTGAACAGTTAGTCCTGGACTATGTTTCAAAAATGGTTGGTTTTTCTGTCTTTATCATCTGTTCAGTAGATCTTATTATGTTTCTGTAATTTACACATGCCTTTTTTTATCCTGCAATATGCCTAATATGTATTGGTTTAACAATGTTACCTTTCTTCATATCCCCAGTGATTAGCACAGTGCTTGATACATAGTATCAATAAATGTTTGTTGACCAACAATGTTATAGAATTACAAGAAGTAGATACAGTGCATTTCTATTGCCTCAAGGAATTTACAGTGATAAAATAATAGAGAGAATATGTGCATACAGATTTATTAGATTCTGATAAATGATTAATCGCTTCTAAATCATATAAGGGTCCTGTAGGCAGATAGATACTGGAATTTCCAGAATAATTGATAGTTATATAACAATGTAGGCCCTCAGAGCTTTATGAATAACAGTAATGATTTCTGCATCCTGGTGTTTATGACTATGTTTTGATTAATTATTATCTGCATTACTATGATAATGTGAGTCAATGTTACTATTCCTGGTCCAGGTGGATAGTTTGCATTTTGAGACTGTCTTGCTCTTCCAAAATATAGGAGGTTGAAGCCTTTTTTAAAATTGGTGGTAGGATGGAAATAACATAATTATATCTTTATTGGAAAATTTTTACATAGTTGTTTGTGTCGCAGTAGATAAGAGTGCTGGACTTAGAGTCAGGAAAACCTGAATTCAAATCAGTGGGCTAGTTCATCTTTTTCTGCCTCAATTTCATCATCTGCACCTACATCAAAGGTGGTTGTGAGGATCAAATTAATTAGCATATGTAAAACACTTTGCAAAAGCACTATATAAATATCAGCTCTTATGTCATCCAGTCAGTCAGCAAGCATTTATAAGCACCTACTATGAGCCAATTGTGCTTCAGTTTCAGTTGTGTTCAATAATAACCCCATTATGAGTTAGGCACTGTGCAAATCCCTGAGTTCAATATACATTAACTCATTAGATACGATAACCTTTTAAAGTAGGTTATGTATATAGAATATATACCCAATGCATATGTATATATAGCCAGCAACCATAAATATTTCTTCACATTAGGTCTAATTTGCAATTGGCCAGTTTGTCCATAGAATTTGTGACACACGGAGTATTCCAAAAGCTTCAGTAGCTTAAAACTGAACTAAACCTTTGAGATACCCCACCATATATTTAGCCTCCTGAATAAGCTAACGTCTGAAGCATGCAAGAATAATCAGTAAATTCATTAATCTGCAAAATGGGGATGGTAAAACTTTTACCATCTATTTGATAGGATTGTTGTGAAGAAAGCCTTCTGAAAATCTGAAAGAGCTACATAAATTTAAGTAATTATTTTAAATAATTATCATTCTTTCATGATAACTCTTATCATCTCAATCACTTATTGGTTTGAGCTAAATGCTTTTGCCATCATTATAGTCAGTAGTGCTTACCAGTGGAAGAAAATGTTTTTATATTTGGATTTCATTCTTGAATTACTCAGTAGGGAATGGAGTCCCAGTTAGCATTTTTACCTACAACACTTGTGACTGCGTCATAAAGGAAGTAATTAACAGAGGGGTTGGAATGGAGAGGAGGTGGGAAAGTTTTCCTGTAAAAGATGGGATTTTAGCTGAGTTTTTGTTACATTCTCTTCTCAGACAGTTATGTTCATTTTCAGTTTTTCCATTTTTGGATGCTGGTACCAAAGAAGTGGCTTCAGAGGGACTTTTTCTGTGTCCCAGCCACAACACCAATACCAACTGCAGTGAACAAGTTGGGCCAACACTTGGCAGGGCCTGTGTTGTTGAAACGGAACTCTGAGGGAAACTCCATTCAGGGGAGGTTAATTACTTTCCTCCTCTGGCAGTTGGATCTCACATGTTTCCTCTTCTCTTGTACTGTAGCTGGACCTCCTTTGCCAGATGTTGGAAACTAACTGGAGAAAACACGGTCTTCATTCCTGGGTTTTCCACTTGTATGCAAGTATTTCTTGTTCCTGGTTGACCATGTGGTTCAAAATAACTCTAGGTCACTGTGTATTGTGAAGGGACGTTTTGTACTTTACTTCCACTTACCCCCACTCCTAACCGCCCACTGCCCCAATCTCTTAAGTCAAAGCACCTACCACTGCCCTGATACCCATTTACAGCAGAACCTTGGTTTATGAATTGAATTCATTTTGAGTTTTTGTTCTTCATGTTTGTATTGCATAGCAAATTTTCCTATAGGAAATAATGTAAAGTTGGATGATCAGTACCACATCCCCAAAAATATTCATATCAAATAATTTTTTATAATTTCAAGTAAGTTTTTTGTCCCTAATGCACCTGAAATACAATAGCAACGATTAGTACACAACATAAACCGAAAATAAAATAAATTAACCTGTACTTTACTTTTGAGAAGAGTCGTGGCTGGTGTGAGGGGGACGAGAGGGAGGAAGAGGAGGAAGGGTTATTGTTTGGAAGGAGAATCTTCTTCTATGGAAACATCATAGATTTCAACATCGGGAGTATTCTCTCTTATGCTTCTTTTGCTAAAAGTGAGACTAACACTATTGCCTTCACTTATTTTTTGTTTTTTATAGAATCACTTTCATGTTTTGACTTGATTTTTTTTTTTACGTTCACTTCTGACTAGGAATCTATCTGACACTTATTTTTGACATTTTAAAAAATTAATTTGTTTTCAGTTTTCAGCAATCACTTCCATAAGTTTTAAATTTTCTTCCCCTTTATTCCCCTTCCTTCCCCAAGGCAGAATGTGATCTTATATGGTTTTTTTTTTTTTTAAAAAAAAAAACATTTCCCTAATTGAGCATCATCCCTTCGTGAGCCATTCAAGTCCAAACATGATATTTCAACTGCGAATTTTTGTTCATCCTACAAGACCAATTTTGGAAAAAATTTTTCCTCGCTCAGCAAAGCATACATAAACCAGGTTACTTGTAAACTGAGGTTCTACTGTATATTAGTTTAGCAGTGTGGTATAGGGTATGGGGAACAGGACAGAAAGATTCACCACCTGACACATATGGGCTAGGTGACTATGTCACTTAACCTCTTACTGCTCTAGGCACCTGTTTGAGACTATTAGTTGCAGAGAATTTGTGGATCCTGAATTGGTCAAGAAAATTTCTTCACCTGAGAATTCCTCTTACCAGTGAAATCACAGGACCTTTGAAGATGCCTATCCCTGTTTCCCATCACTCTTCCATCTTTCCTATCTTCTTCTCTCAGTGTGCTAACGAACATCCAAGTCCCAGGAAATCATGTAGATGATTTAACTAGGTGAATTAAAATTAAGATAATTTATTAACCTGAGTAGTTTACCAATCTGATCACTTCTTAAAGCAGCTGAGGTTAGCGTGGTCATTAGTATAAAGCTAATTTAGAAATTTTCCATAAGGCAGAGTGTTAAATGATTACAATGGATTCCCCATTTGAAATGTTACATACGTGCTGTCAGATATGGTTGGTTTTGCTTAATTGTTTTTCTTGGTTCTAAGGAGAAGCTCACTGAAAGGGTGAGAAGCAGGGGTAGGTGGAGGATATATTTAGAATTTTCTGCAATGTAACAATAAAATGAATCAATAAAACTTGTTCCCACTCAAATCCACAAGAGATGGGAAAAATGAATTCCCCACTAGACATGCTATACCCATTTAAATCTTCGGCACTGGCCAAATGGTTCTTGAAGGGATGTTAATTCTATATCTGACATATCGTTTTGTAATTCTTCTCAGCAATGGTCGTGGCAGTGCGGGTGAATTTGCAGTCTTTCACACCATGATGCAGATTTTGGATTCTGTGAACAGGATGTGTTTACCTCTTCCTCCTGGTAAGGGCTTTTGTCATCCATTCATTTGCATAAATTTGCATTACTCATTTACATGAATCTTGTGACTCTTGGGCTTCACTTGCATGAACCTCATGACTGGATCCATGTAGGACCAGCTATACTTGCAGCCTTCCCTTAATCCTTCCTTCAGTCTCTGCTTTTCCTTCAGATCTCAGCTCGTGCCCTGCCTTTTAATAAAGTGTTTCCTGATCTCTGCTGCTGTGGTTGATGGTGTTGTTCAGTTATTTCAGTCATGTCCAATTCTTCATGACACCATTTGGGGTTTTCTTGGTAAGACTACTGGAATAGTTTGCCATTTCCTTCTCCAGCTCATTTTACAGATGAGGAAATTGAGGCAAACAGGGTTAATTGACTTGCCCAGGGTCACACAGCTAGTAAGTGTCTGAGGCTGGATTGGACTTAGGAAGATGACTCTTCCTAACTCCAGGCCTAGCACTCTATCCACTGCGGCACCTAGATGTTTATTTAATGACTTTGTGTTTGTTTGTCTTTATTTGCTTTATGTTTATTTTGCCCATATGTACACAGGTCCACATCTTCTTTCCTGTAAGAATTTAATCTCTTTTCTAGTAGAGATTGTTTCATTCTTTGCATTCTGTCTTTAGAACCTCAGCATCTCTAACACAGAGAGGCACTTAATAAATACTCATTGATTGATTGCTTAACAACAGCATAGAAGTAATAGGCCAAATTTAGAGCCTAAGCAAGTCTATTTCCATGTTCCTTGGAGCTTCCCACAGGAGGGTTAAGGAATAGGTCCAGCTGATTGTCAAGTCAGTTTCTGGGACATGTATAAATCCAGATCTTTGTGAATCTTTCTGACCCTAGCCGGCTCCTTATAATATCTCTTGAACTTTAAAGTAAGAAGGGACGCTGGAGGTTACTAAATTGAGTTTCTGTTGATATAAGCCATTCATACTCTTTTGTTGTTAGCAGAAGACACCCAGTAAGGAAATAGGGTTGAGATTTTGATTTTGTCAAATACTAGATTCACAAGGTCCTAGAACCATAGATTTAGATCTGTAAGGGACCCCAGAGACCATGCAATGTAATGTAATGAGGAAACCAAAACCTTTGGAGAGATGCATTGTGGGGATGAACAGGATGTAACACATTACAAATGAGGAATTTATATTGGAGAAATAGTGTGAATGTCATCTGCAAAATGTATGAGCAGAAAAAAGAAATTCCAAATGCATCTATATTCTCTAGTCTCTCGACCACAACCACCTCATCCTTTTCTTTTTCATCCCCTAATATTCCAGTCTATCTGTGATCTTAGTGTTGCAGAGATTCCTTCCAATAATGCAGAGCTCACCCCATTTATATCCGCCTGTACTGTACAGTCCCCATTCATGTCCTCACATAAATCCACCACAGAGGATAGATTTAACATGCGGGGGGAATTCTCAACGATCTCCTGAGATTGTGTGGAAATCAATGGAACACATAAACTGTCTATTGGTCATCCTTTGGTCTCACTATATGACCAGTTCATATTTTTTTCTGCTTACATATTAGTACATAAAAAGAACTGAGCAAAAACCAATGGAAATGCTTTCAAAACAAGCAGACATCACTTTACTGAGCAAAAGTAAAAGCAATTACAAGAAAACAACATTAGAGTTAGAATTATTTATCTCTGGATGGAGAAACTGAAAAAACTAAGATCCGAGAATGGACTCAAAAGGGCTTCCACGTGACATCTGCATGAACTCAGGCAACAGTATGTCAGCAAGGGAGGAATGAGCCAATGGCTGAATCCCATGGATTTTTTTGTGGAAATGAAGAATTTATGATGGCAATTCAGAACCACGTCATTAGTACCATAAATTATAGACAGATTATTTTTTTTTAAAAAGCTAGAATTAGTGAACAATACTGATTATACAAGAAAAAGCTAGAAACTGTACAAAATATAAAATCAGGCTATCAAAACTTATTATTTATCAACTACCTAGCAATCAGTAACCTGGTAACTGGAATCACACATCAGAAGTTTGCTTTATTTCATGGAAAAACAGATGAAAAATCTCCATACTACAAATGTCCTGTTGAAATAAACTAATACACTGTATTAGAACCAGGCCAAGATTACAACTAAATTTTTTGTCCATGGTTGCCCAGATATAGCATCATTCCATAAAACTTTAAGAGAAATATTTTTAATAGAAGCCGCTATTATTCCACATACTCATTAGTCTCTAAGCTAGATGGAACAAACGGTTTTCAAAATATGGAGACCTTGAAATGGAGATCAAAATAATATGGGGAAAAATGTAGGGAATATTATGTCTATTCTGTCTGCTGCTGGTACCAAGGATGCTTTCAGTGAGCCTAAAAAAGGGAAGATTTTGGTACTTCTATTCAACTATTAAAAGCAATTATTTTATCGCCATATGCAATATAGTTCACAGAATATTAAATATAACAGAATAATAGAAGGATGACTTGTCCTGGAACACTATCTCTCTGGCCTCTATTAAAAATAAGAGTCTGAGATCATAATAATCTACGTTGTATACATTGTATTTTAAGATCTGAAAAGCACTTTGCACAATGTTTTATCATTTGCCAATCAAATCCAATCCTATAAGCATTCACTAGCGTCTAACTATGTTCTAGAGACTGGATATGAATGGATAGAATGAAAATTACTATCAAAGAGCTTTGTATACCCTAAAAGTGCTATATAAATGTTAGTCATTATAATGCCAATCAAATCCAATCCTATAAGCATTTACTAGTGTCTAACTATGTTCTAGAGACTGGATATGTATGGATAGAATGAAAATTACTATCAAAGAGCTTTGTATACCCTAAAAGTGCTATATAAATGTTAGTTATTATAATTACTATAAAATTCTGGGAATCTAGGTGGCGCTGTGAATAGGTCTGGAGTCAGGAAGACCCATCTTCATGAGTTCAAATCCAACTTTAGACCCTTACTAGCTGTTCAACTCTGGGTAAGTCAACTAACCCTGTTTGCCTCAGTTCCTCATCTGTAAAATGAGCTGGAGAAGAAAATGACAAATCGCAGCAATATCTTTGACAAGAAAAGATTCTGACATGACTGAGAAATGACTGAACAAATCAAGGAGCTTTGTACACCTTAAAAGTGCTGTAAATGTTAATTGTTATAATTATAATAAAATTCTACTAGATGAATACAACATGTAAAGATAAAAATATGGACATGAAAATTTGACTGATAACTGGAGGGATCATGACATCTCCCACGTATGCCCATTTCTTTCCTCTGATACTGCTACCACCCTAGGATGTGCCCTAATTACTTCAAGCCTCACCTCTTGTAATAGTCTGCTAATGGGTCTCGCTGCCTTCAAAAGTTGGCCCTCTCCTGTGTTTTCAGGTTTCTTACACCTTTCCCCAAGTATTTTGTCATCTAGTGATCCTGATCTCCTTGCTGTTCCTTGGATAAGGCATTCTATGTCTCGACCCTGTGCAGTTATTCATGTGGACAGACTTGTCCATATCTCTTGACCAGCTGTCTCCAGTGCTTGGAATTCTCTCCCTCTCCTGGATTCATTCAAGTCTCAGCCACAGTGCCACCTTCTACAGGAAGTCTTTCTCATATCTCATAATTCTGGTGCCTTCCTTCTGTTAATTACCTCCATTTTATCCTGTATATAGTTTGTTTTCACACAATTATGGGAATTATGGGAAATTTTCCTGGCCTTTTACCTCACTAGACTATAGATCAATATAGAAGATACATTTGACATGTTCCAAAGCCCTTTGTGTATATTATCTTGATTAGTACCCTATGGGATTTTCAGATGAGGAGACGCAGTCCCAAAGAGGTTAAATGCCTTCCCCATGGTCACATGGCTTCCAAGTGTGAGGTGCAGGATGCTTAACCGGCTGACCCTAGTACTCTAGCCTCTAAGCCATGCTGCTTTTGTTAGATGCTTTTCCTCTTGTGCTGACACCAGCCCACCGTCATTTCCAGTTTCTTTTATTTGAACCACTTAGGGAAGACTTTCTGAAGATGAACATATTTGGAATTTACTCTCTCTTAGCAAGCTTATAAGGAATTTGCTGGATCCAGCAAGAGGTAATAATGGAAGTTTGGCATTGGATGACTTTGTAGTGTCATTATTATGGATTCTCCCACCCATGGAGTTACCAAGTCATCAAAGACTTCTTATACTGTGTGATACTTTTTCATTCCTTTCCATAACCCCTCCACAGAGGATCCACCCAATATGTGGTAGGCCATCATCTCTTTCTTTTAAGAGCTCTGTAAGAGATTATAGCACTTGGGTTATCTGTCTGTCTTCTTTCCTTCTCGTTATGTGGCCAGTTCACACCCCTTCCTAATCATATATACTTTTATAGTGTCTTTTATGCCAATTCTCACATAAAAAGAGTTTCATCAACACTTTGTAGTCCATTTATTTCTACCATATTTTTTCTTTTACCTTTTGGAGTATTTGCAACTTCAACTTACAAGATGGTGATATCCAGGCATAATTAATTACCATAATTTAATTAATTACCATAAATTACCAGGAAAATAGTGGTGTTAAAAATGAACTTTTTGTGGTAACAGGCAGCCTGGGATCATTGACTGTACTATGGAATCTCACATATGCCATCCACCCTAGTCTGCTCTCACTACTCAGTTCTGGGCCCAGCTTATTGCCCATAGGCATTGTCTGTCAAATATTGTCTGTAGATATTGATACAATAGCAAAATGGGCAATATGTCTTTTTTTCTGTGTAGATTCTGGTGTAAGCATGTTTTATATTATTGGATTCAGTCCAAATTTTAGTCCTGCTAATAATGAGGTTAGACCCCAAGTATTGCCAATATTCTAGGACTACCCTACTGGCCACAATTTGTTTGTTGTGAAACTGGGTTCAGAATTCTCTGAAGCTCAGTCCTCACTGGTTAGTCAACAATACTCCAACATGAATTCCCAGGAGTTGATGAAAGTCCATCCTTAAGACAACGTCTTCTAATGAGGACAACTGTGAAATAAGTTTCTAAAAAAGTCTCATATCTGCCATATCTCTAATCTTCTGTTTATCTTTCACTAAATTAGGGGAGTACCATGTGAGAGTCCTGAATATCAGATGCTCCTCCCATCTTTGCTGGACACCACGCCAGCCTTGCTTTGCTATCAGCTTAACAATCTTTTATATAGTGAGACAGTGGAATTCTGTGTGTGATATTCCCAACCTGTGATGAAAGCAAATTGGCTTATTGACTATGAAATGATCTTTGACCTCCCAGTCTGCTATTTTTCTCTGTAAAAGATATTGATTCAGTTGTAGAGGTCAAGAAACTTAGTCAACAGTGCCTCAGTTCAAATCTTCCACTTTTTGCTTCATTTGACTCTATGTTTCTGATATTTTTAGCCCTTTTGCCATCTTTTGATCTCTTGATAGTTTCTCTTTGTTCTTTTTTAATCTTATAGATCAATATTTCTCTGTATTTTAAAACCAATAACTGTGAATATGACAATAGATTTAATTATTCTTTTGTTATTAATTGTATATATTTGACTTTCTTGTGTGTCTGTTGTTTAGGGTGTTTGCACGTCAAAGAATCTTCTCTTTTTTGGTTCAGTGATAATTTGGGTCAGGTTTGCAGGATATGTCATTTTGAGCTACAGTTTGAACAGCTTTTCTTTTTGGAATATACTGTTCAATTTCCATTTCTCCCCTTGTAACTACAGATTAATCCTATGATATTCAAATATCCATTTCTTTATATTTGGAGATCTTTTCTCTTATTGCATGCAACAATTATTGTTTGACATTGAAATTGTTCAATTTAACTATGAAGCATCTTGGTGCTGAAAGTGCAGGAATATGTCCAGAGGATATCTGTGGCCTTTCTTAATCAGTACTTTGTCAGTCTTATTAAAAAGTTCCACATGGTTTTCACCATTGTGAAGAACAGTAGGGAAACCAATGGTTTTTAGGTCCTCATCATAATATAGGAGAAAGAGCATTGACTCTAGACCCAGAGGACTTGGGTTCATGTATCTTCCCTAACATTTTACTTGTATGGCCTTGGTCAAGTTGCCTAACTTGTTTGGACCTCAGTTTCTTCATCTGTAAATAATGATAACAGCTAATATTTACATAGTGCTTTAAGGTTTGCAAAGTGATTTATATATTTCATTTGATTTTTACAACAATCCTATGAGGTAGGTACTATTATTATCATAGGATTATTGACGGGTTATTCAGTCTGTCGTGAGGTTTGCCAAGGCCTTTCAGGGATGTTCATCCACCTTTGGATCTCTCAACTTTGGCTCCAAGGAGGTATTGCATGCATAGTGACTATACCCTGATAAAACTATCTTGGTAGACAGGCTTAAACCAGACTGAGGGCAACTGACAGGCCTCAAACCTATTGGTAAGTTGGGGGGGGTGTCTAACCCCACCATGTGAAGATTTTCCCCAGTAGAATGGGCACATGAGAACATTTTATTACAAAGGCCATGAAGGAGGTGAAGTTGACACTGTGAAGCGCTTGACTCTTGGTCAAACATCAAAGATGCCAAGGTCTTCCACTGCCTCCTGAGTCATTGACAGCCATCTTCACTTTTGGACTTTGCCACTGGACTTTGATGACTCTGGAAGAGTTAGTGAGGTTGAGGACTTCATTGCTTCACTTAAATCCAATTTACGTGCAAGTCAAGACATCATCTTGTGATGTCATTGGTCCTCTTTGAAAATAAAGGACAAACAACATTTTATAAATGAGAAAACCTAGGTTGAGAAGATACGTGAATTATTCTTGATCATGTAGCTATGAAGCATTTCAGGTAGAATTTACCTAAGGTCTTCTGGATACTAAGTTCAAAGATCTGTTCACTATAACACTTAGTTGACTCATCTGTAAAAAAGAAGAGATTGGAATAGATATTATATGAGGTGTTTTTCAGTTCTGGCTCTAATATCATCCCTGCACAAGTCATCTTCAAGAACAGTCATTTTAGATTATGTAGGATCCATATATTCTTTAACATTATTGTCTTGTCTCTTTTCTGTCAAATTTTCTTCTACTTTTGTAAATATTTTAGGTTTCAAAATTTTGCTTCAGTCCTCATAACTTCTACACCTTTAGAAAGGTTTTCTTTATCATGTATACATTTTTTCTTTCTCTGCCATTTGTTATTAAATTCTGCATTGAGAGTTCTAATTTCCTGGAGGGAGAAGTCTGATTTCTACCAAATTCATATCTGATTTTTTTATTTTTCTTTTGAACCATTCTGGAATGACTTTATGTTGCTTTATTATCTCCAATGTGGTCTGTCTTTCATCAGGAAGTATTGTTTCACTTTCCTTTATATTATAGTATTTGTTTTTCTGCAGTTATTGTTATTTTTAAAGTAATTTTAGTCATGTCTGAATATTTGTGCGAGCCCATTTTATGTTTGCGATTTTTTTTTTTTTGGAAAAGTTTCTGGAGTAGTTTACCATTTCCATCTTCAGCTCATTTTTACAGATGAGGAACTGAGGAAAACAGGGTTAAATGACTTGCCTAGGGTAATTCAGCTAAGTAAGTGTCTAAAGCTGGATTTGAACTCAGGAAAAAGAGCCTCCCTGATTCCAAGCCCAGTGTTCTATCCATTCCACCCCCTAGCTTCCCACTTATGCCTTTTTTTACATGGTCATTGTTTATAAATGTGCCATAGAAAATTATCTGTTTCCATTTAGTAATCACCAGAGGTCTATTACATCTAACTTTTCTAAAAGTCTATTCATGTTTTAAATTTTGTTCTTGTGGGGTTTTTTTTGTTATATTTGTCTAGGTCTGAAATTAGTATCTTAAGGTCCCCCACCATTACAATTTAGCTGTCTGTTTCTCCCTATAATTAATTTAGTTTTTTCTTTATGTTTTTAGATGTTGCGTTATTCTGGAATTGCATTGCCAATCCTTCACTCACCCTCCTTATATTACACAGTGAGATAACATATGTAAAGTGCTTTGTAAACTCTAAGGCACCATATTTATGTGAGCTAGTTCAATATGGGACTATGGTAGGCCCTCTCCTGAGTACTTTTGACCAATATTGCACCCAGGGAGTAGTCCAAATTGCTTACTTCTCTCTTTCTACCTTGGCCAAGATTCAAATCCATGTTCTTTAACTCCAAGTCCAAGACTCTTTGCATTGTACTCTGGTATCAAGCAGTTTTTTAGATAAAATGTCATTGTGCCAATGGTATAATGGATAGAGTATTATACTTGGAGTCAGCATTAGGATGAATGATTAAAAAAAGACTAGTGTTTCCAGCAGTAGAGACCCAGGGACAGTAGGGTGGTCTTTGATGGGAAGAAGAAGGGAGGAGTAGAATGAACTCTTAAATGGTACTCTTTCAGAAGGAAAGATTTAAACTGTGGTCACTTGGCTTGACTATTCCTGGGTGGCCATCTGTATATAAGTGAGGGGATGTGCATAAATCAGAGGTTGCCTGAGTGTGACTTTTATGATTTTCCTTTTTTAGGGTTTCAGACTTTATTTTTCCATTTCATTGCCTGTTTTCATGACATCCTTTCCATAGGTCACCCCATCTTTTAAATCTTTCTAGAGGTGTGTTCCTTTCCCTACTAACTAGATGGATCTGAAGCTTGCATACCCCCCCAGTTGTTGTCATTGAAATATTGAACCTCATACGGTAAAGTTTGTCTTCATTAACCATATCCTAGGTTCATCTTGTGACTATGTTATATTTGCCTACCTGGATTTCCTTCGTAGGCTTTCATACTCTGTACATGGCCCTAGGAGTGCGATGTCTCCCCTTGCACAGCCTGCTGCGTTACATTGATGATGGAGTACTACTTCTTACAGAAACAGGGGTTATGAACCTCTTGAAAGGTAAATACATTTGACCTAACTAAAGGGCTGATTCCAGTCTCCATGTGTCTCATTTCTTGTAAGTAATCCTTTTTCCTAATTCACCCAAGTTAAACTGCTTCAGCTCTTGAAGAGACTCTAGGGGTTTCTCACTTGATTCTTGGCTATTTTTTCCCCTGCAGTTAGATTCCTTTACAGAACATAGAGGCACTTGAGGCTAGGAAGATTCCTAGCTTGTTGTCCAAGAATGTGTCATCAAATGGCTCACTTTCAGCTCTTTAACATTCCCATTTCAAAATCAGGCTGCTTCATGCTAGAAAACCAAGCACAGGAGAGTTATATATAGATATATATTTTTTTCTTGTTTGAATTTCTTTTCAAATAAAATCAGCACAAGTAATGCTAGAGAGTTTATATTATAGAATTAGTCCTGTATTAAGTTGAAGTGTTGCTTAGCTGAGGGGACAGTGTTAGTATACAGTCAGGGTATCTTAAGTCAGGAACTTATGACTGTAGACTTATAACTATAAGGGATCTTAGAGCCCATCTAGTTCAACCCTCACATTTCCTAGATGAGAAAACTGGGGTTCATCAAGGTTAAATGTCTGAGGTGACATAGGTGGTAATTGACAGATCCAAGACTCAAATCTATGTCCTCTGACACCAAATCCAACCACTTTTCCATTATTCCTGGCTGTCCAGCAATTTATTGGATGAAGTCTTATTGCCCAGTTCTATAATGGACAAAGTATCGGACTTGGAATCATGAATATGTTGGTTTAAATTTCATCTCAAGCATTTAAATCAATTAGTAAGTATTTATTAAATGTTGAAAATGTACTAGACCCTTCTCATATGATCTTAGACAAATCATTTAACCTCTCTTTGTTCGGTCTCCTTAACTATAAAACCGAGAGAGTTGAACTAGATGGCTGCAGATGTCTATCCTTTCTAGCCCTGTATCTTTGAGCTTGTGATCCAGAGGAATCTGCTATGTGACTGTTATAAGGTTCTTTCTAGCTTTGTGATCTTTGCACATGTCCTCTTCAGGATCATTCATTTTGGATTGTAACAGATTTCTATGTTATGTAAACTCTTTTCTAGGAAAAGTTAATTAAAAAGACTGTTTTCCCAGAAAGTCTCACACAGTGTGATTTATAAAGCACCCAGATTGTGGGGACCACAGCAGTGGTAGCATGTGTTATATAAAGAATACCATTAAAAAGTCTATGAATTTTCAAATTTTAGATACAAACTTAAGTAACAATTTATGATACAAAAAATGGAATGGTCTTAATTGTTTTCTGGCCTTTTTGGTTGCCTTGTAGATTTGGACAACACAGAGAAGAATGAAAAACTAAAATTGAGTATAGTTGCGCGTCTTCCTCCGGTAATCCTGAATTTTACTTAATTTTTTCATTATGTCTTGGAGTGGTGCCTCCCTAATGCTGAAATCTCTTTCTGGAAAAAGAATATTTGCTCATTTCTAGCTAAATGCCATTGGATTGTTTTACTTTCCAGTTTCTTTCTATGAAGTCACATTAATTCTTTTCCCTATTCATGATGGTATATCAAGATTCAGCGTTCTCCTCTGACATATTCTCATGGATAAAACTCACTGGCATCACCTACGTGAATACTTGGGGGGGGGGTTCCTTTCTTTTAAACTTAAATACTAAAAATTCTTTTAAACTTAAATGCTAGAATTTAAATTCACAATAAGAAAAGAAACAGATTATAAACTTAAACTAAGGAAAATAAAGGGGGAAAAAGCATTGCCGTGTGCACAGCAGAATGTAAGACAGGATTCAAGATATAAAACAAATTTCCATTTTAAGAAACCCTATATAATATATATAATACACATTGTGTTTAGTTTTTTTTCATAATTTAGGAAACTGCAATATTTACATCAGTGATTCTGAGAAGTGAGGGAAATGATTTTGTTTTGTGTCATTTGAATGCAGGTGATGTCAGGAGGTCATGGAACCCGTGTTTCCTCCCACAGCAATTCTTCCCACTGGGGAACAGTGTTCTCTGGTTTTAGGAAGAATGAAAGGCATGGAGGTGAAAGGGTTATAAAGGATGTTCCTTGTGTTTGTTGTAGAGATGAGCTAGTGAAGCCAGAAATAATGGGAAAATGTGAAATTCCAGGGCAAGTTCTTTAGAAATGTGACCCTGTTTGGGGTGGAGATGGATGGGGAAAGCATACTTAGTCATCAAGATCCCAGCATACTTTGTACATCCCGTACACACACCCACATTGCCCCAGCACTCCCTCTGGCCCAGTTCTCCCCTGTAGGGAAGGTTCCTTACCTTTCCAAGCCTAATAATGATTCTTAAAGGACTAAAGCAGTGGTTGACAAGGAAAAAGCTCGTTACTGATTTCTGTGTAGAAAAGTGAAAAATAGGAAATCATTTGTCTCAGAATTAAACCACTTTGGACTAGCATGTGGATTTCCAAATTTCCAAAAGTATCAAGCACTAAGCGCTTGACATTGCATCTGCATGCTCCAGTCTCTCTCATCTGCAATCTAATATTTTTGGGAGTATTTAGTCAGGATTCAACAACGTAACTGTTGAATAGCATAGCTAAGAGGGTGATAGTGTCATCCCCAAGAGACTGTTAACTTTAATGCTTCAGTACCTTTCTCTGAGTAACTTCACTTGAATAAAAGTTAAGACTATGAATTTTTAGGAGGTAAATTTTTTTTCTTTTACACTTTCTCCCCTATAATAGTTTATTATGCAGAAGATAAGTCAACTGTGGGATCATCCTATCAATTCTCATATTATTGCAAGGAACTATGTGAAACAGCTGCTTCAGAAGCATAAGAGACAGGTAAGGCTGTGTGTGAGATCTGATCACATACACATTTGTGGATAGATCACTATATTTGGAGTAAGACGATCTGGGAATAAGGTCTGGCTCTATGATTTACTGACTCCTGAGATCCCTTTATCCCTCAGAGGTGAAGTGTCCACTGGTAAAATGAAGTTAATGGTGTTTATGCAACCTACCACATGGAGTTTTGATCGTCTGAAAGGGCTATGTAACATCATCTATCATTACTGATGCTTTCAAATTTTACTTTAAAATGTTTTTAGGACTTGTTTGTCTATGAAGTATCATTTCTTAGGATTTGGTCCTCTCATCTTGCAATTCAGGCAGCCAGGTGGTGCATTAGATAGAATACTGGGTGTGGAGTCAAGAAGACCAAAGTTCAGACACCAGCTGCATGACCCTGGGCAAGTCATTTTACCTCCTGCTGCCTCAGTTTCCTCAACTGAAAAGTGGGAATGTTGGTGTGAGGATCAAATGAAATAATATGTTGTCTTAGTACATTGGACTTAGCACATGGTAGACAATGATTAATGTTCTTTCTCCCCCTCATCCTTGCTTGTCTATAAAAAGATTACCATAAAGACAATTTTAATATAAGTGTAAACATCTGCTAAAGAGAATGAGGAGGAGGTAGGGCAATTCTATTAAGAACTCAAAAACTTCCAAATTATATCAACATAGAGTTTAATACTTGTTGACTTTCTTGAAAGCTGGGCACAGGGGAGGAGGAGGAGGAAAAATATATGGAAAAACTATGGCTCAGGAATAAGAAAACAGCCAGTGGGCCAGGAGACTATATAGATATCTCATACCTAGATATCCTAACTATTTAAATAAATAATTCTATTTAGAAGAGAGTCGGGTAATGCTGGACATCATGTTCAATGAATGGCATCACAAAAATTTAAATTATTTTATCTTAACAGACTGTTCCCAAGGCTAGCTCTTTATCCATCACACCAATATGGAAGGTGGTGTGGTACAGTGGATAGAGAGCTGACTTCAGCTCCAGGAAGACATGGGTCAAGTCTTACCTCTGACACATACTGGCTCTATTATCTTGGGTATCACTTAACTTCTTGGTGACCCTGGGAAACTGAACATCTAAATTGGCAGAGAAGGTATTGACTTGCATTGGTAGAGAGAGTTTTCTTACCTTGGACTTCTCTGTATTAGTGAAACAACATGTCTAGACTATACCCCTTACTTAATAGCTAGAGGTAGCTGAGTGGTACAGTATAGGGAGTACCAGGAACACCTGAGTTCAAATGTAGCCCTGGACACTTAATAGCTGGGTGACTCTGGGCAAGTCACTTAACCTCCGTCTCAATTTCCTCATCTGTAAAATGGGAATAAAAATAGCACTTACCTCTCAAAGATGTTGTGAGGGATCAAATGAGATAACGATTGTAAAGTGTTAGCCAAGTGCCTGGTACATAGTGAGTGCTATGTAAATGTTAGCTATTTACCATTATTGTTATTATTAATTAAACAAAAATGATAGTCCTCCATATAAATCATTTATAAACCCAAGACCATCCACTTAAGAGAACAAAGGTCACTTTCAATACCATATTTGAAAAGAAAATGAAAATATATGGATGGCATGCAGTTTAAAAAATTCCAACCTGATCTATTAAATGAGCTATTATGGATTGGGGTAGGAAAAGGGTCCTATGACTTCATTAATATAAGAAACTTACAAAAGAGGAAACTCCCTTTATCAGCACATCTTTATCTGCAACTTACCTCCGTGATCTCCTTTTATCCTTGAGACTAGCTTAGAACAGAGGTGTAACTTACTACAGATTTAAATGTAATTGGGAAATGTTAAATAAAATAAATACAAATGTAATACAAGATAGCTAATATTTATTTGTGGTTTTCTGTGTCAGTATCCAACAAGTCAGGGATCTGTTTCTATCTGAGCTTGGCACCATTGGCTCAGAGCACTGAGGGGTAAATGGTTCAGGATCACAAAGCCTATATGTTTCAGATGTGAGATTTGAACCCAGGACTTCTTGACTTCAAGGCCACCTCTTTATCCACTATACCACATTTCCCCTTAAACAAGCTTTTAGCATCAAAAAATGGGAAGTGAATTTTTAAAAAAGGCAGACTTCCAACACAGAGTATTTTTATATTTTATGGAAATATAACTGATATAAATCAGTTGTTGCAACAAAGAGAGTAAAAGAACCTTGAAATGACTCCATTTAGCAAACAATCGATTTTCTTGCCAAGCAGAGATATGGAAGTCAAGTGCAATGCCAATCATGAATATAAATTATTTTTTTAAAATCATAAGATTACAAGCATAATTGTCACAGGAAATAGCAAGAAATAACAGAATGGAAAACAGGTTACAAAAAATACAGTCAAAGACTATGAGCCAGATCCTAGAAAAATGAATCTTGAAGGATACCAAAAGATGAAAAGCAGAATAAATCTGTCAAGATGAATTGTAATGAATTATTTTCTTCATCAATGACAGTGGAAGTACCATATACCCTCTGACGTACTTACTGCACAATTAAATAGAAATGGCACTTAAGAAAACCAAGATAGGAAAAACAGCTGGATTGGACCAGACATATATTCTGAGAAGGTCTGTGCTACAGGGGACAAGTTTTAGGACCATGAGGAATCAAGTTTCAAGGTAGAGAGAGAATCCTAAAGATTTACAGGAAAAAAAGATCAATGTTATTTAAAATGCTCAAATGAATTTGTAATCTCACTAATGTGACCCCATGATGTAGATCCATCAGTGCCTTACCACACTGTGCAATTTTTGTCAATGTCTTGTGGTAAGTTCACAACAGGAAGTACACCCATAGTTCTAAGTACCTTCCTCTCTTTTTCTTGACTTTGTGAAAATACCAGTGGAGCACACATCTATCCACTGATCATCTTTTGTTCCTTCCTATCTAGTAACTAGCACTTTTGTTATTTCACTTATATACTTTTTTGTTGACATCCATTACTCTGGTTCTTCATATTTCCTTTAGCATTATGTTTCATGGCCTACTCAAAACCACTGTGTGCTCCTCCATTGTCTTTGAATAATATTCCTTTTAACTTTTTTGAGACGTAGTTTCCATCATTCACAGTCATGAAATTTTTGTTGTTCAGTCGTTTCAGTCAATGTCCAACTCTTCGTGACCCCATTTGGGAATTTCTTGGCAATGATACTAGAGTAGTTTGCCATTTTTTTCTCTAGCTCATTTTAGAAATGAGGAAAGTGAGGCAAACACAGGTAAGTGATTTGCCCAGGGTCACATAGCTAGGACATTTCTTAGGCCAGATTTGAACTCAGAAAACTGAGTCTTCCTGATTCTAAGGCTGGCACTCTATCCATTGCACTACCTAACTCCCCTGTCATAGCATTAAAAAGATGACCTTTTTTCTTTATGAAGACATCTGGAATCATTAAAAAAAACAAAAAAAAAACAGTTTGGCTGGTTTCCAGTTTGGCTGGCTTTCCACCTCTCATTTAATTTTGTGCCTGAGACACAGATCCTGATATTTCAGTTTTCTAGGTTGTCCATGTTCCACCCACCTGGTATTTTCCCTCCATTTGGTTTTCCCGGGTAGAGAGACAGGACAAATTATTCAGAATGGTTATGAATCTTATTTAGTAGCCTCTGTAGTTTTTGAGCGTTTGACACAACTTTGATCGCATACAGGAGCATCTTGGAAATCTCACTGTCAACTTGTGCTTTTTGCCGGATTTCCTCCATGACAGTGGCAAACATCTTTGGAGAGCATATTTCTCACCCACTAATAATGATTACAGTGTCATTAGTAAAAGTTATCTCTCTTGCTATGTTTTTCAGTTAATTTTGCATAATTTAGATGTATGCATAGAAGATGCTTTATTGTAATGTTACAGTAGAAATGTGGTAACCTCCACTTTTTTGATGTTTTTTTTTTACATCTTTGCAGATCTTTACCAATTTACTTTTGTTTTTCCTTGTTCCATTTTTATAGTTAAGGATGACTTTCTTAGTTGAGTCTCTTAACAATGTTTCTTTAAAATAGCTTTACTCTCCATTGTTTCTTTATGTTATCAGCTGGTCTTGCTTATAATCTTTCACAATTTTTATAAAATAAAGTTTATATTCTAAACTAGTGTTTTTCCGTGGTTTCCACATCTCTCTGTTTGGTAAGTGAAGTGTTTCCTGACATTTTGGGGCTCTTTTTGTCTTTTCTTCATGTCAGTTGATTAAATTATATATGTTAAAACTTTTGTATGAAATACTTGAAATTAGTGGCTATCTCTGTTCTTCTATGTTTTACTTTTCTATCAAGAAATGATTTTAATAAGTAGATATATAGTTATAATTATTTATCACATTTCAGTAGTATCCAAGAAATTCTTTTAGCTTTTTATGATTTTTTGATCTTTAACAAATTGAGGTCTGTCTATCCAAAAAAAGCTAATGTAGGAATGACTCCTATAACAATAGTGAGTCAAGGCAACGGGTCAACAAGCATTTATTAATCACTTACTGCATGCCAGGCAGCGTACTAAATTCTGGGAATGCAAATAGAAACAAGAATAAAGTTAGTCCTGGCCCTCAGGGAGCTTTTATTCAAATGGAGGAAGATAACACATAAAAGGACATTGAAATACATGGGAGGCAGAGAATACTCCTGCCCTGGCTCATGGTCAGGAATGAAGTCCAGCGAGGGGTGAAGGAGTGAACATGACTGGCCTGGACTCTTCCCATAAAGAGAAGTTCTGGGAGGAGCTGACCAGTCAGAAGAAAGGGCATAGGGATCTTTCAGGATGAGAAGGTTGCTGGGGAATGGTCGAGAAAGAAGTTTGGCGAGTGAGTAGCAGAGCCCAGAGTGGGGAATAATGAAGGAATGATTTCCTTTCTGCTAAACTAAAAATCAGTTCCATTTTAAAATGTTGTTCACTGCTCTCCATATCTAGCACCTTCTAATTCTTTTGAAAAAAAGATGTGATGTATAAATGTGAGACTTTTTTTGTACTATATAGTTCTCTAGCCGTTTTCATTTTTTATTCCTAATTTGTATTTTCCGCTACCTTCGCCTATTCTCTTATTGCATTGAAATCAGAGTGTAAAAGAGCATTTTGAGTTACTCTGAAAGCTTTAAAAGCAAGGGAGCATAGTCTCTCTCTGCCATTTCATCCTTTGCAATAATCCCAGGCTGAAGTTATTTTCATGGTGATCTTTCTGGAAATACTCATCATGAGCATTGCAGTGGGGCATGATCAAATGTCCCATGAAGTGATGTTTCTTGTTTTCTTTTGATCATCTCTAAAACCAGCTGCTTTACTGGTTTCTTTAATTCTAAACTCCATCAAGCTGCAGCCTTGGTTTGCTACTTTTGTTTATGGTGAGAATATCAGCAGTGAGTTAATTTGCTGGTCGTTGTATGAGAATTTACCTTTAGAGTACCACCTACTAAGCTAAAGTTTATGGACAGCCTAAAAATTGTGTGATTCTTCACATTTTCTGCCTCCTTTTCTGTCTTTTCTGTCAGTATCACTGAAGAAGCAGGGGTCCTGGCACTAGATTGAGTCTGGTTTCTGTGAACAATTCTACCTAAAGACAAAAAGGCTCATCTCTAGTAGGCTGGCCTTGGAGGAGAGATTGTTTGGTCATAGTAGCTCATGAAACAAAGTAAAGATTTGCCATTAATGCCATTAATACCAAAAAAAAAAAATCAGTAACAATAATTCCACTTTTCCCACCAAAAGATCTTTATAAGACTAATTTATACGTTTTTTAAAAAAAGCCTACTAATGTTCATAGTCTTAATTTGATCAGCACAATGTAATTAAGATAGGAACATCTGGAGGACCTTCCATCTTTTCCTTCTGGACTCTGTGGAGTTTGGCTTAACTGCTCATGGAGGAAAAATGCCTCTTATCCAGATTGTAATACACTCTTGGAAAAGACAGCCTGTAGAGTTAGTCTGTCAGTAATTAATGTCTCAGATAAACACAGTAAAGTGGGTGGATAAAGTATTGCAAATGGACAACGAAGTAGCCCTAGAAGTGGATTGGATCCTTTGGCAAATTATACAGTGCTTTTAATGATATCCCCAAGCTTCTCCATGAACAAAGATCTACCTTTTCTCTCAGCTCGGTTCTTGATTCTGTGTTCTTTTCTACCCTCATTCCAACTGCCTTTGTACTCTGAAGATGATTCCCACATTGTGGCTGACCTCACTAACAGACTATGGTGGGAATTGTTTATAGAGGACTCCTGAGAAGATTAAGTAGAGAAGAGAAAGTTGGGAGTAATTCCATTGCAATAGCAACCCATCTAGTGGGTGTTACTTTGGCCTTCCCTGCCTAAAGTTTATTACTTTATGCCTCCCCAAACATCACTCTGGTAGCTTTAGGGGTTTGGGGTAATCTCTTATCTCTGCCATTGGGCCATGCCATTAGAAGGTGTTTCCCAATTTTAGGGTTCCTAGTACCACCGTTCCATTTATCCACTTGAAAGAATAGCTTTCACAAAGGAATATTTACTTTAGAAGTACAGCAAGAACATACAAACATCCCCACCCCAACACCTGGGTGAATAATCTCCCCTACACCATCTCACTCTTTAGAGAGAGGAATGGGATTAACTTCCCAATTTAACTCACTTTCTACATAGCATTAGCCCCTCAGAGTTCAAGTCCAAATCCCTGATGGGCTTGCTTCCCAATATCCTGGCTTCCTAGAACTCTTGCCATTGCAAAACTCTTTGCAGTATCTGGCTTGGAATCCTTGACTCCAAGGGGAAGGGGGAGGGGGAGGGCAAGTGTGCTGGGGAAGGTGACTCCCTAGATCCTTCTCCCCAGTTTATTGCATTGTGCCTTTGCTGCCCCAGACACTGCTGGAAAGAAAGAGAGCTTGTGTCTTACTTAAGTAGATTTAAAGACTCAAATAGTTTCAGCTATGCGGCCAATGGAAAGAGGCTTCTTCTGTTCCATCCACATGGTTAGGCCTATGTAGAATGTCCCCACTTGGACCAAGTTTGTCTCACAGGACCAGGTCCCTTGAATCTTCCACATGGATGCCTCCATTATAGGTGGTCTAGGCATGTGCCAAAGACCTGTTATAGTTATATTTATCTTCCCAATGCTTTAGCACAGTGTGTGGCACACAGAAACCACTTTAATGTATGTTTCTCTCCCTCTCAATCTCTCTCTCTCTCTCATTAAGTAGCATGAATTATTTCAGTCTCTAAAAAATTAAAATTATAGATTATTCAAAGAGACAGTGGATATGAGTAGGCTGAGTGTGTAATTTCTCAGAACTGTTGAATGTGAAACTATAATAAATGATGTCCCTTTCCACTCTAGATTTATGATTCTGTAACTCTAAATGTGCTCCTAGAAAGGGGGTCATGGAGCAAAACCTAATGGTGACTAACACACTGCCTGGGTCTTCCTTTGATGTCCATGCAGTGTTAAGTTTTGATAAACCCACACCAAGGACTTTTGGTGGACTCCCTATGGAAGATAATATGACGGCCCATGTATGAGGCATGCAGGAATGGGGTTCTGATCTGTACCACTGCAGAAGTAGCCACACTGACGATTTTTTAAAGTTTAAAGTTTTGCCTACCTCAGAGTTGTCAGTTAGGATATTCACAGGATCCCTGGAGTTCGAAGGGTCCTCAAAGGCCATCTATCTCCTCCTGCAATTGCTTATAGACCTCTAGGGTTGAGAAACATTTTGTACCTCCTGAAGCAGCTGATCCCACTTTTGCATAGTTCTAATTGATCCTAACTGCTTGACTTAAAGTGGTGGTTAACCTTTAGAATTAACTAATCCCATGAATGATTTCTTTTCTAGTCCCGAAATTCTACAATTGACAAGTCATCATTCCTTATTGAATTCCTGCCTCTGAATTATTTGATTGAAGTACTGACAGAGATAGAGACTACTTGTCAAGGTATTCTTCATTCTTTATTCAGTTCTACTTATTTCTGTTCTGTGTACTGATCTGTGGGGATTGCCCAAGGCTCTAATATCCAGTTAAAAAAGCATCATCACTTCTGCTTTGTCCAAGAACTGAAATCAAAGTTCTACTCTCTATTTAGACACATACAAATCAGAGAATGTTAGACCTTGAAGAGATCTGAGAGGCCCTCTAGTCAAACACATTTATTTTACAAAAGGAAAAACTCAAGCTCAGAGGATCTCAGTGACTTGCCCCAGGTGGTACAGATTTGCTCCCGCTGTGACCTTAGGCAAGCCATTTAACCTCCTTGGGCCTCAGTTTCCTTATCTGTAATATTAGGGGGTTGGATTTAGATGGCCTTCTAACTCTGTGGTCCTAAGTCAGAGGCAGAGCCAAAACAGGGACTTGAGTTTCCTGGTTATTTCATGCTCCTTCCCACACAAAGGCTTTGGATGAAGCCTTCACTCTCTTATTACCTCAGTTTCACCATCTTTAAAACACCTAGACTGGAAGTTATAAGTGAAATGCTACTTTATTCTGTGTCTATTACCTTTGCTAAATAGAGACACTCTTTGTAAAAAAAAAAAAGGTAACATCTACCTTGGTGAGAAAGCTTTAGTGTGCTGCATTCTGATGCTTCGAGTTTCTATATGGCACAATCATTGTACACTTCAGATTCCTATAAATAGCGCTTCATCTCCCTGGAGATCTTCTCACTTGCTATTGAGGTGACCATTTTAGAAAAGATGTAGAAAACATAATTAAATGATCATTTTATTTAACATTTGATTCTGTGCAACTTTCCTTTTTCAAAATATTTTCTGATTACTACGGTGCCTTAAGAAACTTATGAGTTACAAATAACAAAAATAAGACTAAAAGATAATAGGCTTAGAACCAGAAGGGACGTTAGAGGTCCTTTAGTCTGACCCCTTCATTTTATAGGTGAAATAAATCGAGGTTCTGGTAGATGATATCGTTCGCCCAGCATCTCAGAATAAGCAATTGGTAGAGTTTAGGATTTTGGGTGTTATGTTAAAAGAAAATAGTTTGAATGGAATTTGACTGTTACTGGAAAATCCTGTTTCCCTAGTGTTGATGCTTAGAAAATTTTTAATTATTTTAAATGTGATGACGTTCACAGTAATGAACCTAAAATTCTTCTGAAAAGCTTGGCTCCAAAAAGCAGGACTTGGACCGGTTGGTAGAATGGGTAGAGAGGTAGACTTTGATCCAATTTCAGAAAAATAATTTCAAAAAATTAGAACAATCCATGAGCAGAGTAGTTTGTTCCACTAGGTAATGAGTACCCCATCTCTTGAGTTCTTCAGGTAGAGTCTTGGAGATATCCTAGAAGGACTTACTGCTTCCTGATTGGGTTTTACTCTGAAATTCTCTGAGTTGAATTACAACCTACACTAAATGTAAGAGTTGTAAGACCACATACCTTAATGCCAGAGGTTTACAATAATCTCTGTTTTCTCTAGCTCTGAATCCCTTTGAAGGATGTGACAGTGTGGACACAAAATTTGTAGAGGAAACAGCACTGAAACAAACCACAATCCTCTTGAACTTATAAAAGAGCTATGATAACAACTGACTTCCAGGAATTTACCATCAGTATTTCCCATTTTATTAAAAAAAAATTTACCATGGACCTTAGAACTATTTGCACTGAGGAAAAGTTCCCAAATGCTCTCTAGTCATCTAGGTGGTGCAGAGCTCAGTAAATAACTAAAAACAAATAAATAAGGACTTCCATTTGGGGAAAGAACAGTCCTTTCTAAGAGGGTGAACATTTCAAGAGGTGCTCATAAATACTGGCCTAAATTGCTTCAGTTCTTCCCATCTGAACAGAAGAAGAAAGGCATATATCTAGAAAAACAGGAACAGGTAAATGACCTTCCAGATACTGCTCCCAGAAGAGTTTCTCTGACTCCTGTGCTGTCCATTTTCTGAAGAAAAAATGGAGGTTTAAGAATAATTATGTCATGACTGGACCCAAAATGCCTGGGGGTTTAAAAATTTCTACCTTGCGATAAAATATATTGAAAATAAGGAAAACAAGATAAGAAAAACAAATAAGTGGCCTTTTTTGTAAATAATGTATGATTAAAAAAGAGGAAAAGCTGCACATTCAATATAAAAACCCAGTTTGATTGTATTTAATTAAAGCTGCCTTTCTTTCCAATGTAGAATAATTTGTAATGTTTGTATATTGTACACTTGGAGTTTGTAATTGAAATGATTACAGAAAACTTTTATTTAATTTTACACTGTTGACTTTTTTGTAGTGTTTATAAAATTTGTTTAGATAAATCTTGATATTAAAATTATATTGAAAAGTTTGTCTAAAAGATCCTTGGTGTTTTGTTTGTTTTAAATCATAGCTCTTCTGAAAAGAGCCAGGATGTGTGACTATCTGAATTTATGTCCTCTCTTGGTCTTCAAGAGTCTGTAATCTCAGTTGCCCTCTTGTCATATCTTTCATTATCAGTTCTAGAAATTCCATTTTCGTTCTATGTTGAACTTGGGCATTGCCCAAGGCTCTTTCCTACTTTTCTCTACATGCTCTCCCACAGGGCAAAAGATTTTTAACTTTTTTTTGTACAATGGACCACTTTGACAGTCTAATGAATAATATTTTTAAGTGCACAAATGAAAATATCTTGGATTAAAAGAGGAAATCAATTATATCACAATGCAGTTGTCAAAATATATTACTGAAAATACAACAATCACTACATTCACAAACTCCATGGTAAGAACCCTGCCTTAAGAAACCATACACCCTCTTGGCTTCAGGGATGATCTCTGTTCAGATGACTCCCTAATCTGTATGTGAAACTTTGACTGCTTTTCTTTTCTTTTTTTAATTTAATTTTCTTCTTAATTACATGTAAAAACAATTTTTAAGATTAATTTTAAAAAAATGTGAGTACCAAATTCTCTCCCTCCCTCCATTGCATCCCCTCTCCCTGAGACAGAATGCAATTTGATATAGGTTATATATGTGCAATCATGCAAAACATATTTCCATATTATGTGAAAGAAAAAGACAAAAAAATCCTATACACACACACACAAAATAAAGTGAAAAATAGTATGCTTTGATCTGCATTTAGACCCTGTGAGTTCTCTCTCTGGAGGTGGACAGCATTTTTTATTATAAATCCTTTGGAATTGTCTTGGATCGTTGTACTGCTGAGAGTAGTTAATATTGCTGTAACTGTGTACAGTGTTCTCTTGACTCTGTTCACTTCATTTTGCATCATGTAAGTATTTACAGGGTTTTCTGAAATCATCCCGTTCATCTGACTGCTTTTCCAATGCATTATGTCTCCCTCCCAACATTCCTCAAGCCAACCTCCCTGTTTGACCCCTTCATGTCAATTCTTAGTTACCCAAGCTACAAATACTTGTTTTCTTTGATTTCTCCCTCTCTCAGATCCTTTTGATTCCTCCTATCTCTTCTTTTTCTTTTCCATCCCACCGCCACTATCATATTTCATTATGTCATTGTCTCAACCCTATATTGTTGTAATAACTTGCTAACTGAACTCTTGCCTTCAGGCTTTTTCCACTCTATTCTATATACTGATTATAGGTTAAGCTTTCATCCTTTTATTCCCTGCTCAATGTTTTCCCAATAGCTTGACATTCAAGATTTTCTGTAATCTAACCCAACTGTACCTACCCAACCTTAGTGTCTGCCATTTCCTAACCCAGTTCTTTGCCACTAAATACATTGTCTCACTATCTCTTAACAAAGCCATACACTTTCATTTCTTCTTTGTTGGCCTTACATAGAAACATCCCATTCGTCTCAATCTAAACATTATCCATTTAGGCCCAGGCATATCCCCACCTTCTCCATGAAACTTTCCTAGACCATTCAAACCTAAAGAGTTTTCTTGCACTCCATTTAGCAGCATTTGTTATCTATACCACTCACTTAGTACCTCAACATCTGGAATCATTTTTAGCAGAAGTCCCCCCATCAATGTAGTTCAAGTGGAAGCTGGGTGACCATTTGTTGGTGGTATTGTAAAAAATAGTCTTGACCCCGTAAATGATCTGTAAGTTGCCTTCCAACTCTAATAGGCTCTTATTCTATAACTTATATGAAATATGGGTTGGCCAGTGTTGTAGCAACCTTTTATATCCTTGATGACTCTCTGGATCAATATGTTGTTCCTTGACTGAATAGTGGTCTCATACTAGGAACTGGAGCATGTACTGCAATGTAACTTGGACCTTGTCAAAACCATGAGAACATGAGAAACTCTAGGTAGTCTGCCCACCTGGAAAACCTGGTTACAGCAAGTACAGGAAGTGTTAACTTGATTTCTTCAGCACAGCTTATCCTGGAGCAGTGTTCCTTCTATCCTGTTTCTCTGTTGAGTGAAATATATTTCTGTATCCAATTTTGTGTGTGTGTGTGTGTGTGTGTGTATAGTCTTCTACTTGGCACAGTTTCAAAGTTTCTACACATCTTGAGTCTTTTCAACAGGAATACTTGGAAGACCTATATTTCATTAAAAAAAAAAATATCTCTTCCCTCTTTCCTTCTGCTTCTCCTCCCTTCCCCCTCTCCTCCCCAGGATTATAATAAACTTTACTGGATAAATTATTCCTGGTTTTAAGCCTATATTTTTTGTCTTCTAGAATACTGTATTACAAGCTCTCCTCTCCTTTTTAGAGGTATGTGCTAAATCCTGTGTGATCCTGTGGCTCGTTAGTACTTGAATTGATTATTTTTCTTTGACTTGTAAGCTCTGGATTTTGTTTATAATCTTTCTGGGAGTTTTCATTTGGGTATTTCTTTCAGGAGGTGACCAGTAGATTCTGTTTTTTCCTTGCCCTCTGATTCTAAAAGATGAGGATCATTTTATGTTTTTTTTCCGTTTTATTATGTCTAGGCCCTTTTTTTGGTTATGTATTTCAAGTAGTCTAATGATTCTTAAATTATCTTTCATTGATCTGATTTCCAGGTTTATTCTTTTGTCTGTGAGAGAGCTTAAATTTTTCCTATTTTTTCAGTCTTTGGACTTTGTTTTTTATGTGTCTTATTGTTTTAAAGAGTCATTAATTTTAAATTGCTCCATCCTAATGTTCAAGGAGTTTATTGTTGGGTTAAGTTTGGTACCTGTTATTTCAAATTGCTAATTCTAATTCCAAATCTTTCTTCTACAGTTATTTTTTCTTCTACTGCTCACATTTCTTTTACAAAATCATTTTTAATTTTGTAAAACAAAAGCAAACAAAAAACTCTCTAACTTCCTTCTAGGAATTCTAGTTTAATTTCATATAACCTGTTTTCTTCTAGGACTTTTCTTAACGATATTTTGAGGTTATTTTCTTCTAGGTTTGTCCCTGTTAGCATAAAAGCTCTCTAAGATTCTTTTTTTGATTGCTTTTTTCCCCCTGCTGACTTCCTTCCTTTAAAGGCTGAGCTCTGTGCACTTTTCAGGGAAATGTCTTGACTGAGCTTGTACACCCTTGGCTCATGCTGGTTTCATGGGAATATTGTTGCGTCATTCCATGATCTCAGAGACAGAGAAGGATGGGGTCCTGTAAGCTTTGAGTACTCCCCAAATGATCTTAGGTTCCTGCCTTGGTTATTGCCTTGTTGGATTCCAGATTGTAGGCTAGAATTAAGACCTCTAGTCCAATTTGCTACTGGATTTAGAATCACACAGCTCCTGGTTGCTTCTTAACTTGCTGCTTATTCAGTACACTACTTAGGCCTACCATGCCTCAGCTAGGTACAGGTCCTCTCATCCCTGCATCCATGATCAGAAACTGGACAGTGAGCAAGAGAGCTCAGTTGGTACCTACCCCTTCCTTCAATTTGAACACGGTCAGGCCCCTCTGTGTGGATATGGGACCTCTTCCTATCCTGATGCACATCCTCAGCATTCTGTCTCTGCACTGGAATGCTTTGTGTGCAACTGTTCCTGACTACACCTATCCCCAGAGTCTATAGATTTGTCTACTTCCTAGGCCATCCTGGTGAGAATTACTCATTGTGACTTTTTATTGGATTTTCTGGACAGGCCTCTGGTGCATTTTCTAGATTTTTGTGGAAAAGTTGTATGGAAGAATTTGGCTCTACTTCCTGCTACTCCACCATTCTGAGTCTTCCTTCTTTTTTCTGATTTCTATGTATATGCTTATGGCTTGAGGCCTGTATTCTGGCCCACTTTCCTACATCTGTCTCAGTTCATTGGACCTTGATGTTCTCAAGAAACTCTTGATTTCTGCCCTGGCTTAGTTTCCCATTTCCATTCTTACTTGCATTCCAATTTATACTCTACTTCAATGGGTTTTGAGTTTTTGTTTTTTTTTTTAGATGGGAGTTTTCCCTCAGGGTAAACGATTACCCTAATCATTGCCATGTGTTGGCTCTATCTTGGAGAATCAACATGGAATGTCCTCATCTCACTTGCTTCCCTCCTCAGGAAAACTTCCCTAGTCTATAAAATGAGTTACTTGGACTAGATAATCTTTGAGATTCTTTCCAGTTGTCAATATGGCATTGTGTGATTCATGAGCTGAGTCTTAATATTATTTTGGTTGTTGTGTATTTGTCACATTCTATTTTGTGTTATAGTTAGGTTTATATATATATATATATACATAGATAGATATATGTCTGTATGTGTATATATATATATATATATATATATGTCTATGTATATATCTTATGTCCTCTAAAAGAAGAGAGTTTCTAGTAGTATATCTCAACTATTACTCCCATTGGAGAGAAGGAATTATCTTATTTATCTATGTATCACCCTTGAAGCTTAGCACAGTGCTTTGCATGCGGTGGACACTTTATAAGAATGCATTGAACTGAATCTATTAAAATTATGAAAGCATCTGGCACCAGAATTTGGGAGCTTGTCAAAATAGTCATTGAACTTTTTTTTGTACAGGGACCAAAAAGAGGGACAGGAATATTTTTTTGAACCTTTCACATGGCTGTGAAAGATTCTTGACTTTGCCAAAGGATTACAATATTCCTTTACATATATCAGGCTTTCCTACTGATTTTAAAATGATTTAAGTGAACCTAAATAGTATTTACCAATCAAGTCTTAGGAATAAACTATTTCACAAGAACAAGTATAATACTGTTTAATTTATATACTTTTTTAATTTTAAAAAATATACCACACTGGATTGAATTTATTTGATTTTCTGTGGAAAAAGTGCTGATTATTGTGATTCTAGCTGTGGAACATGTTTAAAGAGAAATTTAACCTGAACAATGGTCAGCATGCAAATTGGAAAATAATAACTAAATAATGGAAATATTTTGTCCAAATTTTAGCTGCAATTCTAAAGTCTATACAAATGCAAGTGGCTTCCTTTGTAGGACCTGAAGTGAGTGAATTGCAAGTCCCTGTTCCTAATCTGCCCAATATTGTGAAAACCTTGCTGACTTATTTTGCTCAGTTTCCCAGCTGTGGGTTGGATGGAGGCCTATTTGAAGTCTTTAGGAAATTTAGCCCTGGGGCCTTTTCTTGTTCACATATTCAAATTTCAATTGGTTTTATAGTGGGCTTTCTTATGTGCCTCATATTGGAGCCAGGCTCGGATGGCTTGAACGGAGGAGCTCGGCCATAAGGCCGGGGCAGGGGCAGTGTGGCTTCTGCTTCTGGGATGTAGGCATTGGGGCGCTGAATCGCTGTCGTGTAAACTCCATTGGGCAGCATGTTGTTTTTGCTTTCCAAGGCCATCTGCAAAGAAAGATTTCCTTTAGTTTGCAGAAAAAGACAGCAAGTCACACTGGTTTGCACAATATCAGATTGCAAACTCCTTGAAGACAGGGACTGTCTTTTTTTTTTTTTTGTATCCCCAGCACTGAGCACAGTGCCTGACACATAGCAGGTGCTTAATACATTTTGTTGATTAAATATTTATTGATAGCAACAGCATGAAGGCAGAGGACCTTGATTCATATCCTACAGCTGTCATTTGCTAGCTGTTTGACATTGGATAAGTCATTTCTCAGAGCTTCAATTTCCTCCTCCATGAAATAAGAATTGGACAGAATGGTCCAATAGATCCCTTCCAGCTATAAATATGTGCTCCTATGATACTTCTTTTGGCTAATGTAAATACATTGAGGGAAGGGACTAAAGTATAGTGGTGAGTTCTAATGGAGAGGCAGGATGGGGCAGGGATATGGAGGGGAATGGGAAAAGAAAATGTCAACATATAAAACATTTCCCTTAAATGATGGGAGGAAAGAAACCAAATCAAACTTTAATGCTCTCGTAGCATAACTTGTTGCCCATGCAGTACAATGTTACTGTCATTCTGTTTCTTAGGAAATTACTCAGTGGCCCCCAAACTCTTCCATTCCCTGTAGCTGTCTTCTACCAACAAACTAGCAGAAATACAACCCATGTGAAAAAGGAGGAGCTTTCATGCAGCTCAGGTAGCAAGGAAACACAAGGGATGATGTAATGGAAGTGAGAAAAACCTAGAGACATGTTTTTGCACCCAGGGTCACTCAGCAAATCCTCTGGATGAAAGAGCAGAGTTGGCAGGGATTTGGATACATCTGCCATGAAAAGAAGACCCTAGTTCCCTTCGCAGACTAAGGCTGGGCTTCTTCACTTCTTGTACATCATGGATCTCCTTTGGCAACTGTATCAGTAAGCACCCCAACATACACAAGGGGGGCCTGCTATCACAGGTTCTTAGATCTGCATTCATAAAAGGAAATGCAACTTTTGAGGGGATAATAATCACTTTAATCAAGCACATGTATCATTCCTTTAACCAAGCACATATATCATTCACCTAGTTCAGGGGAGTCAGCACCCTGAACTTCAAAGAAAATACAGAGAAATTAAAAATCAACAGACATGGCTTCCTCTGCCGGACCACACCTCAACAGACAGTCCAACTGTCTGATTATAGTTATCAAAGAGGGAAGCTCAACATCTGGGTTCTCAAAGCTGGGGAGCTCCTATAGTGACTTCCCAGAGTCCCTATCTGGCCAAACACTTCCAGTAAATAAGCCCCAAAATAAAAGCCACACCTCAGAGTCTTTATACACTTTTTAGAGCCAGAGGGCATCACATCCCTTGAGAACCAGTGCCTCGTTAACAAAAGGCATGGACCTTCCTACAAATCTTCCCAGGCTTAACAATGAGTGGGAAAGATCCTCCTTAATCACATTCAAATAGATACACTACACTAAAACAAAAACAGGAAAAGATCCTATTTTACTTGCCATGACAGCAATCCAGTGAAATCTATGGATCCCTTCTTAGAATACTGCTTTTAAACATATAAAATAAAATACATCGGATTACAGAGTAAAATAAAAAATATTGAAGTATAGTTATCAAAATTCTTTAAAAAACTGTTCATAGATCTCAGGTTTAGAAGCTCTAGAATCTATTGGCTCCTCCTCATCAATATAGGGAGGGTACGGAAGGGAGAAGGGTGAGCTCCCATGGCTCCTGACCCTTCCTGTGTCTCATAGATATTACAAATGCAACCCTAGATCCCAAACTTACCATCGTCCTTTCTGCCACAGCTAACTGATGCATGTCTTCATCTCTAAGCACCTTCAGCCATTCTTCCTCAACTTCTTTGCTAAGTGGCAGCCCTTGCTCTAGCCTTTCATTGCAATTTGTAAGGAACTCTTGTTTGTCCCTGACTTCCTTTTGTAGTTCAAGAGTAAGAGCTTGCTGCATGGACAGCTCAGCCACAAGAGCCATCATTTTGTGCGTAGTCTCTTTTATTTTCTTCTGATACTCATTCATCTGGAATTAAAGGGATGAAAACTTAAGGAATGCATAGACCTGTCCTTAACAGACCCACTGAAAAGGAACTGATGGAAAAACTATCAAGGGTTGACTCATGGGTTTGACAAATGTTTCTACTGTTAACAGTTTTCTCCAACATCTATATATTAAAAAACCCAACACCATGAGCATCTGGGAGGACAAAGAGTACTTCATGCATTTCAGTGTAGCAGGAGGGCATTAGGTTAACCCCTTGGCAGGATTCTGCAATACTAGAACCTGTGAGGGTTGCTTGCTTTGACTGAACAGCAAAGGAATTAGCAGACAGCTACTAGTTTTCTGTGATGGTTAAAGGGAATTTCTGATCAAAGGAAGGGGGAATCACCTAGAATTCATAGCATTTCAGAGCTGGGAAGAATCTTGGACATTATCCAGTCCAGTTGTTTCATTTACAAAGGAAGAAACTGAGGCTCAGATAGATTGTGACATCCAAGGAGATACAACTTATTAGCGATTTTAATCCCTTTTTAGATTTCTAACTCTGAGATACATATATGTCAGGAGAGGTTTGAAGGGAGCCCCAGTTTTTGATTCCTCATACCTAGTTTCGGACTTTTATTGATCGCTAATTGTAAAGGAATGTAATACCCAGAAGAGTGAAAACTATATTACAGAGTTATGGTTTACTTAGCTAGAAGAGTAAAAACTATTACAGAGTTATGGTTTACTTAGCTAAGAAAATCAGAACATGCTCCAGCGCTGAGGGAATTCTATTTAAAATGGAAACAAAAATCAGAGTACTGACACTAAGGAATTTTCCTGGTGATGCTCAAGGCCTTAATGCATCCCCCATGGGACTACAAAGTGTGGGCAAGTCTAAGAAAATCTTATCAGTAAAATTTGATGGAGAGGAGAACTTTTTTAAAATGCTTTTTCACATCAGATACTCAGTTAAGGTAACCTTGTAGATGGCTTTTCGAGGTGATTTGCTTCCAATAATACTAAATACATCTGGACAAAAAGACTTAATTGGTACCAGATATTTCTCTGAGCATGATGCCCTGTGGCTCTTGTTTCACTGGCTGTAAACACTCAAGGGTAGTTCGGTTATAACACTTTAGTTAGCCCTTCAGTCATCAGACAAGTGACAAAATGGGTGCTGGAAATCAATTCAGACGAATAGCTCTTGTCCTATGAATGTCACCCCACCTTCTACACTGTAGGAGACCTTTCCCAATCTCTCTCCCTCTCCCTCTCTCTCCCTCTCTCTCCCTCCCCCCCTTCTCTCCTCTTTTTTTTTAAAAAATTTATCTTTTATTTTCACATCATCTTCATATGGAGAGAGAGACTGAGACAGACACAGAGATGGAGATAGAGAGAGACAGAGACCCAATCCCTCTTAAGATTATTGCCTTCCCTCTTCTTGGTTGTTCCCTGCTTATCCTCTGTCTAGCTTGTTTGAACATAGTTATCTGTATGTTGTCTTCCCCACTGGACTGTGAGCTCTTTTGAGAACACAGAAAGTCTTTTACCTATCTTTGTATTGCCAGCGCTTAGTACAATGCATGACATTTAGCAGGTGTTTGATAAGTGTTTATTGACTGACTGACAGACATTTGGAGGAAAAAGTGATTTTCCTAAAGTGTTGTTGGTCAGAGCATTTGACACTCTGCCTAACCCAGCCCCTTGTCTATCCTGCCCCCCACACTCCCGTGGCTCCCTATGGCCTCCAGGATCAAATGCCTCGATCTCTGCCTGGCATTTAAAGCCCTCCCCAAGCCGGGCCCTTCCTACCTTTCCCAAGTTCTCCCATTTTACTCTTCCTACCTTTCCCAAGTTCTCCCATTTTACTCTTCATGCCCTGTCTCATGCAGTGACACTGGCCTCCTTGCTGTTCCGTCCACGTCTGCTACTGCGTATGTCTCATAGTCATGTTCAAAATTTGAGCTCCTTGAGGGGAGGAACTGGTTTTCCTTTTTCCTTTGTGTCTTTAGCCCTTAGCACAGGACCTGGCACATAGCAAGAGCCTACTAGATGCTTGGCTGCTGACAAGCTAATTAACTTTCATAAGCATTTCTATTCTCTCCTTCCCACCATGCCCCAACATTACTTTTTTTTTAAAAAAAAAGAAGAAAACTACTACCTTGTAACAGATATGCAAAGGCAAGCAAAACAAATTCTCCAACTGGCCGTCTCTCCTTTTGGATCTTGAATCCATCGCCTCTGGATTAGGAGGTGGGTAGTGTGGATGTTCCCCGGCCCTCTGCTTGATCACCACACTCATCGGAGTTTTGAAGTCTTTCAAGGACGTTTGCTTGATGAGCTTGTTCTTGTATGAACGTTCCCCTGGCTCTGCTAACTTTAATCTGTTCCGTTCATGTAAGTGTTCTCCAGTTTCTACGATGCCGTTCCTTTTGTCATTTCTTACATCGTAAGAATTCCATGACTTCTGTCTACTGTAATTCATGATTCATCATCTTTTCCCCATAAACCCACCCTTCCTATTAACTTTGGCTTTCTGTTCTGGTCACAGTCGTCCTTGACTGTCCGTTCTCCCTTACCTAAGTCTCAGTGCTTCTGCTTTTCTCTCTCCTCACACGGAGACCACTCTAGTCCAAACCTGTGTCAGCTCTCTCCTGAACCATTGCAATGGCCTCTTAATTGTCACTCCCTCTCCATAGGTACTCTGTCTCCAGTGACACTGGCCTCTCTGTTGTTCTGGACACAGGACATTCCATCTCCCAACTCCAGAACTTTTCGTTGTGTCTCATGCCTAGAATTCTCTTCCTTCAGTTCTCAGCTGAAGTACAACCTTCTACAGGAAGCCTTTGCCAACCTTGCTTACTCTTAATGCCTTCCCTCTGAGATTATCTCCAATTTAGCCTCCATATGTGCCTGTGAGCTCCTGGAAATAAGTACCATCTTTTTTTTCTTAGCCCTTCTTCTACTGCTTAAAGTGCCTGATACATAGTAGGTACTCAATGACTGCTTTTTGTATTGAAATGACTTGTCCTCCCCTCCATTCTAATTTCTGCTCTCCTCAATTTATCTACCACATAGATTGCAAAATGATCTTCCTAGAGCCCGAGTCCGACCATGGCACTACTTTACCCAAGAAGATTCACAAACTATTTAGAAGATACAAACTCCCCTCTTTAGTATTTAAAACTTTTCAAAATCTGCCTCTAGTCTCCCTTTTCAAGCTGATTGCATTTTTCTCTTGCTCATATACTTTGCACTCCATCCAAACTGACCTTTTTATTGGCCCCAGTCCTCAATATTCCATTTGTCACCTCTGTTCCTTTCCACAGGCTATCTATCTTCACATACTTGGAACATCCAGCCTCCTTATCTGCACCTCTCAGAGAACCATTCACTTTCTTCAAGGCTTAGCAAAAGTGCTAACTCCTTCAAAAACTTTTCCTGACTGCTCTAGCTATTGGCAACCCCTCCCCTGCTCCTTTCATCACTACATCTTACGACTATATTTATCTATCAACATGTTGGACCCCACTAGTAGACTATCTCACTGTTGTATTTGTATCCCCAATGACCCAGTGCCTCCCTCTGATGAAGTGTATCACCTCTTGTGTACACCTTCCTATGCCATGGAGCTTTTGGTTGTGTCGTTCTAGTTCATCCAACATTCTAGGGAATCTTCCTGTAAATCAGAGCTTCTTAAACGTTTTCCGCTCCTGACTCCTTTTTGTCTGAATAATTTTTACACAACCCTGGGCATTTAAGTATATAAAATAGGTAAACAAATCAGATATTTACTGATAATAAATCACAGAGAAATTTATTTTAAAACAATTCTTTGGTGTACATACAATTTTACCATTTATTAAAGATGAAAGCAAATTTGCATTCTAGTGAGATGGATATGCTTGTTTATTTTTATGTAAAGAATTAAATCTTGGCAGAATATTTGATCCTGCAGGATGCAGAGCATCTTCAACATTTTTCAGAGTTGATCGATTCTGTTTTTATAATCCTCAAAGCTGAGAATGCTGCTTCTCATAAATATGTAGTACAAACCAGAAGTATGTGTAGGGCCATTTCAGAAGTTGCTGGAAATTTTGTTCCAATCCCAAGCTAAAATTTGTTTAGCGATTTTGTTATGTAGAGTAAAAACACTACAATTCGTAACATACAGTGGTGTCAAATCTGAGCCGAGGTGTTTCTGGCAGCATTCATCAGCATTGTGAGGCGTGATGGCATGCACAGAGCAAAGTGTGCATGTTGTATGTTCCGAACCAAGGCTGCAGTGAAGTTGTGCAATGCAACATGGGCAAGGGCTACCAGAAACACCTTGGATTCGTTACATGTTTGAGTTTGAATTAATTCTTGGTGTTAGTGTGTACTTTTTTACTTTTATTGTTGCCAATTTTTTTGCGACCGCCATGTTCAGTTATGTGACCCCATATGGGGTTGTGACCCACAGTTTAAGAAGTGCTGCCAATAGAACACGTGGATTGTGCTCTTACTACATCTTTTATCTCTATGAAGATAACCTGTAGGTGGTTTCTCCTGCATAATTTATCCTTGTTTTTATTCCACTGTCCATTCACACCTACACCCACACCTACACAAAATGGTCTTTTGAGTGACTAATGATGTCAGTTCTTTGAAGGCTGAGATAACCAGCTTTTTTGTTCTGGCTAGAATGTTAATCAGTAATTAATTTTGTTGAAGATAGATATTCTTAACAAGGCAGGAAGGCAGAATGGGGTAGAAATTGTTTGTTCTTGCCCTTGAATTAATTCGCATGCTAATCAGAGAGTATCATGGAAGCTGAGGCAACCTTGTTGTCTCAGTCCCTACACGTGGGGTTTTGTTGGCTGGATTCCCCAAAACAGGTTTCAGAGATGCAAATTGTTGATTAGATATTTAGTAGAAGTTGACAGATATTTTCTAACCCCAAATCAGATAACTGACTTGGGCTAAGGCTATGAATCAGTACCAGGAAGAAAATGGTCAAAAGAATAGACTTACTCTTAGCCAGTGGAGGATTCATATTGACCATATGGGTAGAAGGTGGCTATGGGTAGAAGAGCCCATAGCTATGCATTAAGAATGCGATAGCCTTCCCTGAGGGCACTTAGGTGGTACAGTAGATAAAGTGCCAGGCCTGAAATCAGTAGACTCATCTTCCTGAGTCCTAATCAGGCCTCAGACACTTATTAGCTGCGTGACCCCAGGCAAGTCACTTAACCCTGTTTGCCTCAGTTTCCTCATCTGTAAAGTGAGCTGGAGAAGGAAAAATGACAAACCAAGAGTATCTTTGCCAAGAAAACCCCACATGGGGTCACAAAGAGTTGGACGCAACCGAAATGACTGCATAACAACAAAAGTCCTCCCTTGTCAGGGAAAGACTTGCTAGTTGATATGCTCATCTACCTTTTCCAGTCATAGTTTATATTACTCCACTTTGTGTGCCCCCTATTCCAGTCAAACTGGCCTTCTGCAGTTTGCCATCCACGCTCCTGATTCTCTGCATTTTCATCCTAGCGTCTTTAGCTTCCTTTGTGACACTAATCCAGTGCCACTTTCTATATAAGTTCTTCACTAATTTCCCCACACCTTCCATCACACACACAACTTTTAATTTTCTCTTTTAAAATTGCATCGTATAGCTGTAGATATTTGTTATGTACTTATCTGCAATGGTACACTTATAAATGTTTAACAATCAGCTCTCCAGAAAAAACCCAACAACCAAACACATGCATGACATTTAAAAATCTGCATTATTACTATTTTCTCCATCCTTTTATTAATTCTAGATAATCAACCAAAAATATATCAAGCCCTGATTTGCAGTGTTTTCCGATTTCTGAGGTAAAAATGCTCAACATTAAAAATAAACAATCAGCTTATGAACTATTTTGAGAAGGGATACTAGCCTAGGATTATACCTATCAATCCTTCTAAATATTACTATTCTAGTGAAAATTATTTTTAGATTGAAGCTGCTTTTCTGGGCATTATCCCTTAATGAGGAAGAAGTGTTTCCAAGGTATCACTAAAGGCTTTATACACTATTCCCACCAAATGACAATTACACAAAGACCATCCCAAATCGTGAACAAACCCACCTATCCAACTTGATGGCAAAGAGAAATCAGAGAAATTATGCAAATTAGAACGTACCAGACAATAACACACAGAGTGATTGAGCTCTCCCACTGGTAGTGATATAGCTCAGCTCAGCTGGGGTTCCTGATCTCACTCAGGGAGAAATTCTTGGAAATGTCTCATAGATGCTGTAACTCAAGAACATGTTACAGTGCCAGCTCCTCTACATGTCTTCTTTCCAAAATTTTTCTCCCTCTAGTTTTGGAACCATGTGAGTCTTTTCTCAAAAGCAAGGGAACAACATCTCTCCTCCTCCAAGCCCTCATCAGTTCCTCCCCTCATGCAAGCACAGAGTACTCTCCAATGAGGAGAGTTTAATGTAAGCACACCAGGCTTGAACCTTGAGTTACATATGTAGATGCAACACTTTTTTTCCATTGACTCTTTGGAGTATTATATATTTCTAGCACTGGGATTTCTGGGTCAAAGGGGAGGGATATCTTGGCAAATTTCTTAACATAATTTTCACAGTTCTTCAAACACTGACTTTTTACTTTTTTTTGAGATCGTCTTTTACAATTTGCTGGTTGTGAGACGAGACTCAAAGTTTTTTTGATTTGCATTTCTCTTTTAATTTGTGATATGGAGCAATCTTTGATACAATCATTAATAAGATTTTGTCAAGCTGGATCAATGGACACTGATGTTTTTGTAGTTTTCTTTTTGGTAATAAGATTCCTGGGTTTCCCCCCATAAGCCTCTGATAATAAGATTCCTTCAGTTATTTTGAGAACTGATCCCACATTACCCTCAAAATGTGTCACCTCAGCTGCTACAGCTCTCTGCTTGCCAAGAAAATCAAGAGTTTGCTGGCCGAGGTAGTTTTTTGGATCTTTTCATTTCCATACAGTAATTGACTTATATTCCTTAGGAAATAGTGATAATTTGTATCAGTATCCATTACTTTATTCATTTCCTGCTTCTCAAAGTCCCTAAACTAATTTGACCCCAAGTATCCCTAGTCTTGGAACTGCCTTGAAGTAGAAAGTGAACACAGAGCCAGGAGTCTCACCCATTGTCTGGTTTAAAGATGGGCCAAGTCCAGGGAGCTGCCTCTTGCAAAAGCATCATGGAATTCCTTGGATTGGATCATAGAGTCAGAGCTAGAAAAGATTTTAGAGGCCAGGTAGACCAGTTCTTTCATTTTACAGATGAGGAAACTGAGGCCAAGGGAGAATAAATGACTTGTCCAAGGTCACACAGGTAGTACGGATAGAGGCAGGATATCAGCCCATGTCCCCTGGCTTGAAAGTCAGTGTTCTTCCCATTTCCCTGGCTACGTCTTGAGACCTACTGCTGCCATAGCCTGAAGACCCTTGTGCTCCAGCTGCTTAGGTGATGTTGTCTTCCTTCTCGACTTTCTGGTCCCACTTTAAAGGTTCTGGTACTAGTCCAAGTATTGAGAGTTGATCAGTTGCCTTTATTTGGAACCATTAGTTGCTCCTCCAGGTTGGAGGTGGTGGCTGATGCTATCCTCATATACTTCCCTTGTTGTCTCCCCCACCTTGATCCCTTCAGTATATGCAGCTAAGCCATATGGTTCTCCCTTAAAACCACCAAATAAAAAGACCGAGTGCTTTCAGCACTGCCTAGTTCTGTGAGGTTCCTCTAAATCTCAGAGATAAAACCCACCATAAGTATTCTAACAGTATCTAATAACCATATGTCAAGAGTGATACAGAGAGGATTTTTACGTCATGAAAGGATATCTTCTACCTTTAAGAGACCATAATTCTGTGAAAAATATGTGTAGGCAACAAAAAAGAAGAGAACAAGAGATGTGGGATCTGAGAGCTAACCTTTTTGGCCAAGAGCAGCGTATCCTCCTTGCAGGTCTCAGTTCTAGTGCGGAGTCTATCTGTGAGCCGGGTGACCTGTTCAAAGATGAATTCCTTCTCTAGTAGCTTCTCCTCCTTCTCTGCCAGATGGAATTCCAGCTAGTTTGTAAATAATTAATAAGAAAAGGTAAATCTAAGAAGGCTGCTGCTCAGAATTGGTACCCTGTTGTATATTCTCAATATTCCTGAAATTACTGGTGTTGGTGAGTGTGTGTGTGCATGTGTGTGAATTTATCTATATGGTATTTTGAACACCCAGTCAAAGGTAACCCCCAAGTTATAAATGGGTTGTTTTCTTGAATTCTAGATAGAATTAGAAATTCCTAACACATTTTTACCAAGGAAACAATGTTAATTAGCCCACACGAGCCTACTGAATTGATACTACAACTAGAATCATAGACTTCCAGAATTGGAAGGGTTCTCAGTGATCATCTTGTCCAAACTGTAACTGAAGGTCAGATTCTTCTTTAAATATCCCCAACAAGTGGTCATTCAGCACTTACTTGAAAGACCACAGGTGATAGGGAACTCACTGCCCACTGAGGGAGGTCACTTTTTGTCTGGAAAGCTCTGTTAGGAAGATTTTCTTTATACTGATCAAAATTTGTCTCTTTGGAACTTTTATACATCAGCCTTAGCTTTATTTTCCAGAATCAAACAGAACAGATCTCATCAGGTTGAAGACCACATGACAATCTTTCAAATATTTGTACCCACTCAGTCTGCCAGTATAGCAATACAATATTGTAGACAGAAGGTACAGAACTGAACTTGAAGGTTGGTATTGTGCCAGTGGTTCTACAAAACATGACCACCATGCATGATGCCAATTTTAGGGATAGTTCAGAGTTCTAGCTTGGAATGCCAGTTGCCTATCTCTTCTCCTATAGTGGTGGTAGACATTCAGGTAATGCTTGGCTATGTGGCCTCAGGCAGAGACTCCAGAACAGTGGGGCACAAAAATAGGGACACTTGGGTAAAGACTGGGACAGAGGTTGGGGTTGGAGCTGGGGGATGAGAGCCCAAAGACATGGGTAAGGAGGGTGTAAACCTCCATCAATACTACTCAGCCCTAGTCTGGTTCTCCTGTCACCCCCTTCTTTTCTCAGGTTCTCTTTTGTTACCACCTGTTGCTTCCAGCTAGGATTTCTTTCTTCTCTGGGCCATAGAGTGGGGCAGGATGAAGTTTTATAGTTTCTTTGCTATTTTTCTGTCCCTAAAGCAAGCACATGATTATTTAGGACCTTTCAAAGCCTTGTTTTGTAACTACTACCAAGAAGTAAGAGAAATGAGGAAAAGGCTTCATTATCTTTTTTCATTTACTCCATGCATGGCGAAAGTTGTACGTGAAAGGCCTGAGTTGTAAAAGCAGGAGATTTCACCAGAGGACCAAAGATTAAGGTGGAAATTCTCAGAGGAAGAACAGAAGTGTAGCCTGGGGAATGGGGTAGCAGGACTGAGGAGATGGGATAGAGCTTAGGACACTGATGGACAAGATTAGCCCTGGGATCCAGGGTCAGCATACTGAGGGGAGGCGAAGGGGAGAAGCGAATATTTATGCAGCCTCTTTTTTTTCACCTATAGTCCTATCACCTCAAATCCTATACTAGATTGGCCCTGATAAGAAAATGAGAACCACCATATACTATTTTATATTGTTCCATTCTTTTAATATTTTTCCATTAGGGAGGCAAACAAATTCATGTAAGATATCAAAGCTGCCCCTTTTGGCCACCAAACTAAGGTTCTTTGGCATCTTTAATACCATAGGATTTTTGTTTCCTTAGCAAAAGTTGAAAGCAGGATTTCTAACGAGCCAGCTGAAGACAATTTAAATCCACATTACTAAGTTACATGGAAACAACATGACTGCCAGAAATTCAGGTGTGAACCTATATAAATTAATATGAAACAGTATCATGATAATTCGTGAAATATCATAGAGTGACTAATTTGCACAAAGAATGTGTTACCTCATCTATCTTGCTGATCATTTCCTTCACAGTCATATCTTTTCCTCCCAGGAAGCGAGCTCTGTTCTTTCCACTAGGATTTATAAATTTTTTCTCCAACAAATTTATTCTATCTGTACACCGTGAGAACTATTGAACAAGAAACACTTATTTTAAAATTATTTTTGTTTAACAATTTGGGGGGTTTTATAGCATTTCATTTTTTCTAATTACAAGTAAAGACAAATTTAACATTCATTTTTTAAAAGTTTTGAGTTCTCATTCTCCAGTTGATAAATGATCAAAGGATATGAATAGGCAGTTTTCAGATGAAGAAAAAGTCATATAAAAATGCTCTAAATTGCTATTGATTAGAGAAATACAAATCAAAACAACTCTGAGGTACCACATCACACCTATCAGATTGGCTAACATGATAACATAGGAAAATGATAAATGCTGCAGAACATATGGGAAAACTGGAACACTAATGCATTGTTGCGTGGAGTTGTGAGCTGATTCAACCATTCTGGAGAGCAATTTGGAACTATGCCCAAAGGGATATAACACTGTGCATACCCTGTGACCTAGTAATACCATTTCTAGGTCTGAATCACAAAGAGATCATAAAAATGGGAAAAGGACCCACATGTACAACAATATTTATAGCAGCCCTTTTGTGATAACAAAGAATTGGAAATTGAGGGAATGCTCATCAGTTGGGGAATACCTGAACAAGTTGTGGTATATGAATATAATGGAATACTATTGTGCTATAAGAAATGACGAACAGGCAGACTTCAGAAAAACCTGGAAAGACTTATATGAACTGATACTGAGTGGAGTGAGCAGAGCCAGAACATTATACACAGTAACAACCATAGTGTTCGAGGACTGTTTTTGATAGACTTAGCCCTTCATGACAGGACCTAAAGGATCTAAAACATTTCCAAAGGACTCATGATACAAAATGCCATCCACATCTGGAGACAGAACTATGGAGCTGGAACACAGAATGAAGAAACTCTTTTCTCCTTTGTTATGTTCTGTTTTTCTCATGGTTTCTCCAATTAGTTTGAATTCTTCTGTGCAACATGACTAAAGTGAAAATGTGTTTAATGGGACTGTATGTATAGAACCCATATAAGATTGCGTGTCATCTTGGGGAAGGAGAGGTAAGGGAGGGGGAGAAAATTTGGAATTTATGGAAGTGATTTCTGAAAACTGAAAACAAATAAATTAATAAATTTTGAGGGAAAAAAGAAATGATGAGCAGATAGACTTCAGAAAAACCTGGGAAGACTTAATACGAACTGATGCTGAGTGAAGTGACCAGAACCAGGAGAACATTAAATACAGTAACAGACACATTGTGTGATGACTAACTTTGATAGACTTATCTCTTCTTAATGCAAGGATCTAAGACAGCTCCAAAAGACTCATGATAGAAAATGCTGTTCACACACAGAAAAAAACCCCAACAAAAAACTATCAAGTCTGAATATAGAATTGCTGTCTGTCAGTCAATCTGTCTTTCTGTCTCTCTCTCCCGCTGCTTCTTTCTTGTGGTTTCTTCCATTGGTTCTAATTCTTCTTTGCATATTACATGCCATCTTGGGAGGGGAAAGATGGGGAGAAAATTTGGAACTCATAATCTTATGGAAGTGAATTTGAAAACTAAAGATAAATAAAATTTTTAAAAAGTTTTGAGTTCCAAATTTTCTCCCTCTTCTTCCTCTCCTTCTTCCCTAAGATGGTAAACAGTTTGATACAGGTTATGTATGTGCAATCATGTAAAACATATTTCCATATTAGTAATGTTGTGAAAGAAAAAACAGACCAAAAGAAAAAAAACATGAAAAAGTGAAAATAGTGTGCTTCAATCTATATTCAGACTCTATCAGTTCTTTCTCTGAAGGTGGAGATAACCTTTTCCATCATGAGTCCTTTGAAATTGTCTTGGATCATTGCATTACTGAGAAGAGCTAAGTCATTCATAGTTGATCATTACACAATGTTGCTGTTACAGTGTACAATGTGTTGTATTTTTATTTATTTTGTTAAACATTTTTCCAACCACATTTTAATCTGGATCAGGCTGTAATGATGAGTTTTGCAGGCCCACAGAAGGCAAGATTAAAACTTTTGATGTAGGGGACACAGAGATACGTAGAAGACTTTCATGAACTGATGCTGAGTGAAGCAAGCAGAATGAAGAAAACAGTTTATACAATAACCACGCTGTCAAAATTCACAACTCTGAAAGACTTAAGAACTTTTATCAATACAGTGATTGACCATGATTCCAGATGACAGAGAGATGTTATTGTCAAGAATGAGACCTACATTTTTGGACATGTCTAATGTGGAGATTTTTTTTTGCTTGACTATGAATGTTTGTTACAAGGGTTTTCTTTTCACTTTTTTCCTTTTCTTTTTTCAGTGGGGAGGAGAGAGAGAGAGAGGGAGAGGGAGAAAAGGTAGAATCAAAAGAAAATAAATGTTAATTTAAAAATTTTTTAAAAGGAACATCTTGCTGTCCTCAGAAGCAGATAAATTCCATCCCAAAGTACTCTAAAAACTGGAAGATATGATTACTGAGCCACTGACAATGATCTTAGAAAAATTGTGGAGAATAGCAGAGGCACAGGACTGGAGAGAGGCAGCTGTCTCTTTTTCATAAAAGGGAAGATGATAGAATATGCAAATGATATGCAATATTCACTATTTCATTTTCTGGTGCAATCCTATAATCCATTATTCAAAATTAGATTTGAGCTTTTATAAAATGAAATGGTGATAATTTTATTAAGCCAGTATTTTTTAAGGTCAAGAACATGAATTTATGAAATCCACCTCATTTCTTTTTTTTTAAATAAAGTTTACTGCTAGATCTGGGGAATGCTATAGAGTATGCCTGTGTTTTGGCATAGCATTTGATTTTAATGAAATCCAAATGTATGAGATAGAGAAATACAAGTTAGATGATAGGTATGATTGGATGACCTAAAAAACTGGACACAAATGATAATGATTTACATATTGATATCAGCCTAGAAGGAAGTCTCTAGGAAAGTATCCCAGGCATCTTTTCTGGCACTGTGCTGTTCAACATTTCTACAATGACTTAGTTAAAGGCACAGATGGCATGTACTTCTGAAAATTTGTGGATGACATAATGCTGAGAATGGTGGGTAATATAATAGCTGGCAGAATCTGTCTACAAAACTATCTTGATAGGCTAGAATGATGGGTTGAGTCTGATGAAACTGCAATCAATTCTATCAAATTTAAAATTTGTCAGATATCTCCAAATTCAAACATCAGGCATAGAATTTGAATCCAGGTCCTCTAAATCCAGTCAATACTCTTTTCCATTGTACCATGTTGCCTCCATTAGCTTTAAAAAAATCCATCTCATGGTGAGGGTGTGGTTAGAGATTATGTGGAAAAATACTTGAGGATTATATTGGATTGCATGCTCACAGTCCAATGCCCAACGGTCTTCCATTTCGTCAAAGTTAATGTTAATGGTCTTGACAGAGATACCACAGTCAGATGGACAGAATGAGTCCAGAATGAGTGTCCCTGTCCTCTGATCTGGTCAGGCTACATTTTTTAGGGCTGCATGAGGCTCTGACTACTACATTTTAGGAAAGACATTGAAAAGCTAGAATGTATCAAGAAGAGGGTGACTAGCTGGTGACAGGACCAGAACCATAACTTAAGTGGATTTTAAGGAACCAGATATTTATAGCTAAGAAGAAAGAAAAAATGTGGGGGACATCACCACTATTTTGAAGTATTTGAAACTTTATATAGGAGGGAAAAAGTTGACTTATTCTGCTTGTAGAAGTTTCATAGTCACAGAGGTTGCCTTGATGTAAGGAAAGGTATCTTTACATTTATAGTGGAATGGGTTGTCTCAGGAGGCAAGGAGGTCCCAGGAACTGGAGGTCTTTTTCACCAGGATTTTCACCAGGTGATTTTCACCAGGAAAAACCTAGCTAAGGAAACTGTACCACTCCAACACCATCTCTGTAACCAAGCGTTAGAGTGTGACCCAGAACACTCAGAGTTTAAGTAAATAACCTGACCAGGTATCACACAGCCAGGGTTTTCAGAAGTAGGCCTCCAGGCCTCTCTGACTCCAAGGCTAGCTCTCTACCCACTACACCACTCAATGACCCCAAGTTATCATAACATGGAATTGAAATATATTTTAAAGTATCATATATATTGAATTAACTTGTATCTTTCATAATTTTAACATTAAAAAAGTAAAGACTGGATTTTCCTTATTTTGCCCAGAAAAGTGCAGTGAGGAGGATAGCTCATTGGCCTGATGCTTTGTCCTGATCACTTTCACCTGCTCTAACTTGGGGTGGGACATACTTCCTTAAGCAAGCAAGCCCATGGCCCCTAGCGCTCCCATGGCCCCTTCTGCTCCCGCTTCCCCAGACTTGCCATATGAATGCTGAACTTAATGTAGACAACTGGTCAGACAGCCAACCCATTGCAACTCAGAACTCCTGAACTCAAGAGATCTGCCACCTCTGACTCCCTGGAGCTGGGATTGGATTCCTGGCCCTCTTTTTAACTTCTAAAAGAAGGTAAGTATAACCTTTTGTATGTTGCATCAAATTTTTAAAAAAAATTAAATTAAGTTGCTTTATATTTTTCTGTGTTCCCTCCCTTCTTTTTTTCTGCCTCACAGTAAGTACTTAATAAATACTTGTTGACTGAGTGGACCAGTGAGAGAAAAGGTTTCCCACTCCTATTATGTCCTAAAATTTTCTTTAAAACTAAAGCACGGTGTGGCTTCTAGTAGTTAGACGTCTAAATCACGTCCCTCTAATAATAGAGGAAATTGCTTGGGGATTAAAATTAGATTTTTATATTTAAAATGATTAAAATCTGTTTTGAAGCAACATGTTTTGAAAAACAACATAAATCTTAAGATAATTTTCTTACTAAAAAGCTACACCAAAGTAGAAGACTTTGGAGGAAAATACTGCAACAAATAATAGGATATGGCAAGGAACTAGTGTGACCATTTGCAGAGCCAAGAATAACTTGGATTTTAAAATTTCGCGTTGTTTTTAAAGGCAGACATCCCTGGCCAGGGCGGACAACCAGTTAATTAAATTCATATTGAGGAATTTTGCTTTTCAAAAGCTTAACGCTGACTCTAGCTGACTTTCTGTTCAATAATACATTTCATTTTGTATGTAAATAGTTATTGGAAGGCTCACAATGGTAGTGAATGTATAGTGTGAGTGAATGAATGTACAGCTTCTATTATTTAGCCACTGAATACCAAAGGAATTCCTATTTCATTTAGGATCACTATTTTCACTGACCAGTATAAGAATATTTAATAACAACCACAGTATCATCATCATTATTATTATAATTGGCAACCTTCTAGCGTCATGTTTCTATGAACATTAGTGATCAGAATCAAGGACTGAGCTTCTTCCTTCTTGTTTCTAAGCACTAATAATGGCTATTTGAAGCAGTAATTGTGGGGTCCTAAAGGTTAAAGGTAATCCGTACGTAAGTTCTGTTTCATTGGGTGTAGCAGAAGTTGAGTCAGGATTGTAGCACTTGACTCAGCCAGGTTCATGTGGTATCCTAAGATAGGGAGGCAGGCAGTCAGTGGTTGCTGTGGCTCCATTCAAATGTAAATAAGTCAGAGACCAATGGTGCAGTTTCTAAGGGCAACTGGAGACTAGATCAACATTTCAAGCAAATATTGGGAGGAGAGATCAGCAAACCAGAGGAGGAGGAGCCCACGCAGAAGGTGTTGTCAAGGGATAATTTATTCTTGTCCAGTCAGTGTGTGATACGGTGCAATGGGGTCAAACTCAAACAAAAGTTGATCCCTGCCAGCAGGATACTGATTTAGAAAACCACAAATTAACATTATTGATGTTATATTGTATTTTTATTATTTTGCTAAGCATTTCCACAATTATATTTTAATCTGGCACAGTAGCACTCACTGGTTAGTTTTACTGCCCACTGGGGCTGATTCTTGAGGTTTAGTGGATGGAATGCTGGACTTAGTCCCAGGAAGAACTGGGCAGGAGGATGAACTCAGACACTTACGCATTGTGTGATGGTGGGCAAAGCACTTAACCTTTCTGTGCCTCAGTTTTATTATCAGTAAAATGAGGCTAATAATACATAGAGTGCCTGTCGTGTAGGGTTGTTGTGAACTTCAGATGAGATATCTTTAAAGTGATTGGTATACGTTAAAGGGTTCTATAAATCCAGGCAATTATTATCGCTGCCTTCCTGCCTACAATAACCTTATATTCTGGGAGGGTTCTTGAACCACAGTCAGGCCACATCCAGACTGGTGAGTTTAGCTCCCTTCCTATCTTCTGAAGTTTTAGACAGGCAAACTTGCTAGCAACAGACTTGGGACATGCAACTGATGATGAACGGGCCCTGAAGACCTTCCAATGGAGCAGGTATCAAGGATTTGCTGCCTCCATGAGTCCAGGATAGCCTTAAAAGCAAATTCTTCTTGTCATCTATAGTAATAAGAGTGGATATTTATGTAGTATTTTTAAGTTTGCAAATCACTATACATATATATGCATATATAAAAGGATTTGTTCTGTCAAACTTGCACTCAAAGGGCCACATCCAAGGACCTGGAAGGCCACTTGTGGCCACAAGGCCACAGGTTTCCCACCCCTGCAACTATCCCCAAAAAGTCATTCTTCAACCTCCACTAGAAAACTTCCAATGAGAGAGGACGTACTTTGTATTAGGAAGTCTGACTTGGTAGGAAGTTTTTTTTTTCTTATATTGAGCTGCAATCAAATAGGCATGGTAATTTGCACCCATTTTTCATCTCTTACTCTCTCTGGAACCAAATAGAATAAGTGACATCTCATAGGGCCAGAGAATCACAGAACATAAGGAGTCTAGGAAGTTATATTCATCCAATCCTGGGTCATCTCCAGACATCCTAATGAATGTCTGGTCACTGGATTCAGATGGCTCTGGAGGAGAAGTGAGGCTGGTGACCTGCACAGCCCTCCCTCACTCAAAACAAAGTCAAGTGCAAGTCATGTCATTATTTCTCTGATGGCCTGGTCTTCTTAGGCAACAAAGAATGAACACAACAATAACATATACATGGGGCAGCTAGATAGCAAGCACAATAGATAGATGGTGAGTCAGGAGGAGCTAAGTTCAAATCTGGCCTCATATGCTTACTGGTTGTATGATCCTGGGCAAACCATTTAACCCTATTTGCCTCAGGACCTCAACTGTAAAAATGAACTGGAGAAGGAAATGGCAAATTACTCTAGTATCTTCGTCAAGAGAACTCCAAATGGGGTTAAGTAGAGTCAGATGTAACTATAACAATTCAATAACAACACACATATACATGTGTGTATATATATGTATATTGAAAATGTCAGATATATTTTAAATACTTTTTTAATCTTCACAACACATCTAAGTATCATAGATATTATTAAATTCCCTTTTACAGAAGAGGAATATGAACCTCAGACATCTTGAGTAATTTACCCATGGTCACATAGTTAATATATGTCAGGTGAATAATTTAAGCCTAGATCTTCCTGACTGCAAGTTCAGAAATCTTTCTATTATTCCATGATACATCTAAGAGGAGCTATGAGTGCAGTTGGTACAAAGTTTAGTTCTAGATTAACTTGTTGGAGCCTGAACTAGTGAAATATGAAATGGACTCAGAAATAGTTGGACTGGTAGACCAAAAGGCTAGACATCTTTCTTATATAAGAATGTCCCTACTGCCTGGTCAACCATTTCTCTTCTTTAAAATGTTTATGTATATGCATGCATTTACATATATATATATGTATTCACAAATATATGTACACATGTGTATATATCACACACATACACATGATGCAGATACAAATAGTGCCATAAGGGTTAAAATAATTTTCAGGGTTCCTTTTCCAATACTTTGTGAAGCCCTGTAGCTTATTCTGTAACTTGAAAGTGCCCTAAAGTCCTTCCTTCTTATCTTGAACCTGTACCAAAAGAATTGCTTTTGTCTCCCCTATCCTGTGTTCCCTGGGTCTTTTAATTTTTAAACTGTATCCTTCTGTCCTATCCTTAAACCATAAAGAATTCCCTTTGTCTCCCTCATCCTGTCCTATCTTTGATCTTTAACCCTCATAAAACCTCTAAAGCTACATCACCATTCTGAAACCCCTAACTCCCTCAAATAAACTCTCACTTTTTGCTAGGAGACCCATTTATTTATGTAATGGCTACAGAGAAGGTCTAAGTGAATTCTTTCACACCTGAACCATGCTCTCCCAGCTCGAAACTTCAATACACACACACATCATTGGGATTCCCTATGACTCCCTGCCACCGCTCCTCACTCCCCCATCAGGAGAACACTCCTTTGCCATGAATAGGTTCATTTAAACAAAACAATCCATCTCTAGGTCCATGACACTTTGACCATGTCTGAAAACGTCTTATTCTCCACCTGTAGGCCACTGTCTCCTTGCCAAAAGGTGGGAGAAATGCTTCACCATTAGTTGTCTGAGAACACAATTGATTGCTTTGCTGATCAGTTATGCAATCTTTCAGTGTTGCTTTCCTTTATTTTAATAGTATACTTTTTCCCCTAGTTCATTTCTCTGTCAATTTATACAAGGCCTTCTGAGTTTCCCTGAATTCTTTATATTTGTAATTTCTTACAGAATAATATATCATTATATCCATATGCCATAATTTGTTCAGTCTTTCCCAAATCAATAAGTGCTCAATTTCTTTCCAGTTCCTTGCTACTAAAAAAAGTACTTCTATAAATACTTTGGTTATATGGGATCTTTTCCTCTGCCTATGATTTCCTTGGGTTATAATGTTAGTCATTTTTCTAAACAGATGGTTTATGCAAAAATTTTGAGTAGTTCAGCCAAATCTGTCCCCTGAGGATATTCAGATTTAAGAAGCCACTGATCCTGCTTCCATAGATATAACTATTGGAGAAGGGGCCCACCATCCATGCCATCACCACCCACACACTACTAACCAACTGTCACTAATGGGCAGGTATGCCCAAGAGACCTTGGAAGAGCATGCTCCCCTCCCTCCTCTGCCCCTGCTAATTCCAGATTAATCCTTGTAAAGATTTGACCTGTCAAATGCTTCTTCTGCAACCAGAACTCTTGCCTCCAACATCCTTGGCCTTTCTAGATTGTTTAACATAAGAAACAGATATTATTTTATCAATGGAAATCATATTAAATAAATTGCATTACCATTTGCTTTACCACTGTGCCCCAAGAACCACTAGGCCTTTTCATCTGACTTGCAGCTAAAATTTTCTGTGCTTTGCCTCATATTAGAATGTGAAGTCCTTGACTTCAGGACTGTCTTTTTAATTTACATCCACAGTGCTTTGCAAATGAAAAGTACTTAATAAATACAGTGCTTAATAAATGCATTATCGCTCATTTATGTATCATTCATTGACCTGCTTTTGAAAGGCAGTGAAAAGAAAGCTGCCTAGTTGATTGCAAGACTACACATCTCCTGCCTCTTATTTGTAGGCCAGTTCAGAGAAGTAGCTCTTTGGACAAGAGTTCATCTTTCTAAGAGTCTTAGCCAACCAAATCATCTTGGTTCAGCCCTAGTCACTCAGACCTATCCCTTAAGAAACAATCTGATCATTTAATTTGATGCAGCCTCAGGCTCTGAGATTTATTCTGGTGTTGTGACTGTCCTCCACCTAAGAGGCCATACTCTATAGCAAAATATGATTATCAAATGTTCCAAACAAGGCTCACTGTCCTGCAAGATCATCCAGTCAAATTCATGAAGGGAACATCCTGATAAACACTCCCTCCGTGCTTTACACACTGGACCCTCATCATTCTTATTTTTCTTTCTAGTTTATCAATGTCCTTTTTTGAAACCAGATATGTCTTTACATTTGTCCCTATTAAGTTTCATCTAACTTGATTCAAACCAGCGTTTCTAGTCTGTTGAAAATGTTTCTGTTGAATTTGGTTTTTGATTACTTTGAAATTACAAAGCAGTCTCTTAATAACAGATCACAGTTTCATGTATTCTTCTTCCGTTCTATTCTGTATATGAAAATATTTGATCTGGGGGAATATTTTAAGTTCAGAATTAAACTATGAAATAGGATGTGAGCTCTGTGAGAGGGAGGATTTTTTCATTTTTTGTATTACTAACATTTCACGCAGTGTATAACTAACACCGCCTACCACAAAGAAGGTAGTTAAGTGTTTTTTGAATGATTAAATTTTAAAAAAAATCCAGAGTAATGTGGGAAGTCAGAGAGAAATAATCAGAATGAAGAAATCAATATATTCAAGGCTAACAATGTAAATAGAATAATAGAACAAAGGTGAACACTGTATAATTGTAATGACCAAGCTTGGCTCTAGAGCAAAGATGAAGAAATGTCCTCTCTTCTTTCACTGCATAAATTGTCAGGCATAGTTATGATGATCTTTACTTTGCTGAACTGTTGTTTCTTTTTTAAAATAATAATTACAAGAGAAAATTTGCTGGTTGTGGAGGGACGGGGTATGCAATGGTGCTTAATGTTTGCTATATGCAAATAAGTATTATGTGAAATCAGGAAAAAAGCAGCAACAATAATAATGATAAAATAATCCCCTCTTCAACATTCCTCCACCCCCCCAAAAAAAAGATTGTTTGGGATTCTAACTCTCTTCTATCTTAATGGCTATCTCTGATAACTTTCTCTCATTTGCAATTTGATAATCAAGTCACATATACCTTTATCCCAGTCACTGATAAGAGAATCTATTGAAGAACACAGTGTATAGGAGCCAATCACAGAGAGATCCCAGGAGAACTTTACCTGAAAACTCTATCTAAGGTAACATCAAATCACTAATGGGTTTGAGCCAGCTGTTTAAATTGTTCTGAATTCATCTAACTGTACTCTTGAGTAGTTAGCCCACACTTTATTTTCATCTTGTCCACAAAGATAGTTTGTCTAATAGTCCACTAAAATCTGGGTAAAATACATCTATGAGATTTTGGGGATTTACCTGCCTCATAATGCTGTCTATGAAATTAGACTGGCATGAATGAAATTACTCTGGCAAGACCTGTTCTTGATGATGCCATGCTGGCTCTTTGTGATCACCACTTCTTTTTCTAGATGTAAGATGGTGACATACACATGGTTTTCTTGTCCTTTACCATGAATTCTAAAATGGAGTACTCACACTTCTGCAATGTTTTTATCATTTCTACTTCATCAAGCAATTCTGCTGTTGTTGAGAATCAGATGATCTAGAGTAGCAACTGTTCTTTGTGTTGCTTCTGATTTTTTTTAAGGATGAAATTAAATTAAAAAAGATTATGTAGAACTTCAACATAAGTCTGGACTGGTCTCCCATTTTTACTGTCATAATTCGATGATCATACCTGTAGAATCTTTTCATAACTCATCGATTTCCTTTCTGTCCAGATGGTCTGTAGTATGGATGACAATATCCCTTCTGTTTCTGTCTTCATTGATCGTCATCCACAGTCGCTCTACAGTGCTGCTCTCCTGTGATTCCTTGATTTCTGTACTCGAGGAACATATACTACTACTTTTTTCCTGCCTTCTTTTTTACTTATTCTGTTCCCTTTAAATAAGGGGTAACCTTCCAGAGCCATAGTCCAGCCCTTAAAGTCATCCTGCCTAGCCTCAGCATTATTTCTTTTTGTACCTAGATCTATAGTTCAAGGTGCTTATTACCTACATACGTCATGTATTAGTCCATAGATATCTAAAATTATTGGTTTTATTGCTTCTTTTCCTGAATTGAGGCTTCTATATGTTTTTTATTATTTTTCTTCTTACACTAGCTACTTTTCATGTTAATCATGTTGGTGGGCAATTTTCTTTTTGTCACTTTTAGCTACATTGATGTGATTCTCTCTTGCCTGGATCCCATAATTCCTATATTTTACCTGTGATCCATAAATCCAAGTTATTGTCTAAGATACAGTTGTTCAACAATAGCAATGAAAATGCCACCTGTGCTTTCAAGGTCTTAGTTTCTTGCTCAAAAATCCATAATCATCAGTAATGCTTCCATTTTTTTCTATTATATTCAACTCATCAAGCACTTATTAATCATATACTATATCCAGATGATGGGGTGATGGGACCTGGACCCCGAAAAGGAAAAGATCATGTCTTTGAAAGCAACCCAGTCCCTGAATTTTCCTATACATTTCAGCAGCCCAGATCATTGGCACCTCCACCTAAAGCAACTGGCCCACCCCAGTCCACCTAGATGACTTGACAGAGCTTCCACTGTGTTCTTGGTCCACCACAAGACTACCTGCATGTATGGCCATCCCATCTAGATGACCTAATTAGTTCACTGTTGCGTCTGGCCCACCACGGACTACTAACCACTCCTTAATACCATCCAAATCTTCTCACAGTCTTTTTTTAATAGAAAAGTATCATTCTCACCTCCAGTAAATTGCAGATTCACTAAGAACGCTGCCTGCTCCTATCAACATTATAATAAATCTCACTACCATGACTGAAAGAAGGCTTGAGTGCTTGAATTTTTTCCAGGCAGACTCACCCTGTACCCTTACATTTTGGGGTTCCCAGCACCCCAAACTGCAACACCAAGGACTGTGCTAGACCCTAGGGGATAGGTAAAGTTTCAGTTTACAGGCATCTATAAGTGAATGTTTTCTTGGATAGTCAGTTGGGCAAGCTTTGTAGCAATGCTTTATAGATTTCTTCTGGCAGTATCATTTATTCCCATGTGAATTAATCAGAAATAAGTAATAGTCATTTTATATGACAAATTTTTGGAGGTTCTTCCATAATGTACTGCATACATGCTCCAAGAAGAAAGTTCTAGGTAACAAGGGTAGCAGCAGATTTGGATTTGAATTTGAGTCTTTTGACTCCAAACTGAGTGCTTTCCCCCCATTTCATTAATATCGCAAGCCCAATTTGCCCATAAACAATTTGGTTTGGTCTCACGGTCATCACCTTTTAGGTGGAAATAGTCTAAGTAAAGTCTATAAGTAAAACAGTATAAAATAGTCTACATACAATATAAAATAGTATATAAAGTCTATAAGTAAAGTCTGTAAGTAAAAGTATCATTTCTCTTACAAATGAATAAATGAAAACCTAAAAAGCAGCCTGGATTAGCTTGGAAAACTTGAGGTATAGAACTTTGTAAAGTATAGTTTACTATATGATAAGACATTTTGCCTAGCTGGTTAGTTCCATTGGATGGACATTGATTCAAATGACACTTGGATAAGCTTTGAAATATTCCTATATAATCCAGTTTGAACTATGTATTTCAAAATTCTGTTTTATAGCCAAATGATATGTCTAACCAAATTGAAAATGCCATCACCACAAGGGCAAATGAGAGGGAGTGTCCTGTTGACTCAGTGCAAATTCATAGTCACTTTTGGAAACAACTCAAAATATATTCATGTTGCTGGTGAGTTAGCAGAGTTAGTCATTTTCATGTAGGAAATAGAGTGTGACTTATTCTCAAAGAAAGAAACTATTTCACTTTTTTCTTAGATGTCTCAATTAATTTTAAGATACTAGCTGTACGATGACTTTTGAGCCATCTCTAATGTGCAATTTACTGTGCAACAGATTGCATGTGTTCGTCCTTCATTGCCAAAGAAGACCATGCCATCAGAGAAACAATGACATGACTTGCACTTGACTTTGTTTTGAGTGAGGGAGGGCTGTGTGGGTCACCAGCCTCACTTCTCCTCCAGAGCCATCTGAATCCACTGACCAGATATTCATCAGGATGACTGGAGATGACCCAGGATGAGGCAGTTGGGGTTAAGTGACTTGCCCAAGGTTACACAGCTAGTGAGTGTCAAGTGTCTGAGGTGAGATTTGAACTCAGGTCCTCCTAACTCCTTCACTGGTGCTCTGTCTACTGCACCACTTAGCTGCCTACTTGTGCATCAGATGAGGATATTAAGAAGCAATCAATGGTTTTGAGCAACTTACACTTAAAATATCTGACACTGAGTTTTATAAATAGCCAATGAACAATTTCGGATACAAAGAGGGCACAGGGATGATCTTTGCCCAAAGAGAGTTTTCTATAGCTATGAGTCCATTCTAGCAAGCTCTCCCAAGATGGGGAATGCTGCACCATAACTAATGTCAGAAAGCAGCAAGAATAAACTATAATCCAGTGATAGGGTCAAAAGCAAATGTGACATTTTAGAAAACAACAGAAAGAATGCTAGGAATTACTACTTGTTCATACTATGAGATACCAAAATTAAAAATCAGGCCACCCAACCAGTAGATAGAAAATATAATGGAACCATATTTTCTTTATGAAAAAGTTGATATAAACTTGCAGTGAACAAAAATACTTCTTGGCTGTGCTTAGAATCCTTGTGATGTTTAAATTATTTATGAGTTAAATTGTCAATTTAACAATTTAATACGCATTTATTAAGCACCTATTATATACCAGGGAAGTGCTAGGAATTCAAAGAAAAGCAAAATAATTTCTATCTTTAAGACATTTATATTCTAATGGGGGTAGATACCATATAAATATTTAGGTAAATACAAGATATACACAGAATACTCAAAGGCTTTCTGAGAAGAAAAGGCATTAGCCTTTTCTAAGGTGTTAGGTGCCAGGAACCTCCTCCTGCAGAAGGCAGGATTTGAGCTGAGCCTTGAAGGAAGCCAAGGAAACTAAAATGGTGCAGGTGAGGGTCAGAGTGATAAGGAATGCATGATCCTTGTCCTTTTTCCCAAATGAATTTGGGTGCCTACTTCTGGAGGGGGAGATGATGAGATTCAAGTCCTCAATGAGAAGCCCATTATCTCAGATGTCACCTAAAGCCACTTTAGAAGACAATGAGATTCAAGTGGTCTGATCAAGGAAATACCCTAACAGAGGTTGAACCATGGAATAATAACAGTAATAAATAATGCCCCAAACTCTGATCTTCTGCCCCTGGTTACCTCATTTTCCTGCCCAGCAGGTTTTCCTCTATAAGAATCCCTAGTCTCTCCTGGCTAATGGGCCTTCCTTAATGGAAGGGTGTCCTCCTTAGTGAGCATCTCCCTTAAGGACCCATCTCACTTAAGCTAGGGTCTTCCTAAAGGGTACTCCCTTTAGTGAGTATGCCCCTTAATCGGACATCTACCTTGATGGGGAGGCATCCCCCTTAAGGAGACGTCTCCCTGAAGCAGCTAGCTCCTGGGAGAAGCCCTCTCCTTTGGGGGGATATCTCCTTTGGGGGGCAACCTCCCTTTGGGGGCTGCCACCCCCCTCCTTAAGCTGGGGTCTCCCTTAAGTGGTTTCTCCCTCAGGGGGTGAAGGAGTCTGCTTGGTGTGTTGTGTTATCCAAATAAACACCTTTACTTGATTTGGAGACAGCTGAGTGAATTCTTTCGAGACAATCTTGCACCCCAACATTTTGGGGTGCCCCTGAACCTCATCATTTCTGGTACCTAACTGATCCTCCTCAAGAGCATTCATGGCATAGAGGACGGGAATGTGAAGATAGTATATTTAAAGAAAACAGTGTGCTAAAGGCCAGGTTATAAAATAATCTTTTGTTTGAGGCAAGAACAGTTGAGGCGGGGGTGGGGGTGGGTGGGTGAATGGTCATGGTGGAAGGGGCAGTACAACAGACAGTCCAACCAGGGCATAGTCACATCACATGAGGGAGTGAACCATCCCACAGTAAGTCTGTTCTTTGGCCCCATTGGGGTGGGGGAAGAGTGGGCCTTGGGACTGTGGCACCATAATGGTAGGATACTGGTGGGGTGAGTTATGGGTGATTGCTGTGTGGACCGGCAGAGGACCCAAAAGAGAGGTGTGGTAGGAAGAATGTTTCCCTTGATGTTGGTTCCCTGGGGTACAGCCCTCTTCCCCTGGTGTTACTAATGACTGCCATTATAGGTAAATAAAAATTATAAACAAAATTCTAGCTTCAAAAGATATCAAAAGAACTGCTACCTAAGCCCTTTCCTAAGAATAGCAGAACTCAGAAATAAACAAGATTCTTTGACTAAGGTAATTAAAGCTACAGTAGGAAAAAATGTTATGGCATGATTAAACAAATATTTGGTAAAAATACAGAAAGTTTTAATGTTGTAGAACAGGCTTAGAAACATCCCACTCTGATATTTAACAGTACTCTTATCTAAAAATCAAATGTGCTAAATGAGAAAAAATTTTGCATTAAATATCATAAAACTCTGATATAAGGATACACAGGCAATTGATAAAATGATCAAGAGGCATTTACTAAGAGCTAAGCAGAAAAAAAATATGAACAGAGTTTTCAAAAGAATCTCAAAATATCAGCAGTCATATCAGAATATGCTCTGAGTCATTAGTAAGAGAAATAGAAAATGAAACAGTTCTAGAGTTTTGCCCTGTACCCTATGCATTCACAAAAAATGGAAAAAGTCAGTATTGAAACTGGAGTGTGTAGGTTAGGGGTGGGGGGTAGACAGGAAGGCTAATTCAGTGTTGCTTAAGCTATGAACTGGGCCAATTGTTTTGGAAAACAGTTTGGAATTATGCAGGCAAAACTTTTCATACCCTTTCATCCAGCATTCCTGACACTGGGTATATAGCACAGAAGATCAAAGACAGAAATACAGGTAGAGTATATTCTAAAAATTCTAAAAAAGATCAAAGCACAAGAAGATCAAAGACAGAAATACAGGTAGAGTATATTCTAAAAATTCAGAAGTACTTTTTTGTGGTATCCATGAACTGGAAATAAAGAGTCCATCAACTGCAGAATGGCAACTGTGATGAATGAAAAACAATACTGTGCAGTAAGAAATTATTAGTATGAGGAAAACAGAGAAACATGGGAAAATCAGTAGAAATTTATGCAGTAAAAGAAGTAAAATAAGAGTGATTGTGGAAATGTTGACTTTTTCTGTGTTAGAAAGGAGAGTTCAAATGGGAGGAGGAGCTGCAAGTTAAGATCCAGGAGGGAAAAAAACCTATGATATAAAAATATAAAGCATCAAGAAAATGTATTTTTTTAAACAACTAAAAACAAAACTTATGTTATTTCCTGGTCCAGAGATATCCTGCAGCAGAATCAGAAACGCTTGTGAGTGCACGCATGCTGCACACACACACACACACACACACACGCACACACACACACAGTTACTTTCAGTAGAGTGGATTGGTTAACATATGAGAAGTCACATAATAGAACCTCATATACAACGTTGTACTTTTACTACACGGCAGCACAACTTAAAAGATAGCAAAGAGGAAAAAAATATAAACACTTTTACAAACATCTCACTTGAAGCATTTCCCACCTGAATCTGGAGGACTGCTATTTCCATGTCCAAAGTTCTCTTCAGTGGCAACAATTTCTGGGACACGTAAATCTTTCTTTGCCTCTCAGCCATTTTCAGCTTCAGAAATCTGAGTTTTTCTTCCAATATATGTAACTCAACATCGCCATTTCTCTTCATCATCTCTTGAATGTTTATTTTCTCATAGAAAATACACACCTCTTCCTCCCGTTCAATCAGTAAAACACCACTGTGGTCAAATTCAAAATTATGGGTTATAGAGGTAATAAGATTACCTGTGAATTAATTATCAGGGACCTTAAAGAGAAATCAAGGTTGCATTACTTCCAGGAGACAATTGGAATCTAACTAAGGGTTAGAGGAGAGGAGTAGGGATGGAGATTGGGGGTCTGTCTCTCTTTCTCTCTGTTCATTCATTTACATATTCATTTATAAATTATTTATTACCTCTGGGAATGGAAGAAAGAGGTATGTTTCCTCTGAAGATTCTTTTTAGTGTCTTGGGATTGTAAAAAATCTTTTGACTAGGACTAAATGTGGAGTTAGCCCAACTCTGATATATTAGTTATAAGTATGAGAACTTAGAATAATTTCTAAGACATAGATAAATTTCAGTGAAATTCTGCCTTTCTCTACAACAAGCATAATTAGGGTTAGAAGTTTCACGTTCTTTGATAACTATTTTTATTATTTCTATGCCCTCTCTTTCCATGCCTTCAATTCATTTTTCTCCCTTCTCGAAGCAATTGTTTTTAATGCTTGCAAAATTACTTGTCATGATTTGTCTTTCCTTTTTAGCTGATCCCATGTTATCAGTGCCTCCTTCTCCTCATCTTTTTCCTGACCCTTCCATCTTTCCCAGGGCTCTTTTGATGCTCAAGTTTTTTCATCACTTCTGAGATCAAGGAACATTAGTTCCCCCATTGCCTAGCACAGGGTCTTATGCAGAGTTGTGACACCATAGATTGTTGCTGTAGGTGATGATCTGAATCTAGGTTCTATTATTATATAATATTATAATGTCACGTATCAGATTTTTTTTTCAGTAGAGGCAGCTCCAAAGGGGCAGTGGAGTGGAATGGACAGAAAGATGACTTTGAAGTAAGGAGGATGGGTTCAAATCTTTCTGATACCTACAAATTTCATGAGAAGTCACTTGAGTTTTAAGACTAGAAGATGTAGATTGGCATCAGGCAATGAAACTTTCACGCGAGGAGTTTCCTCATTAATGAAATCATCAGTAAGCAACTCTGCGGGAGTGATTTAGTATTTTTGGAAGCTGCCAAAATCACGTCCTTTTGTTTAATAGAGTCAAAGAAGCTGCCTAAAGAACCTAATTTCTTTCTAGAGAACATGTGATGGGATAATAATAATGTTCACAGAAAATCCAGATCCACAAAACTGGCACCAGAATTAAGGAAATGCTCACTGGTTTGTAGAATTGAGGTTGTCTTTTGCCTCTTTTTGTATCCTCAGTGCTTAGCATAGTGCCTGGAAGAGAGCAGGCACTTAATAGATGTTTAATGGATTGAATTAATGTCAGAGGAATTCTTAGTAAAAGCCCTGAAAAACAATATTTCCTTCCCAACTGAAATATTCTCAAACATCTTTGTATTTCTTCCCCTAATATTGCCCCCAGGCCAAACAGCATTTGGCCAAGATAGCCAGCTCCTTTTTATATTCAATTAACCTAGCATAAAAAAATACCAAAAGAAACTCAAGTTTAAAAATGTGGCAGTGCCTCGAATTAACTTCAGGCAGAAAATCTTGAAATCCCACAGTGCCTTTTTCTCATAACCACTGTTCTATTGTACCTCTCATTTCGACTCTGAACAGCTTTCTCGTATTTTTTCCGGAGCTGTACCATCTCCTCCTCAATGAATGTGACCACATTGGCAAGTCTTTCAATGTTGTTTAACTGTTCTTCTCTCTTCTCTCTCCTTTCTTGAAGTACTGCTATAACTTTGCACACATCATTTTCCATGCTCTCTTTGATTGTAAGGTTGTTAGACCGTTTCAGGAGGGAATTCTGCAGTTTTCTTTAGAAATAATTAACAATTGGGCAAGGAATAAACAGATTCATTTTGTTAATTGATAATTTTCTGAAAGAAGTAGACGTATATTTTCTTTCCCATTGGAGGAGAATTATTTTGCTCTTTTGAAGGTTTAGTAAGGAAATAGTTTTGCCGAAATGCAAATAATTTCATTTTACAAAATTAGGCAAAAATTTTAATAACCTCATCCCATTTTCACAGCCTCTAAAATGATCTCAGTTACATAAAAATTAAGCTAAAATTATATTCTGCTTTTTATTCTAATGCTCTTTTTGCATTTTAGCTTTTATAATAACTAAGAGGGTATTTTTCCCTTGTGTGGTTCAGTCATTTAAATTGTGTCTGACTCTTTGTGACCTCATTTGGGGTTTCCTTGGCAAAGATATTGGAGTGGTTTGGCATTTTTTTTTCCTCTAGCTCATTTAACAGATGAGGAACTTAGGTAAACAGAGTCAAGTGACTTGCCTAGGGTCACATAGCTAGTAAGTGTCTGGCCAAGTTTGAACTCATGAAAATTAATCTTTCTAACTTCAGGCTTGGTACTTCATCCACTGCACCAGTTAGCTGCTTCATAAGAGGCACCGTTGTTCGGTTGCATCTGATTCTTTGTGACCTCATCTGGGTTTTTCTTGGCAAAAATAGTAGAGCAGTTTGCCATTTCCTTCTCTAGCTCATTTTACAGATGAGGAAACTGAGGCAAACAGGGTTAAGTAACTGGCCTAGAGTCACACAAATAATAAGTGTCTCTGGACAGATTTGAATTCAAGAAGACTCTGGGTCAGCATTCTATCCACTGCAACATCTAAAGAATTCTACTTTTTTGTTCAAGAAAACATGGAATCATATCTTTATTACACAGGTGGAAATCAAAAAAATATTAGTTATCAGAGAAAACTGATATGATGGAAGGAACATAGGATCAGGAATCAAAGGATGTGAGTTTGAATCATAATTTTGCCATTTACTATCTATGTGACCTTAAACAAATAATTTAACTTCTCCCTATCTCATGTTTCCCATCTATAAAATGAGGGGATCAATCTAGATTATCTCCATGGTCCCTTCTTACTTTAAATTTTATGACAAACACAAATGTGTCAAATGTTCAATCTTTTCCCTAACTGAAAGACTGAAAGCTCCTCCTGGTACAGACAACCTGATTTTAATTTTTCATCCACCTCTTTAAATAGTTTTATAAGCAACATTAGCAACCACATTGAGATTTTTAAATCATCACTATAAAAATGGAGGTATTGAAGAAGATGATTTTTTTAAAGCTCCCTTCCCACTCTAAAATAGAATTCTAGAATTATATATAATAGATCTATAGATATAGATATATCTATATCTAGATAGATATTAGATAAACCTATGCAGATATATCTTCATATCTACCGATCTATCACCTATCTTTCTATCTATTCATCTATCTATCCATCTATCCATCCATTCATCCATCTTTCTATCTATCTTTCTATCCATTCATCCATCCATACATCTATCTATCTTTCTTTCTATCCATCCATCCATCCATCTTTCCATTTATCTATCTATTTATCTTTCTTTCTTTCTTTTCTTTCTATCCATCCATCCATCTTTCTCTCTTTCTATCCATCCATCCATCCATCCATCCATCCATCCATCCATCCATCCATATTTTTCTATCTATCCATTTATCATCTGTCTATCTATCCATCCATTCATCCATCCATCCTTCTATGTTTCTGTCTATCTGTCTGTCTTTCTATCTATCTATCCATCCTTATTTCTTTGTTTTTTCTTTCTATTTCTCTATCTATCCATCTTTCTTTCTATCCATCCATCCATCTTTCTGTCTATCTATCTTTCTTTCTTTCTATTTATCTATCTACCTACCTATCTATCCATCTATCTTTTTTCTTTCTATTTATCTATCCATCCATCTTCCTATCTATCCATTCATCCATCTATCTTTCTTTCTTTCTATCCATCCATCCATCCATCTTTCCATTTATCTATCTATCTGTCTGTCTGTCTCTGTCTTTCTATCTATCCATCTATCCAATCATCCATCCTTCTTTCTTCCTATCTATTTTTCTTTCTATTTATCTATCCATTCATCAATCCTTCTTTCTTTCTATCTATTTTTTCTTTCTTTCTATTTATCTATCCATCCATCCATCTATCTATCCATCTATTTTTCTTTCTATTTTTCTATCTATCTTTCTTTTTTCTTTCTTTCCATCCATCCATCTATCTATCTATCTATCTATCTATCTATCTATCTATCTATCTATCTATCCATCCATCCATCTATCTTCCCCAGAATTCAAGTAAACCAGAAGCTCCAAAGTTGTTGCCTTGGAAGTAGCTATTCCAGTCCTCACCTATCTTGAAGGGCGGAGCTATTCCTTAAAATTTCCATTTCATTGATCGACATCTTGAGCTTTTCCTTTATTTCATAGACTCTCTGGTGCGTAGTGTGAAGTAAGTTCACAAATTTGTTCCTTTCATTTCGGATGGCATCGTACAATTTAGAAAACTCCTTTAGTCTGTAAAAATGCAAATTGTTTGGGTGATTTTATTTGCTAAAAATCACGTATATATATTTACACTTAAATTGATGAGATTCTTTTACCTTCGAAGAATTTCATGTTTTTTCTTCTTATACATCCTGAGTTCAACTTCCTTTGATTTGGTTTCTTTAATAATGTTGCTAAGTCTTTGCTAAAATATGAAGACATGTATATTCATAAATGTCTACAATTGTGCAATTCTCAAATAAAAAAAAAAGCTAAATGGAATTACAGACTGGTCATTGAAATAATTCAGTGAGAGTTGACCTAGTAGTAGTATGTAGGCAGTGAAACTCAGTCCTGGTTATGTGAACCCACTTCCAGTGGTAACAACAGGATATATAATCACAGAATCGTAGCAGTTTAGGGCTGAGAGGCATTTTGAGTTCATACAGCCCAGCATCAATAATTGATATAAGCAAATAAACATGCTTCTCACATGCAAGGTGTTTGCCACCATTGAAATCACTGACCTGTACATCTGTACATTTCAAACGTAGGAAACTTTTGGGGAAATAATCATGAGTCTCTCCAGCCTTATAAAAAACTCCTTAGATAATCTCTGATAAGAATTTACTCGTTAATCTTAAGTAAATGTACTTTATAAACTTTGTACATAAACACTCCTTAACTTATGCTATTATTATTACTTGTATAAGATTTACAGTAAGGATTCTCCATTATATTTCTATTTAGATCCCTCATTGCAAAATGTAGGTGACTCTGGCTTCTTAGCTATGTTGGTGCAATTTCTTGCTAGAAAGGCCTCAGGTTTAGACTTGATGACAGCCTGTATGTCTGTTGTTTAAGGATGACTAGAGTGTGATATTTTTTAGGGTGATATTTTTAAACTATGGAACCTCTGATGAAGAGGGTAAGGATTAATCAGTTATAATACAGTTATTTTCCTGTTACTAAGGTGTATTTAAGAAAAGTGGATGATCCATGGTAGAAGGGAGCCCAGTTTCCATGAAGGGTGTGGACTGGATAACTTCTTAAGTCCTCCAAACTTGAAGATTTAATAAAAAAAGATGGATTAAGAGATTTAGCTAAATATCAACAATAGTAGCCCAAATAGAATAAAATGAGCCATTCCTGATATTCAGTTTATTTTTCTGACCAGTAGATTATTCTGATAGCAAATGTCACTGAATGCAATGACAGATAGTTTATCGTGGGAGTTTAATGGTACTAGTTTTCCTTGTTCCCTATATGTATGGGCATGTGTGTAAGAAATGTCACTATAATCAAAAGAATTTTTAAAAAAAATTTGTGGAAATGAGTGCTGTTTGTTTTTAATAAGGATTAGGAGACTGTCTAGTCCAGGGGTGGGGAACTTGTGGCCTCCAGGCCACATATGGCCCTCAAGGTCCTCAAGTGCAGCCTTTTGAATCCAAACTTCACAGAACAAATCCCCTTAATAAAAAGATTTGTTCTGAAAAACTTGGTCTCAGTCAAAACACCGCACCAAAGGACCTAGAAGGCCACATGTGGCCTCAAGACCTGAAGCAAAAAATCCTCCATGGATAAATAATATCCTTGTGTGAAACAAAAGGGTAGGCACAGAAATGCTTTTACCTGAGCTTTTATGTAATCTTTGGCTTTCTTTTCTCTCTCTTCTGTTTTGATTTGTTGTAGACGGTTAAGATTACCTAATTGTTCTCGGAAGTATTCCTGCTCCTTAAAAAGCTTGTTTTCCTCTGCAATGAATTGTTCTAACAACCGAGCCTCCACATCTGTTAAGATTCTCTGTTTTGAAACATAATATAGTAATAATGGTTCATCTTTTGACAGGTGCAACATTCTAGGCTACCTGAGTCTGAAAACTTCCTTAAAAACAAAATAACCTCAACCCTCAAATCCAAACCACTCCATTTTTGAATGCACAAATCAGTACATTTGTGGAACAGGAAAATGTATGTTCCATTGTAAAAATAAAATTTCTTTCAAGTCATTAAAAAAAATAAACCTTGATTTTTAAAAATACTACCTTAGCGGTGTCTTTAATAAATATGAATTTTTCATTCTATTGTAAACAAAGATTGAAATATCCATTAGTTACTTTATAAAATAAATGTGTATGTATATTTAAAATTATAAAATATTTTAAAATAATTTTATAAATTTATGATAAAATTATGATTTATAACTGATACAATTTATGAATTTGATTTGATAAATTTATGATAAAATTATTAAAAATTGAAGATAATTTTTAAAATTTATGATATAGCTTTATTTATAAAAGAATAACCAATTGTATTCCACGTGTGTGTATGTCCTTGGTTTTAAAGTTTTTGAAGTTGTAGAGAACTCTCTTGTATTGTTTTTATGTCCACACCACACAAGGCTATTTTAATTTTTGAAGGGAGAGGGAGAGATAGATTAAGGAATAGGGTTCACTTGAGATTTAAAGATAGGAAAAAAAGCCCACATTTTCTTTCAAAGGGTCCCTCTCTGTGGGATTCTATGAAAATGATTAAAATGACTTCATATTAGCAACTGCTGTGTAAAAGACCAAATTTAAGAATTAACATTAACCTGCTGGGCCAAATTCCTTTTAGCTAATTCAACCTCTTTGTGGAGGTCTCTTCTCCTCTCCACAACTAACGAATCATCTTTAGGAATGCTTTCCATCTGAAAAAAATTAAAGATTTATACAATTAAATACACAAAAGGAAATGATCAGTATCAGATAGATAATCCTCTAAAATATATTTTTAAAAACTGTATCAGGAGAGTGTGTGTGTGTGTGTGTGTGTGTATGTGTAAAATGTATCTCAACTTTGGCTTTATAAGGTTTGCAAAGAGCTTTACATTTATCATTTCACTGGAATCTTACAGCAGTCCTGGGAGATAGGATTTATTATTATCCCTATTCTACAGATAGGGATGCTGAGTTGAACAAAGGCTCAGTAACTTGATCAGGATCATGCAGCAATTAAGTGTCAAGCAAAATTGGAATTCGTGTCTTCCTGACTTCAAGTTCCTTACTCTGTCATAACCTAGCAATCATTTAAGATATCTGTTCTATTTTAGTCTTATGGGTGTCCCTGAATTGAGAATATTTTCTTAGTAAGGATTTTAAAAATTAAAATATGGAGTTTTATAAGACATAAATAATTATTAATATAGGTACAGAGTAAGATGTGTCAAATACTTTGTAAAATGTTAGACACTGTATCAGACATCGTTATTGTTACTATGGGTAGCCTACATTTTTAAGTCTAATTTTTAATCTGATGTGCTGAGACCAATAATGTGTGTGTGTTTGTCCTTCGTTGCCGAAGAAGACCATACCATTAGAGAAATAATGACATGACCTGCACTTGACTTTGTTTTGAGTGAAGGAGGGCTTTGCAGGTCACCAGCCTCACTTCTCCTCCAAAGCCATCTGAATCCAGTGACTAGATATTCATCAGAATGACTGGAGATGACCCAGGATGAGGCAATTGGGGTTAAGTGACTTGCCCAAGGTCACACAGCTAGTGAGTGTCAAGTGTCTGAGGTGAAATTTGAACTCAGGTCCTCCTGACTCCTGCACTTAAACCTACCACTGACATTTAATCAAAGCAGAAAAAGACTTACATTATAACAATGTACGCCTTCTACTTTCTCTACTTTCCAGTCTGCTTTTCATACTGTTGCCAGAATAATATATAAAAATATATATATTACACACACAGACACACACACACATATATACACAAATATATCTATTCATGGCTGTCTTTTCAAACATCTTCAGTAGGCTCCCTACCTGTTCATATCAGTTGACCACTGATTGTATTTGGGGAACAACTTGTATTTATTAATACAACTTGTATTTTTATAAATTTGACTCAGTTCTCTACATATTTGAGAAATGAGACCTTTATCAGAGATATTGCAACCTGGGCCATCACCAGTTCATCTTGACTTACACTGCATAATCATCACATCCTGTTTTTTTTTTTCTGTCCAAAAACTGGTTTATAACCTTTCATCGTGTAATTGTTACATGGTATAATTCTGTTCCTCATGCCACTTAACAGGTAAACAGAGCGGCAATGTATTCACCAGTGGCATATGGATACATTTATGTCTTGAACATTGTAAGCTGCCAGCCTAGAATTTTCAGCACATGGGCAAAATTGTCAGTATATTTCCAAAAGCAGACTTGCGTGGTTTGTTTAGAAAACTGCAATACTAATGATAATGGCACTCAACACAACGAAGAGCCATAAAACACAAGGGGAGCAGGTAGGCAGGCAAAGCTGCCTTGAGTAAGTCATGTGAGATCATAAGATTTGTATCTTCCCACACTAACTACACTGTACTGTTCATCTGTCAGCAATACAGTTAGCAATAAATGATTTTAAAGTAATACCAGCACAATTTTACAAAGCTTCACATAATGGTCGCACCCCACTTTTTTACAAAAAAATAATTTGGCATAAAATCTGTGACAATTATGTGAAATATGGTATGTCTCACCACCAGACTCAGATGACTCTGGAGGAGAGAGTGAGACTCATGACTCTACACATCTCTGCCTCACTTAAATCCAGTTCACTTGCAAGTCAAGACATCACCCTCCTGAGGTCATTGAGAACAAAGGACGAATAGCAATTATTTACTAGTTCACACACACACAGAATAAGAGAGTGTTCCACATGCAGCTGTCCTATGAAAATCTTCTAATCTCCAACCACTCTTAAACAATTCCTGGCTGGTAGAAACTTAAAGTGGAATTCTAGAGATGAATCAGTTGCATAAAAATAAAAAAAAAGTATATAACTAGTATTATGGATGAATGAAAACTATGGAAATTTTGAAACAGAAGATGGGCCAAAGAAACTGACGAAGATTTCATAAAGGAGTTGGACTTCAGTTGTAAGTCCCAGAGAGTATACGAATTGCTTTCTAGAGCACCTTTTGCTCCTGTCTGATTCTTGCTCAGTATTAGCAACCTGCTGCTTAAAGTGAGGAACTACAAGTGGGATTCATCATCTCCAGTTTCCCATGAATACCAAAGGTTCAGGACAATTGCATGAATCAAGGAAAATAAATAAGGAAAATACAAAGACTACTGGGGAAGCGAACCTATCATCTCCTTCTTAAGCAAAATTCCCAGCCAGACTTTTTGGGCTGGAAAATAACAAGCTAAAATTTATATATTGCTTTAAAGTTTGCAAAGCACTTTACAAATATTGTATCAATTTACCCAAAAACAAGCCTGGGAAGTAGGTATTTTTATTATCCACCTTACAGATGAGAAAACTGAGGCAGCAGAGGTTAAGTGGCTTGTCATGCAGCTTGGAGATGACAGATTAGATTTGAACTTAGATCTCACCGATTCCAGGTTTAGTGCTCTATCCACTGTACTACCTAGCTACCAATAGATGTAAAAAAGTAATGTTAATTTCTGTGTATTCATGTCATGGTTCACTGAACCTCTATGGAAGAAGAGTGCCAGGATGTCTCACTTACTTTTAAACTTCAACAATCATTTGATCTCTAGTAACATTCAAAATGGTGAATGGCACAGGTACATAATCATATGCTCAGATGCTACAGTACTTTTATCTTCTAATCGATTGAATTAGATTTATAGCCAAACTTTTGTTAATTGTTAGTAGTTATTGTCTATAAATTTAATTCTAGCTCAAAATATGACTGTACGTTTCACTACATGCTCATGCCTGTCAAATATCCCTGACTTTCACCTTGACTGTTTTGTGATATGTTGTTCACATGTTTCCTTCTTTTACTGTATCTCTTTCTCCCACAGACCTGTTTCAATATGTGTGACCTTGGAGAATACCCAAACTTATCATTTTATCTTAAGGATCTGAACCCAATAACACTGTCTTCCATCTTCTATTTGCTGCCAGTTTCCATAGCTATCCGTTATTTTCTTTTTCAATTCCAGTATAACAACAGCAGTATTATTGGAACACTGCTGCAATGCCTACCCTAGCATTATAATGGGTCCATATTAAATCCACACAATTTCATATAAGCTCTACCATCAACTGAGAGAAAAATTCACTAAAACAATCTGGAGAAAAATTGGTAGATATAGGTTTACACTAATCATTAATTGGGTGGGGGAGGAGGGGTCCACCAAATTCTAATTATGTAGTTTGAGAAGTCTGAAGCAATCTATAAATATTCTCATCTTTGGCAAGGAACTGGGCAATAGGCAAATCAACTTCTTAATATTTTATTGTTGTAAACATCCTAATTATTTAATATTTGTGAACCACAGTTTCATTGAGACTGATCTGCTTCCAAACTATTTCAGCCTTTCATGAGTTTTGGTGCCTATGGATCTGGGAGGGGTTATTCATTTTGATCAAAGGTCATAAAAGCATCTAAGTTAACTGCACCTTGGAAGAAATAAGGGAAAGCATCCCAGTGAAATGACCTGTGTTTTGAAGATGTAGAACTATTCGTTTTGAGTCTGAAAATCATGCTGATGTTGAAATTGGCTCTATTTGGTACCCAGTCACTGATTTTCAGTGTAGCCAAGGGAGGGGTATGATATCTGGACACGGTGTAAATCAGCTATCTCCTAAGAGCAAAGGGAACTTAGTAAAACTTAACAAGGAGGAAAGTGGATTTTTCTTGAAATGAGTGAAAAGAAAGAAATTGTTTTAATATTAAATTTTCCTGTTTCTAATTTTGTGAACAGAGTAAAAACCTTCCAAGGGTTAGTAAAACATAGTTTCATTAATCTTTGTATTTACCACTCACTAAGCAAGTGCTACTCTGTCTTCTGATTATAAACTATTTAAGGACAGAGACAATGTTTAGTACTACTTTGTTTTTATTTCAAAATTTCTGTAGTCACATATAGCCAAACTTTCAAAATTCCTTTAGATAGCCAAATGATGTTAATAGTCAGTGTAGCATCTTAATTGCTAATAAAATTATGTGACATTTTAAAATAGTAGACAGTCAATAAATGTTTGTTGATAATAACAACATAGAATCTTTTGTGATCCTGATGGGTTTTAAGATGCTTTTTTTCTTTTATAAATAAAATTAGTAAAAAATATTATTTTTATTTAAAAAATTTTTATGAAAAACTGAGGTTAATTTTCTTTTGTCCTGGGAAATTTAGAAGGGATTGTTGAAGTTGTAGAAAGCATATGTATAACAGGACGTGGAAAATGATTGAATGTGGTCTCTCGTTTAAGGAAAAAGGTCTCATTTTGTCCCTCAACAAGTTATTTAATGGTGGCTATTGAATCATTTCTTGGTCCCTGGAGGCTGAGATTATGTTTACTATACAATTTTATTTTGAGTAGGCTGCAGCACATTAACAATGAGGATTTACAGTTTAGAAGCAGTCTAAAAGACAGACTCTAAGACACATATAAAGAGGTGAGAATCTCCTGTGCTAAGAGTGTGGGATAAGGTGGTCAGTTTGAAAGCACGTATACAAAGTATTAAATGACACAGACTGCTGGTCCACAAGGAGCTCCTCATGTGAAATCTTTTAGAAAGGCATAGACAAAAATTGCAAGATAGGAATAGGGTGAGAATGCATATACATACACACATGTACATGTATGTGTGTATATGTGTATACATACATATATGTCTGTGTATATATGTATGTGTGTATGTATGTATACACACATTGGTATGTGATTAAACTCCACGGAAATGCTTCAGGAAGAGGGCATAATTTTCCCTTGCTAGTGGAACCATGAGCCTCAAGAAATGAAATGAATAAATACTTGTTCACTGCCTTCAGACAAAAAGGGGCTGGGGTAGGAGACAGAACTATATACATTTTTCTGAAAACCATAAAGAGTTTGGAATGTCACTGGAGTGTCTTGTTGTGTTGCTTGAATCAGATAATGATTTGGATGAGCTTGAACTGTTAGTACCTGGTCCTTGGCCATGAATAGGGTTAGATAAATGCTTAGCCAGCAACCATCTCCCTGCCCATGTTTAAGAAAGGATTTTCATAAAGAGATCTTATAAGAGAGATAATGCAGAAATGCTGCTTTGTAAATACCAGTCTTTTTAGACATATGTATTATTCATTTTGTGGGGATAAGAGTGACATCCCTGATCTTTTTTTTCTTTCTGGAAGGGAATCATCTTGTCATTGCAATATCTTGAGAACTGACCACTTATATTTTTTTTTATTCAGCATTTTATGTATTTTACTCTGAACTTAAGAAATAAAGCAAGCATTTCCATAACATAGTAGAATACGGGGCAAAAGATGATTGCACATGAAATTGCAAAAGTATTATGTACGACTTTCTATTCCTTTTACATATATATGCCTTTTACATATATATATATATATATACATACATTAAAGTTATCATATAACTTTTTTCCTTTTTTTCTTCCCTCCCCCTTTCCCCACCCTAAAGATGACTACCATTAGTGTGTGTATAAAATCATTCTATACATTCTTCTATTTATCAGTTCTTTTGCTGGATGAAGATAGCATTTTCCTTCATATGTCTTTTGAGCTAATTTGGATATTTATAGGAGTCAAAATGACTTGTCACTCAAAGTTTTCCTTAAAACAATTTTGTTGCTACTGTATACACCATTCTTTCTGTTCTCCTCATTTCTCTATTCATTACTGTGTGGATTTATGCATGTTTTTCTAAGATTGTTAAGCTCATCATTTCTTGTATCACAGTAACATTCCATCAAGATCTTATATCACAACTGGTTCAGTCATTCCCCCAACTGACAAGCATCCCTGCAATTTCCAGTTCTTTGCACCAAAAAGAGAGCTGTGATAAATATTTTAGAATATGTAGGTTCTTTTCCTTTTTCCCCAATCATCTTTGGAAATCAGCCTAGTAGTGTGGTGTTGCTGGGTCAAAGAGTATAGGCAGCTTAATAACCCTTTGGATATAATTCCAGATTGCTCTCCAAAAAGGTTGGATCAGTTCAGTTCCACCAACAGTGAATTAGTGTCTCAATTTTTCCACATCCTCTCCAACATTTGTCACTTTGCCCTTCTATCATTTTAGCCAATCTGACAGGTACAAGATGATACCTCAAGATCGTTTTAATTTGCATTTGCCTAATCCATAATGATTTGAAGCATCTTTCATATAACTATCAATTGTTTCGATTTCTTCATCGACTGAGACAACATATGTAAAGCATGTTGCAAACCTTAAATTGTTATTGACCGGCTAGCTATTGTTATGTTTTTGTCCATTCTGTGGGCTGCCCTGGCCAAAAACACATAGTTGGTTGGGGCCAACTCTTGGTAATGAGTCTCTTGGTATTTAGAAAGGCTGGTTCTTGAATTCTGCATAAAAAATACAGGTTCAGACTCGAGCCTTTCCAGACTGCTTGTGTTATTATTCAGTCATGTCTGACTCTCCATGACCCCATTTGGGATTTTCTGGGCAAAGATACTGGAGTGCTTTGCCACATCCTTCTCCAGCTCATTTTATAGAGGAGGAAAGTGAGGTAAACAGGGCTAAGTGACTTGACCAGAGTCACGTAGCTAGTAAGTGTCTGAGACTAGATTTGAACCCAGGAAGATGAGTCTTCCCGAGTCCACTCCTGGCACTCTCTTCTCTGAGCCACTTAGCTGCTCTCTAACTTGCTAGGGATTGCCTGATGTTCTCCACTGTCTTTGAGAACTCAGAATTATCTCCATGTTATGAGGAGGCACTAGAGCTTTTCAAAGGGAAAAAAATACTATAGAGTATTTTAAATAAACATTTAAGTAAATATTTACTCTGAAAATTACTATGACTGGTCACATAACCCTTAAGGAGGAAAGCACTGGATACATTCGACACATTAAAATTTGAAGGGGCATGAAAATCATCAAACAAATACAAAGGAGTGACCTTTTATTTAATATTAAAAATAAATAAAATTTATTTAATATTCAACTATATTTCTTTGGAAGTAATAGTTTATATTACTGTGCAAAATGATTTCTTAAGAATATGCATGAAGTACAGCAACAGAAGTTATTTGGTGAGTACTTTTTTCCCATTTGAACATTTTCAATGCTAATGTTTCATAATTGTTATAATCTCAGTAGGAAATATATGTCAAATGTTGCATAAATAAGCATTTCCCCAAGAGGGAACTTAAATATACACTTGCCTTTCTTAAAAAAAGAAAAATATCCTTACATAGGAAATGAAAAAGTAGCAAATAGTAAATAATTCAATTCTAAGTTTAATGGATTAATAATGTTGGCTGCAATTAGTCACAAAAAGTGGAGGTTTCTCTCAGTACAGAACTTTTCCCCAATTTGAGTTAATGTATTATTTATATCATACAGTTTTGCTGGCCATGGTGTCAAGAAAAAGGGTATACACACTGTCTTTGTGTGTTCACTAATATTTTCTAAAGGTTAGATTGAGATCTTTCTTAGTATTGGGGGAATTGTAGGAATTGAGTGAACCACAGTGACTCCATCTTGTGACTAAATTCTGGACCTAGCTCGTTTCCTTTCTACACAGTTACAGGCCTAGTCCAATTCTGGTCTTGTGAGAAAACGTTATTCAATTATGGGAATTGTGAGAAAATTGTATTGTACTGTTTGAACCTAGCCCTTCATGGCTGGGAAGCTGGACCCTCTACCTTCTATTTAGAGACCCTTCACTAAGGACCTAGATTATGCTGACCAGATCCAAAGACTGATGCAAAGAGTTTTCCCACAATTTTACAACTCAGTGAACCTTTATGTCTTATCTGAAATCTAGTCTCATACTATCAATCAGTTATTGTTGCCTTATTCCTCTGATTGAATACAGACACTTGGTGGGGAGTGGGGCACTTCGGATTTCAGGGAATTACACTTGTTCATTCTCCCCCTCCAACTTGGCAGCCTCTTTTCTTTCCTCTAATTAGACATCAGATTACCTAATCTTGTATCCTGGTTTATATCCTGTTAGCTGTTTTCTGTTAATGCATAAAAATCTGTTTCCCCCTGTATTTGGGGTCCAGTTCCAAGCTGAGGAGGTCTGCTCCCAATTAGTTATACCACTGGCACGCATTGCTTAATAAATCAGTAAATTTGGAAGCTCAAACCTTTGTTTCCTCAGACATTCAACACACCATCGTACATTATTTAGGCATCACTTGTGCACTAATTATTGTCTATTTTTGACTTCAAGTTATTTGTATCCTCCTTATCTTCCATCAGTTTGTAGGTTCTAGGAGGGCAGAAACCCCTCCTTATTTATCCTTGTGTTTCTTCCCCCAGGCTTACCACATATGTGTTGAATATGTATTGAATAGTTTCTAGACTTATATTTTATATCATGTAGTGTGACTACTTCTGTATATGCTATTTATAAATTTTCTGGTAGAAGCTATTTCAATCAATGAACTCTTTCATTGATATAAATTTTTAGGGTTAATCCTAATCTTTTACCCCTGGATGACTTCCTTTGAGATCAATATGAAAGTATCCAGATAACATATTTGGAAAAAACCAAAATTTTGAAAACGTAGCAATTGTCAAAGTAATTTTATTTATGCCATTTGATTCTCAACTTTAAAGGTGGCTGCTTTCTTATCTGGCCATTAGAAACACATTTCAACAGAAAAGTTTTATTTATAAACTATTATATAAGCTGTTAGAGTTTATGTCATAAATTGAAAGCCACACTAATGTTTTAAGAAGTTACTGTTCAGAGAATTTTTCCTGAAAGATTAGCCTTCAGATAACTCTGGATCTTTCATAATTTCTAGTTAAAATACATCCAAGGTGTGGTTGTGGAGAGTGCTTAGCGTCTGTTGATAGAGTTGCCATGGAAGTTAACTGGGACAGTAACAGTGGTGTCAAAGAACTCAGAAAATTTATAAGTAAAATACAGAAAGGATCTAAATCGTACACTATAAAATTTTGTATGTGAAATGCTTCAGGCAATAAATTGGAATTCTAGTTGAGCTCAATACTCTGTTGCCTAATTAGTACTGCACCCTTGTTTTCCTAAATTATTTAGGGGCAGAGAGGATGAGGGATTTAAATATTTGAAGGGTAATTCTAGGGATCTATTATACTTATCCTTGACTATTATGAGGAATATTGAATTATAGGGAGTTACCGTGAGTCACATTTTGGCTTAATAGAATACAATATGAAAAGCCTGTCCTGGGCTCAATACATATGCTTTTGAGAGTTCATGGAAATCAGAGTTATAGATCTGGAAGGGACATTAGAGATAACCTAGTCCAATTCTTCTTGTTTTAAATTGGTAGAATCTGAAGCACAGAGAAGTTTATTAGTGAGGACGCAGAGCCTAGAACCCAGATGTCTTCCTTCACTGTCCTTTCCTTCACTTCTTTTCCCATCCTATTGCCATCTCTGGCCTGGTTCAGATTAAGACAATCACTAGGATTGGTGTCCACCATAAAGAGGGTACCAAAAAGACTTACTGTCATATTATGTTTGTGCTCAAAGAAAGGTGGTTGCATTTTCCTTTCTTTTTTGAACTTATAAATCTTTTTTGAACTTATAAATGAAATCATAAAGTTCCATTAAAAAAGATGTATCAAGGATACAACTCTCCTTTGTGATGGGTTCTCCTGGTCTCTCTGCGCCACAGTTAAGGGGTGCAGGGAGGGGGAGGCAAGGGCCAGCTCTTGGTTCAAACCCTCCATCCCTACTTTCCTTTGGACATCTAGGGAGAAAGCTCAGAACCCCATTCTACCTCCCAGCTCAGCTAGTAAGCATGGAAGGAGAAGTGGAAAGAATTGATGAAAAACAAAAGGAGTCCTTAGGACCCCATAGACGCAGCTAGGTGGTGTAGTGGATGGAGCACTGGGCTTGGAGTAGGAAGATTCTTCTTCCTGAATGGGAAGGTTCCTCTTCCTGGGTTCAGATCTAGCCTCAAGCACTTACTAGCTGTGTAACCCTGGGAAAGCCACTTAACCCTGTTTGCCTCAGTTTCCTCATCTGGAAATGAGCTGGAGAAGGAAATGGAAAACCAATCCTGTATCTTTGCCAAGAAAACCCCAAACGGAGTCATAAAGAGTTAGATGCGACTGAACAACGATAACAGGAACCCAAAGGTTTAATGATATGTGCTAATGGAGTAAGAGATATATTTGCCCAGACTGAGAAATATAAGAAATAATTGGGAATTACTCATCACAAATTGATATATAGTGGGCAAAGAAACTGAAATTAGTTATTGACATTTGTATAGCACTTTAAGGTTAGCAAGCATTTCACATATGTTATTTCATTTGATCCTTACAAGAACTATAGGTATTAGTATGTCTATTTTCCAGATAATGAAAATGAAGGAGCGGTCAGATGAGTTGTCCATGGTCATAGAGCTCCTTAATGTCAGAGCATAACTTGAACTCCGTTCTCCTATGCTCCACAGCCAGGGCCCTCTCCATTTTCTGAAAACACGATGTGTGAGCAAGAGGAAGCTCCTGAGGAGGCTCTGAGTATGGCAGGGGTGCTAAGAGGGAGTAGAGGGGTTCTAACAGGCCAGAGGCATTCTGTTCATTAGTGCTGAAGGAACTGACAGAAAAGTATTTCTTTAGATCTTCCTGGTTGCTACAAGCCAGGAGCCGGGGAGCAGAGCAAATGCCAAAGGTTATCCACAGAAAGAAAGCCAAGTGAGAAGAGCCCACAACTTATAGGAAGCAGGGACACGGTGATGGACTCAGAATTGGGAGGTGAGGTAAGAGAGGTGAGAAGGATCACAACTTGAGCTCAACAAATATTTAGTAAGTCTATTATATAGCAAAGCATGGTGGGAAGCTCTAGGGATAGAAGAGATAGAAATAGTTCATGGCCTCAAGGAGTTTACACTCTCCTGGAGAAATTCAACATATACACAGAGGAATAGATGAAGATGAGTCCTCTGAAAAAGGGGAGAGCTTTAACAACTGGGGCAAGAGGAGTGGAAATCAAGGAGGTCAAGAAATGCTTGTGCCAACTGAACCTGCAGGGAAGATGAGGCTTCTGAGAGACTCTGAGCACGTCCAATGGCTTGAGGGGGAATAAGGTCTGGTAACACCTAGTAGGTCAGGTTACTTGGAATGAGGAGGGAAATATAGTGAGTTAAGAGGAAGGGTAGATTGAAAGTGGACCATAGCAATATGAGGCTGAGGAGTTTCTATCTGAACTGAGAAGAAATAGGCTATCGCTGAAGGACTCGGGGAAGCAGAGTGACTTGGTGGATTATTCTGGCAGCTGTACGTGGGATCAACGAGGGAGAGTAAAGACTGAAAGCCAGGAGGTTAAATAGTGGGCCATCACAATAGTCCAGGAAAGAGATAATAAAGACTGGAATTAGTGACCTTGTAAGTGAAAACAAAGGGGCAAATGAAAGAGGTATTATGGAAGCAGAACTCACAAGAGTTGACAACTGGTTGAGTGCTGGGGTAAGGGAGAGGATAGGAATCAAAGTTGACTCCAAAGTAATGACCTAGTAAATGGTAAGATGCTAATGTCCTAACAGAAATAGGTAATTTGAGGAGAATCAGGTTGGGCGGGGGAAGAGAATACATTTCATTTTGGACATATTGGATCTGAGGTACTAACTGGATATCCAGGTAGAGATGTCTAGCATGATTTGAAAATGGTATTCAGAGGGAGAGTAGGATTAAATATATACAGATGGAGACTGGAAGAGAGGAGAAAAGGTTGGGCGAAAATGTGTAGAGATTTTGAGGGGATGGAGTAGAGTGGAGGAGTAAGTCATGACAGATGGCCTCAATTTTCTCATACAAGTCGGAGGGGAGACCATCTACCTCAGTGGTCTTCTATAAGTTTTCCATGGAGTATTTACCAAGTATCTATTCTATAGGGCTTCCTTTAGGTCTTGAAAAAAAAATTCCTAGCTAGGAGTGCAATATGCGGGCTATCTATTTATTATCCTTTGATAATCTGATATAACTAGTACATTCCCTTCATAATCTTTTATGTTCCTTCTTTTGTGCAATGAATCTTTGATAATAATCTTCTGTCTCCTCATCCACCCATACGATGTGCCCCCTCTGCTGACTCTGGGACCCCCATTTTGGTTCTGTGGAGATTATGGTAATGCCTGTTTCCTAGCCATAAAGCATCATTGGGAGAGTATTTTTGTTAGGAGCTCAGTTTTAGTGTCAAGGAGCAGCTTGAAATAATTAAATGCTGCTGCACTTAAAAATTTCCATCTAGTTTACTCTTCCTCCAACAATTTAATTACTTTTCCCCCCAATTCTTTGTTGATTTTCAGTCATTTTTCAAGGTATGTATGTTCTCCTTGAATGCATTGTCCATTCAACTGCATGTCCTAATTTAGCCAGTAAGCATTTTTTCCACTTGATTTTTCCTTCATCTGTTCTATTTTGTGTGACTGTATGTAGATTTCATTTTTTTAGGAGACAAGGAAATTGAGGTTAAGTGATTTGCCCAAGGTTACCTAGCTAGTAAATGTCAAGCTTCTGAAGCTGGATTTGAATTCAGGTTCTCCTGACTTCAGACTTGGTTCTCTATTCGCTGTGCCACCTAGCTGCCCTTATAGACTCCTTGAAAGAAGATCTGTAGTATTCTGGATCAGCTTGATGTAAGGAGCACAAAATCATTTCCATAGAAGAGTATCACCTTTAGAATTTGGAGTCTTTTATTTGGAATTTGTGCTGCACATACTCTGTAAGAGTGTCCAGGACCTTTGGTGAACATACATATCCCTCTTTTATCCTTTCCTTCACAATAATAATGTTGAGAAAAGATAGCTCAGTGGTTGCATCTGTGAAGAAATCTTGTATGATTTCAACATAGCTATTTAGAGACAAAGTGGCAAGGTACATTTAAAATTGTATTTTGCTGTGCTGAATTAAACATCTTTTTTTGGTAACCAACAAACAAGGACTGACACTATTTCTTTTTTTTTTTTTTTGGCTTGTATACCCGGAACCTAGAACAATGACTAGCACACAGTAGGTTCTTATTATAATTTTGTTGAAATGAAGAGGTGGTCTGTTCAAGGAAATCATTAGAGAAAGCCTGCCAGTTTCTTTTTTCATATTTTGATTAAAGACGTCCTCAATACATACTATTAACAACTATTCTTGTTAAGATTTTGTTAAGCTGAGAAAATAGGTATATGTTCACTAAGTGTTAATGAGTTCTTAGGAGCACTGAAGTGGCACAGTGGACCGAGTGCTGGGCCTGAAATTAGTAAAACTAATCTTCCTGTGCGCAAATCTGGCCACGGACACTTGCTAACTTTACCTCAGTTCCTCATCTGTAAAATAAATTGGAGAAGGAAATGGCAAACCATTACAATATCCTTGCCAAGGAAACCTCAAACGCAGTTGTGAAGAGCTGGACACACTTGAAATGTCTGAGCAACAACAGCTACCACCACATGGAGGGAGTTGATTAAAATGTTCTTTTTTCAAATGTCTTCCCCCTTCTGAGGTATCTTGAAAACAGAGCCCTTAATGCCTTAAAAATTAGATCATCTCCACCACGAATTCCTTCTATGTATACTTGGTCACGTCCAATTACTTCTCTTAACGTCTTAACTTCATTTAAGGGTTATTCTACATCTACAAGTATTTATTAAGTAGCTGCCATATTTTTCTGTCTTTAACATTTGCTTAAAATTGTTGTGTTAAGAGTTCACATGTACTAGTTCCACTATTAATGACAAGAAGAGATTAGTTTAGAAAAACTCTAAATTCTGTTTAATTTTGCATCTCTTTGTTCTCCTGATGCCAAATTGTTTTTGAGATGAAATGGTTTTGTTGGTCTCAAACCAGTTTTTGTGAAGATTTGTTTTCCTCTCTTCTGCTTTTCTTTGTTTTATGAGAGGATTATCTTCTTCTGTAATGTTTTGCAAATGAACGTAACTCCAAACCAGTGTTGTTCCTGCCTGACATGTCTCTGCTCTGCCCAGAAATCAAGGTTACGTGGCCAAGGTGATTTATAGATTTTTTTTTGTAAACTTCAGTTTGATTGATTTCATTATATTTCTCTAAGATGTTGATGATCAGAGTTAATGTCTTTGCCTTTTTGTCATCTTTTCACCAGCTTGCTCATAGAAATTCTGAGTAAAATATTTTCTGAACAATAAATAAATAAATATATTCTGTAACTGAGCAAAATATATTCTCATCTTTGTATTTTCTTCTAGTTTATTGCTGATTTTGGCCCTTGCTGTGACTCAGGGATGGCATGAATACAAAGACAGGGGATTCTAAAAAGACTGCTATGACAACAACTATTTCCTGTCTTAAAACATAATCACTTTCATTTTTGTGATATTATTTGGTTAACATGTCTACTATTTTCTGGCTCTCTTCTTGGCATATAGCGCATCTAGACATGAAGCTTCTGCATGTAGATAGATATCTTTACATATATATTTGTATTATATATATGTATACACACACATATAAGTTACCTATTTATCTATTTTCTCTCTTTCCTTATTGAAAATCATTTAAATTAAGATATATGTCCTTTTAATTTTTCATAGAATTTGTCTACTTTATCCTTTACAATAAATGTTAGCACATATATTTCAGTTATCTCCATGGCAGTCTTTTTGTTTTCCTCATCATTAGTGCAGAAAAAGAATACTTCATGAAATGGTGTTTCTTTTTTTTTTAAAATGTATCTATTTTTAGTTTTCAACGTTCACTTCCACGAGCTTTAAATTTTCTCTACCTCCCACCTTTCCCTCCTCCCCAAGATGGCATGCAATCCAATATAGGCTCTCTCTGTACATTCTTATTCAAGACATTTTCACATTAGTCATGTGGTATAAAAGAAAAAGAAGGAATGGGAGCAACCATGAGAAAGAAGAAACAAAATAAAACATAAAAAGAAAGCAAATAGTATGCTTCAATCTGCATTCAGACTCCATATTTCTCTATCTCTGGATATGGATGGCATTTTCTATCATGGGTCTTTAGGAGTTGGTTTAGTTCCTTGCATTGCTGAAAAGAGTTAAGTCTATCAAAATCAGTCCTTGCACACTGTGGCTGTTACTGTATACAATTTTCTGATTCTGTTCAATTCACTCAGTATCACTTCATATAAGTCTTTCCAGGTTTTTCTGAAGTCTGCCTACTCATCCTTTCTTCTAGCACAATAGTATTCCATTATATTCATATATCACAACTTGTTCAGTCATTCCCCAATTGATGGGCATCCCCTCAATTTCCAGTTCTTGGCCACCACAAAAAGAGTTACTATCAATATTTTGTACATGAGGGTGCTTTCCACATTTTTTATGATCTCTTTGGAACATAGCCTTACAAGTGGTATTGCTGGGTCAAAGGGTATGCCAATTTTTATAGCCTTTAGGGTATTGTTCCAAATTGCTTTCCAGAATGATTGAATCAGTTCAGAACTCCACAAACAATGCATTAGTGTTCCAATTTTCCCATGTCTTTTCCAGTATTTATGATTTTTTTGTCTTATCATGTTAGCCAATCTGACAGGTGTGATGTAGTACTGCATAGCGGTTTTGATTTGCATTTCTCTAACCAATTTTTTCATATGACTACAGATAGCTTTAATTTCTTCCTCTGAAAACTGAAATGGTGTTTCTTGTTGCCTTTGACGTATGATGAAATCAAATTCTTCCAGCTCCTTAATTTTCCTCTCCCAAAAGGCACTACTTCCAATTAGTTACCATTTCCTTGGGTCTTCTGCTCTGTCTAGAATGTAAGCTCCTTCGAGGTCTATTTTGTTTTTTCTTTGTATGTCAAGAGATTATCTCAATTCCTAGCTTGTTTTTTTTCTCCCAGATTGTCATTTCATCAGCTTTCAGAGTTCTTGGGAGGGAAAGCCCTTCTACCATTGCTGACTGGTAACTGTTGTTTTGCTGAATAGGGCGAGGGAGGTGGGAAACAAACATTTATTAGGCTCCTAGTATTTGCTAGTCACTGTGTTAAGTACTTTACAAATGTTATCTCAGTTGAATATTTATTGAATCCTATCGAATTAATTCATAACAAGAAAGTAAATATTGATGAGGTTCAACTCCTCTAGTAGTACATCAATTCATTGGTTGTTGGACAAAGCTCACATTTAGGGCAATAACAGTTATATTAATTCTTACATATGTCCTAGAACTGTGTTATCAACATCCATCCCCTTTCCTGATTCTATGACATCACCACCGTGGAACTGAAAGGAGCTACAGAGGAATGAGAACCATTTTATATTTTGATTTGTTTTGTCATTTGTTATAGTCAAAGAATTCATCACCTAGTGGTCAAGTGGATGACTAGCTTCTTCATAGAACACTAGGCATTCATTGTTGCCTAGACTGTACTATTATGTATTATTCTAGTTTAATAGAATTATCTGAGATTGTGGCTCCCACAGAATAGCTTTTGATGTCTTTGTGGTCATTTTCATGGCACTGTGAAACCTTGAAGTAGTGTAAATCAATTTCTTTTTTTTTCTATTTATATTCCATTTATTTCTATTCCATTTTTATTTTTTCCCTGGAAACAGTCCTACAAATAGAATTTTCTGAATTTGACAATTGAGTTTCTCAACCATGATTTCATTCGATCTTTATGACAACCATGAATAAACAGTAGGCAGGGCAAAGGTTACTCTCTTTTCTTAACAGATGAAAAACCAAAAGAATTGTTGCAAACACTTGAACCATCTCATTGGCAAAATAAAACTGTCAAATATGGAAGAGGATCGATTGCCTCCAGGTCAAGTTTTCTTGTGTTATCCCACAGCACATAGGCTAGTTTTCAGTGGTACATGTGCCAGCTGGGATATGCTTGCCATTCCCCTCTCTGTATCATTTATATGGTTTCTTCTTCCTGTCTGTGCCAGTCAGCTTATAGATGTCCTTCTCCTAATTCCCTCGGCTCTCTTCTCTCCCACTCCAAAAGTAATCATTCACATCCATATAATGCTCCGTGATCTATAAAGTACTTTCTTCACAATAGCCCTTTGATGTAGGTAAGACAAATGTTATTCTCATTTTATAGATGAGGAAACTGAATCTTGAAAAGATTCTTTTGGCCATGGTCTAGCTTCCTGGAAATTGGCAGAACCTGTCAGTCAGTCAACAAGCATTTATTAAGTACCTACTCTGTGCCAGGCAGCACTCTGCTAAGCACGAGGGATACAAAGAAAGGCAGACGAGAGTCCGTGCTCTCAAGGAGTTCACAGCCTAATGTGGGAGACAACATGCGGATAACTATGTACACACAAGGTACCATGCAGGATAGGTTTCAGATAATCCAGAGGGAAGGCACTAGCACTAAGGGCTACTGGGAAAGGCTTCTTGCGTAAGGGAGCATTTAGCTGGGACATGAAGGAAGTCAGGAGGTGGAGATGAAGAGTGAGAAGGCCTTTGTCCCTGCATCATAGAGTATTTGGGGGTGAGTGAGAAGAGTGGAAAGCTGTGTTCTTCTGACTCCAAATCCAGTGACCTTTCCATCACACTTAATCCTTCAGGTTCTTAACCCTCCAGTAAGTGTGACCAGCACCTAGAGGTGTGCTGATCACCATTAAGAATCTGACTTCTCAGGGTGGGTGGAAAAATGTATGTATGACACATTTTTCAATTTAATTTCTATTAGTACCATTTTCTCCATTTCTTTCTTAATATAGAAAATCAAGAAAACAGTAAATGAAGCCCTGGTTTATAGTGTAGTCTGGTTTCTGAGGGGTAAATGCTAATACTGAAAATTTAATAAAAGATAAGTTGGCTCCAGAACATTCCTGGAATATCACCCCTCCCTCACCAGTGAGAGATGTTGTGATTCTCAATACCCACCTCCTCCCTTCATATGCACCATAGAATAAGGGTCAATTTGTTTCCCTGGTTTTGAAAAGCTACTGTCTCCCATTTTATTGTTTTGGACAGCTAAGGTGTTGAAGGGGATAAAGTGTTGTGCCTGAGATCAGGAATGACTGAGTTCAAATATGACCTCAGATATTTACTAGTTGCGTGACTGGATAAATAAGAACCTGTTTTTGCTTCTGTTTTTCTTCATCTATAAAATGGAGATAATAATAGCATCTACTTTGCAGGGTTGTTGTAAGGATCAAATTACATAGTAATTATGTGTCAGACACACAGGAAATGTTATAGGTAACCTAGTAAGTAAGAGTGCCTGGCCTGGAGTCAGGAAAAATACAAGTTTAAATCTCACTTCTGATGCTTACTGGCTGTGTAACTCTGGGCAAGTCACTATATTTGCCTGTTGCCTCATCTGCAAAAACGAACTGGAGAAGGAAATAGCAAACCACTCTGGTATCTTTGCTAAGAGAACCCCCAAGTGAGTTACAAAGAGTCAGACACAACTGAAAATGACTAACCAACGAAATTACTATTTATTATTATTGGAGGCTAGTATAATTGATGGAATATCAGTTAAAGACTTCATTTTCAGCTTCTGTTTTTCTTGATCTCTTCTCTTTTGCCTTTTCCCTTCTTTATTGCTACTTAAACAAATACTCAAAACCCCTGCAACAAACTTACTAAAATGTTTATTTTTTTGACACAATGCTGAGCTCATAGTCCCATCTAGATGAACAGCACATACCTCTAACGTGAGTCGCTGATGCTGGGTTTGAATTTGAGCCAGTGAATCCATGCTCACTTTCAAGAGCAGTTCCATCTTTTTTAAATTTCTGATATCTCGATCTTTCTCTCTCTGCTTACGAGTGACCTCATCGTGGATATTATGCTTGTCAATGAGGCAGTTCCGTAGGTTGAGTTCCACAATGCCTCTAAGGAAGCAAATTGTAAAAAAAAACGAACTTCAGCTCCCCTGGGACTTGTATTTCTTTGTGCTTACAGCCATTCATTGACACCCATCAAAGTTCATGGCATGCAGACAACCTCTTCCACATGAGGATATGGAGATACTCCATCATGATCCCTGAATCACAGTGAATAGTGCAACTGAAACTTAAAGGTTTGACCGCAGTTAATGTCCAAGTAACTTGAGTTACTCTAAGATGATAACCTGAGGTAGGAACATCTGAATAGTCTCGACACTTAATTGAAAATGGAACGTATATACAACTCCAGTACATCTGGTATCAAGGAGATAGTTCTCACTGGAAAAAAAATCTCAATTACTCTTGAAACATCATTCATTGGTTTGGAAACTCCTTAAATAATGGCAAGTTCTGGTATTTCAAATCAGGTTTGTAATTCATGAATTTAAAAAATATTAGCAGATTGTGTTTTTTAAAGATCTGAGTGTTACATAGTTTGATGATCTAGGAAAATAACAGGAAAGAAAACATTCAGTGTGTTCCAGTTAGGTTTTTTTTCTAGAAAGAATTCATTCAAATGGCATTCATAGCTTTCTCATTTGTAGAGCTTATGTAAAGTTAAAATGGAGTGAAAGTGCAAGTTTTGGGAAAGAGGAGTGAGAAATGGAGGGAGAGCGGAACAGAAGGGGAGAGAGGAAGAGAAAAGGAGAGGATGAAGGGGGAGGAAATGAGAGGAGAGAAAGAGAATTCTGTGTCCTGTGATACCACAATTTGGCACATACACCAAGGATTGTCCCATGTGTCCAAAAGACATCTACCACTTTCTGTGGTAGCCCAAACTGGAAACAAAGCAGGTGCCAGTCAGTTGGGGGTGGTTAAGCATATTGTGGTATGTGTACTGCAATGTAATATTAAAAAGGCTGCATGCTATAGTGGAAATCTCAGTAGCTTTGGAGTCAGAGGACCTGAGTTTACATCCTGTGTCTCATGTCCTTGGGCCTCAGTTTCCTCATCTGTAAAATAAGGGTGATGGACTAGATAGATTCAGAGGCCCCTTCCAGCTCTAAGTTCAGGGTCCTGTGATCCTATGCTTATGTTGTAAGAAATGAAAAACATGACAAATTCAGAGAAACTTGGGAAGTCTTGAATGAATTGATACAGGGTACAATATGAAACAAAGAAAACAATCTACACAATGATTACACTAATATGATAAAAAAATAACACTGAAAGATATCAGAGGTAGGAAAATACAAGGAAATTACAGTGTCCTAAAAACAGACTGTCCAATAAGAATTAAAATAAAAAATAAAGATCAGAACTCTTGTCAGTTCAGAAACCAATCTTATCTTTAAAGGACTTGAAGGTGAAACACATCCCTCTAAAGAAAGGTGATGACTATCAGGAAAGAGCCTAGGTAGCTGGGTGGCTAGGTAGTTCAGTGGATAGAGTGCTGGGCTCGGAATCAGGAAGAGTCATCTTCCCAAGTTCAAATCTGGGCTCAGAATCACAACAGCCACTAAGTGTCACTTAACCACGTTTGCCTTAGTTTTCTCATCTATAAAATGAGCTGGAGAAGGAAATGGCAAGCTATTTCAGTATTTTTGTCAAGAACATCCCAAATGGGATCATGAAGAGTTGGACATGACTGAAAAGAAGAAAAAAGGATTGAAACCTCCCCACCCCCAACAACAGATGAACTGTACATCTTCAGATAAGGCCAATGTGTTTGATGTGCTTGGCATAAATTGTAAAGAGAAAGCTCTCTTGATGAGGTTGGTTGAAGGTGCAGTAGGTGTAAACTCCCTTATGGAGTTACTCTAAATATTCTATATCTCCTGTACCTAGAGCAGTGCCTGAAACATAATAGGCATTTAAATTCTGAAGGAATTAAATTAAGTTAAATGGGAAGTGATAGTAATATAACAGAAAAAAAGCCAGTATAAAGGGGGAAAATGACGTTATGACCCTATTCAAAAGCACAGAGATATCTTGTTAACACAAAACATTTTTTTAATATTTTTGAGTCTAAAAGTCACAAGAAAATCACATCCTAATATCACACAACTAACCTTTCAGTCAGTAAACTGGCTTCGTTCTCTTTGGTCAATTCCAATAATTTTGACAGGTGGTTGAATTCTCTTTCTTTGATTTCCAGTAGGGCTCTCTTCCCTTCTACTTCTTTTATTACCTCCTCCTTCTCTGTCAATAAACTGTTAACTCTGGTTTCTGCTTTCTTGAGTTTTTCACTTATTTCATTTACTTGGTCTACCAAAATGGCTCTTTTCTTCTCCGTTTCTCTAGGGGAAAAGTTTGTACATGGTAATTTTTTCACAGTCAAAGGACGCTGTCCTATCCTCTCCCCTCTTCACACTGAACTGGCTGAAAACCTGGGCCCTGGAGTCAACTGCTCCTGCCAGGTTTGTCCCAGAACTATTTTGGAAGCAGCGGCGTGGAAGAGCGGACAAGATGAGAAGCGGAAAAGTGAGGTTTAGTGCGTATGCTTTAAATCTACAGGGTTGGTGAGAAAAACAATTCAGCAGCAGGGGAGAGGCCACTAACAAGTGGTGGAAGAGAAGACAAGAGTGGACAGTGGTGAGACAAAAGGCTATCAGTGGGGAACGGTGTAAGGGTAGGAGGCTGGCACGGCATTAACTCAAATTTCTGGCATAGTCAGGGACATCCTTGACAACCGCACTTTCTACATAACTGAAAGTGCATCCACTAGCACTGAAAGGACCAGAATTTACTTTACTGTACAAGAGTACCTCAAAGGACAAAGCTGCATCAGTTGATATAGAGTGCATTTTTTTAATTCCTAAGGAAAAGAAAATAGATACTATGAAAATATTTCAAAATTAAATTATAATAAATTGTTTTCCATCAATTGATACTCTTGGTCTTTTCTTGGTCCTTCTAGTAATTAATCACCCCCCAAATTTTTTTCCTAGTTTTTCATTGAGAGTTTTCCAAATATATTTGCATACTTCTCTAATTCAATAAACAGAGGTTTGGTTGGGTTTTTTTTTGTATTTTTTCACTTGGACCCATGATTGCATTGGTATAGGAAAATCCTGATGAGATATTCCCTTTCTCAGTGCAGATGAGCACATGATCTGCAATTTAGAGGCTTAGCAAAGCATAAGAATAAAGAACGTTGAATATAATTTGATCTTTTTCTAAGGATTCAGGTTTGAGGTGAATGTCACTAGTTAATAACTTCAGAGACTTAGTGTGTGTAAGAACGTTTATTTCTTCACTTCATAGTCTCTATTTGCTCTTCCCTTCCCAGTATGGCTCAGTGATGGTCTTCATCCTGCTAAGATCTAGTGAGCTGTTTGCCCCTATAATGCATGCTGCCCACAAGGTGGATGTGTTGTTCTAATTGGGATTTCTTTTCTCTCTTCTGGCATAAAGTCTGCTCTTTGCTAGTTCCTTTTCTTTAGAATTCGTGATCTCTTTCTCACCCCTCTTCTCACTGCTTCTGCCATCTACCACTTTTTCTTCCCTTTCCTCTACCTTCTTTCTTGTCTCAAATCTTTTATTTTCCTGCTGCTTCTCTCATTCTCTTAGTATATCCTGCTAGAAACAATTTTACTCCTCCTCCTTTGAACCTCAGCTACATAGGTGCGATGACTTATCTGCTCCCACCCACAGGCCCTGGCAAAGCTGTGTTGGGATTATTTCTAGCCAGAGAAGAAACATAAAAGCTGAGAGTCCAGGGCAGGAAACTACCCTGAGTATTGTCTTCTTGATGGCAGAGGCAGCTAGAGGCGCAGTGCATAGAGTCAGGAAGACTCATCTTCGTGGGTTCAAATCTGGCCACAGATACTTATCATATCAGGCTGTGTAACCATGATCAAGTCACTTAACCCTGTTTGCCTCAGTTTCCTCATCTATAAAATGAGTTGGAGAAGGAAATGGTAAACCACTCCAGTATCTTTGCCAAGAAAATCCCACATGGGATCTCAGAGAATAGGACATGACTGAACAACAAAATTCTAATCCCAACCACTGGATTGATCAGTGACCACCTCTAACTGACAATGTCTGACGGGCTTCTAAATGATTCCATCTCTGTGGATCTGCTTTTTCTACCAACTAGTGAGAGAATTTCTTCCGTTCTTGTGGTTAGCAAACAGATCAGTCATAGGGCTACTTTTTCAAGTCTTCAGTTCTCTTTACCATTTTTTTTCCCCAGTGAAAATGCTTTGGAGACTATTTTATGACTATTTCAGGCATTTGGTAGCTTTATATTTGAGTACCAGATAAGTGAAAATATTCCATAATTGTGCCACGTAGTTACCTGGAATAACTGGATTCTTACTAGTCTATACTACCTTCATATTTCATATGCAGACAGATAGATAGATATACTTTATATCTACAGACATATAAGAATTGTTGAAAGAGGAGTCTTGAATTAGGAAGAAAATCTGGCCCCATAAAAGTTGCTTATAGGATTGTATGTATACATGTATTTAAGAAATAATTTGCTATACTAATACAAATCCTTTCTTTTAATGTACTTGATATTTGGTATTTGCTTAAAATAAATTCTAAAGTTATGCCAGCAATTTGATGGATTTCATAAAAAATTTCTTATATATCTAGATTTACTTTCTCATTTTGTAGTATACATTTATTACTATGGAAAAATTTTTTAAATAAAAATTTAAATCATACACTAGTTTTCGGAATATTTTTTCTATTTCTTTTCCAATTTGCAAAGGGATGGCTTGATGGCGGACCACTTCATCCTAGTAAAGAAAGGAAAACATTAAACTAAGTTGTCTGAATAATATCTAATTCATATTTTTCTGAGAAATAAATTACTTTGTTAATTTTCCTTTGATTTAGCATCTAAATATTAACATATATAACATTTACATGTGTGCTATATTATCAACAGCATCTAGATCAATGTTTTTCATGTCCAGTTTTAGCTTTGGGGGCTTGCACAATACTAAATATAAATTTAATTTTAATTTACTTTAAAAACATAAATATATGCCACATAATACTTTTGGGAAGAGGTAATATTATGGTTTTGAGGCCACTGTCAATCTATAACTTCAGTTTAAAGAAAAAAACTATATGCATGAAGCTTATTCCTTACATTGAGAAATAATAATGAGGATTAGATAATTTACATATTAAAGTCTCATTATATTTTATGAACTCACTGATGACAAATCTCCATATTACAAATACAAGCACGAATATATCTTTGAGAACTCTTCCAATACACGGGACTGGAAATGAAGAATTTCAGATAGAACATATCCATGAAAACTTCAGATAATTTTAAATAGATAATAATAAGGTATACTGATATTGGATTAGAATTGGATTTGTCAAAGGTAACTAACAATGACTTACCTCTATGTGGAGCCTTTAAAATGACTAAGATCCAAAAGTGGAATCAAAATGACCTTGGTGAGCAATATCCCCATGAATGCAGGCAACAAGATATTAAAAAGAGAAGCATCACTAAAATGGCTGAGAAATGAGAATTTGTAAAAGCAGGAAGGCTAATAATGATAATTCAGGACCAGGCCAATGCCACCAGAAACTATCCTTAAGCTTGTGCTTAGTGACCAAAGAAAATCATGTAAGAAAAGGTACGACACATTACCACAGGCTATAAAAATTCAGCCTCTACTATGTACCTAGTAAGATATAACCTGCTGGCTAGATTGTACATAAAACATTCATTATATTTCATGTACTAACAGACAGCAAATCCCTCAACTACAAATACAGACTAAAAGTATCCTGACTAGTTCAAACAATAAATCATATTAGAACTGGACCATTATTATAGACCACTATCATGGACTGCCTACAATCTCCTGGACATAACATCAATCCATAGATACTTAAGAAGTTCATATTAAATCATTGTTACCATACCAAAATACTCATAATCTCCAAGTTGCATGATACAAAAAGGTTTCCTCTATAGCAGAAGAGACTAAATTATGTGGGAACACAATGAAATATAGATGATCCCTGATATCTACTACTGGAACTGTACTGAAGATGCTCTCGGTGGGCCTACAGAGGATAAGTGTCCAACCTAATGCTTTTGTCCACTACAAAAAGCAGTTATTATATTCACTTGTGCATCTCCATAGAACTCTGAATATAAAGGAATCAGGGCAGGATAACAACTTGTCCCAGCCCCATTGTTCTCTGGATACCATTGAAAAAGATGAGAAGAATGAAATAATATTATACATTAATATACTTTTTTTTATCACCTACCACCTTTCACATTTACTCTATTGTGAGGATCAAATGAAAACTAGTTTGTTTCTCATGAAAATCCTGTGAAATAGGCAGGGCATTATTATGCATTTTATAGGGGAAGAAACTGAGACCCAGAAAGGCTAAGCAACTTGTACAAGAGAGTTGGGATTAGAGAAAGGTTATTCTCAATGTTATATTTTGCTGGATTAGGTCCTTTCCCTCCAGAAACAAAAGGTCTGGGTTTTAAACTACAGATCAACTACTAGGCATAAAGCATTACTTTGTGAATACTAGAATATCAGCTTACGTCTATATGCTATATAGACATATATATAATTTATCAGATAAACATTGATGTTAAGATGGTTTTTTTTTCAGTATCAAATAATTTACGATTGTTGAAAGTACTGAACAATGTTCCAACATGACTTAGGCCAATTTCCTCCTATTCAACTCTAGGACCAGACTGTTGTCCATCTACAGCACTTGTTCAAAATAGATCACTCAATTCCTAGTGTATTCACTCTGGGTTTCCTATCCAACTACATATAAAAATTTGGGTAATAAGCTTTTGAAAATCTACTTTGTAGCTGCTTGATTTAGTGGCATAATTAAACTGTAGAACTTTATCAGTGACGACTTGCATGCAATAAGTGGCCTAAAATATTTCATCAAGAACATATATGACCAAAAAGCCACATAATTAGACACATAATGAGAATGAAGGATAATCAATAGACATCCTGAATAATTATACTTGTACCCTTAAAATACGGAAAGAACAAGAGAAAGGCCACTAACATCTAGGGTCAAATAAGAGAATACATATATATGTATACATATAGATATATATATATATATACACACACATACATATATATAAACACTTAGCAAATCTTAATGAAATATATCAATTTATTTATGTGTTATTAATATGATGACTGGATCAATCCTGTAAGGATGATATATGTAGGACTAAGTGGTGTACAGGAAAGTGCTTTCAACTTAGAGCCTACAGATATGCATTCAAATTCCATTTCAGAAACTTATTAGTTATATGACCATGAAGTCAGTTTACCCCACAAGGCTTTAGTTTACTCTTTTCCATATTGGAGAAGACGATACTTGTACTACCTACTAACAGGTTTTATTGTTAAGGATGGTGCTTTGTGAACCTTAAAATGCCATATAAATGTGAGTTGTCATCATCATTATCACCATTAATGGAAAGATAGGGAGATAAGAGGTACATGGGATGAGAAAGCTCTGAACAATTGGGATCTTCACTACAGGGACAGAGGATGGATGAGGAAACTTTCTACCTCCTCTCAGAGAGGTGGTAGATTCAAGGTATAGAATGTGTCATATTTTGGGAGGACATAGCCAAATAAAGAATTTCTTTTGCTTGACTATGCATATTTATTACAAAGAATTTATTTTTCTCTCTTTTTCCCCTCAGAGAGTGGAGGGAAATGGGAGGGAGAGAAAATAGAATTTTTGTTAATTAAAAAAAAATGAAATTTTATGAGAAGAAGGAGAGATCATGGAATTTAGAACAGAAAGGGAAATTTAGAACTTAAGGATCATCTACAGAGGAGGGGAACCTGCAGCCTTGAGGTCACGTGTAGCCCTCTAGGTCCTCAAGCACAGCCGTTTGACTGAATCCAAACTTCACAGAATAAGGGCCACACCTGAAGACCTAGAGGGCTACATATGACCTTGAGGCTACAGGTTACTCACCTCTAATCTAAGACAACCCTTTCATTTTACAAATAGGAAAGGAAAATTCCCATATGGATGAGATTACGGTTCCCTAAAGAATTTCAATACAAAGAATCAATATAAGAATCCCTAAAACAGAAAAGGCACTTCAGTTACATAGAGGGCCTCCTTGTTCAAGGCTGCCTGTGGACATTGCGTGAGGAGCAGTATAGCATAGAAGAGGTCCTGGACCTGGAAGCCAAAAGATCTCTCCAAGTTCAAGTCCTGACTCTAAAATATTACCTCTGTGGGCTTCTCAGCCACTTTGTGCCTGTGAGCAAATCATTCAACTTCTGGGCACCTTGGTTCCTCTATATGCAAAAAGGGGCTAATACCTGTACTAATTATCTCAGGAGGGAGCTAGGAGATGCAGTGGGCTTGGAGTCAGGAGGATCTAAGTTCAAATTCTGTCTCAGATACTTACTAGCTGTGTGACCTTGGGCAAGTCACTTAACCCCTATTTGTCTCAGCTCCTTGTCTATAAAATAGGGACACACTGGAGAAGGAAATGGCAAACCACTCGAGTCAATATCTTTGCCAAGAAAACCTCCAGATATATAGCTCATGGTGTCAAAAGCCTGGGACCTGGCTGAACAACTGAACAACAACCTATCACTTGTGAGGGAGGTAAGTTGAAAAGTGCTAAATAAACATGAGCTCTCACTACGGCAGTGTGGACCACTGTTGTCACGCATGCACACATTCATTTAGTTTAGCTCCCGTACCTTTAAGTTATCTTCTTCTTCTAACAAATCGTCTAGTTCTTTTCGGTCCTTTAGCGACAGTCGTTGCTTGTATTGCAGATCTTCCTTTAAGTTTTTAATTTCTAGTTTCTTTTGAATTACTTCTTTACGTAAGTCTTCACTGTTTTCTTTTAATAGTTTCATCTTTTTCTCCATTTCCTTTAAAATTCACATAAAAATAAGATTTTGTTCTTCAACACGGGAAAAAATCACCAGCATTTTAAAAACTACTGAAAATTCTCATAAAGTGATTTTGGTTAAATGATCATGGTAATTAATTTTCAAACGTGTTACAAGGGAGTGACAATTGTAAGACGTGCGCTTATAGGGGTATGTCAGATTGGGATTTCTTTTGTTACTGTTAAAATGATCAGTATTGCTGTTTTCTATGCTAATATTGGACATGTTTCCCTTTTTTCCAATAGACTTTGATTTCATTTTAAGCATCTAAAATTGTGAACAACAATTTTTTTGGCGGCTTTAAAACCTGACAACATCATTTGCAGATATTTTGTTCATAAATGACTAAATAAATAAACTGCCTATACATGCAACCATTGACCAGAGTCTCTTCAGATGACTCTCATTCTATTCTCACCTCTTAGGGGTGCAATTTCTCTTTATTCCAATAAGACAGAGTATCAGCAGAGTGGTTGACCAGAGAGGTATCTTTCATTAAATAGGTGTACAAGTATCTCCTCTCTTTTTTCAATATAAAAATTGCTGATGCTCAGGATTATATATCATTTCAGCTACTACCTTTGCTTGTCACTACAGGGAAACAGGGGTACTATAGTGTTCCAGACCTCCTAGGCTATAATTCAGAATGCATTTCCCCTAGAAACAATTTTACACTAAATAATAGCTAAGTTTCATTGTAATAGACCTGTACTGTTATCACCATGTTTCATTATAATACTTTTACCATACTTCAGGTACATTATACAGCTTAGGTACCATTTTTACCACTGTTTTGGTTGGGACATGTATTCTGAAATACAACCAAGTTACACAACACCCTTCTGTTATCAGTTGCTAATTATATATTCAAATGAATGATTTCCATGCTATTCCTATTATTCCCCATAAATGTTTCCTTTAATAAGCTTGAATTTCTCAAAAAATGATAATATTTTAGCATGGATCAAGAGCAACAGTTATTTTGAGTGCCAACCAAAGGACTGTTTTTGCCGTACACAAAGTGAACACTATCCAATAGAATCCATGTGGAGGAAGATCAAGGTTGCTAGCACATAAGTAAGGCTTTGCTTTATTTCAGATCTTTTTTCGAAAGCATGCTTTTGGTAATCCATATTTATTCAACAAGTCACACAGATTTTTATCTTGAAATCATTTGGATTTTTCCAAGTTCTCTAAGATATTATATATCATAATTTTTATAATTAGGTTTTTTTTGCACCCAAATGTACTCAGTAACACTATATAATCTCACTTACTCCAGGTTTAGGTATCTTCTCATATTCCTTTTGCATAAGTATTTTTTCTTCTTTTAAGCTGTAGAAACATCAATAAAATTTAGTAATAAAAATGAATAAGATATTTCAAAAACAATATTCCACTGGGGAGTCCCTTTTATAGTTCAAGTTCTATTTTATGTAATTTATTTAAGATTATTTATATACTGATGGAGCTCATACAACTGCATATAGTCTCTTCAGAAAAGATAACCAATTAAATCAAAACCTTTAGCCCAGGTGTTAGAGAGAAGGTTCTTAAAAATCCTAGGAGGGATGTACTCCACTATTTTACATTAGAGATGATTAAATGTTCCCTCCATACTCTCCTGTGCCATGCTGCTATGTAGTGCCATTTTGCATGGGTGTCACATCCAATATAGAAACCCATTTGGGAATATGGTCCAGGTAGATCAAGAAATGCACCCAGATCCTGAAGTAACCTGAAGTAACAATGGAAAGAACACGGGAGTGAGGAGACCTGGGCTTTCATTCTACTTCTGCCACATATATTCCTATAAATGTAATATAGAAAGTATTGGGACTAAGTCATCTCTAAGTCTCTTTACAACTCAGATATATTCTATTTAAATTTTGTTCCTTTTGGATGACACTGTATATCCTGCCACACTTATTCTACCCTCTCAATTCCACATTGTTTCTTCTCTCTGCAAAGTTAACAAAACAAAAAACAAAATAAAAAAATACAAATTGTTAACAGAATTCATAAGATGTTTTGAGCTTCAACACAATCTATGTATTAGCCAAGCCAGGATGGTGATCTCCCAGTCAGTTGAGTTTAGCACAATCAGATTAACAACAGATCTTCTTTCTCTCTCACACACTCTTTAAAGCAAAATAAATTCATCAAAATGATATTCTTCTGGTACTCTATGACCATAACGTATGGAGTATAATTATCAATGAAGCATCAAAATTGCAAGTGACCCAATTCAATCTAAGTGAGCCAAAACAGACTGTGGCATATTACCATTTATGACTTACATTCAAGAAATGGAATAAAAGGTATCATCTAAGAGTTATGGAACAGGAAAGGGAGGCACATAACTCATGTCACCAAAATAAAGGAAGATAAATAGGCATTCCATGTGCTGCACTGGTACCCAAAGGACCATGAGAAGAGCTACTAGTACATATATTGGGTGGACTCTATGGTGCACTTATAGCAGGTCATAGACAAGAGTCCCACAGAATTAGAAGGTGTGTTTGGGTTGTGATCTGTTTAGTTGTTGTCCTTACTTCTTGAAGAAGACCAAAATGACAACACCACTATAAAGTGAAATTTCTGTGTGTCCGACTGTGACTGATCAGACCAATATGAGCTTGGCATGCTCTATCACAGGTTGGGCACAGATAGTCCAGGTTAACATTTGGGGTGGATACCAAATCTGCACATCTTACATTTATTTTGTGCTGTTTTAATTCTGCTTTGTTCATACAGCACAGTACACTTTCTGATGTGGGCATACCATGCTGAGCAGTCCTATGCCAGTGTCTCCCATGTTGCACAGTCAAATCCAAATTTCTTTAGAGAAACCTTGAGAGTGTCCTTGTATCACTTCTTCTGACCACAATGTGATCACCTGCCCCATGTGAGTTTTCCATGAAATAGCCTTTTTGGCAAGCATACAATTTTCATTCAAACAGCATGGCCAGCCCATCAGAGTTGCGCTCTCTGAAGCATAGTTTGAATGCTTGGCAGTTCAGCTCAAGCAAGGACCTCAGTGTCTGGTACCTTATCCTGCCAAGTGATCCTCAAAATCTTCCTAAGACAGTTTAAATGGAATTGATTCAGTTTCCTGGCATGGCCCTGGTAGACTGTCCACGTTTCACAGGCATGTAACGATGAGGTCAGCACAACAGCTCTGTAGATATTCAGTTTGGTACTCAGTCTAATACCTCTTCTCTCCCAAACTTTTCTTTGGAGCTTCCCAAACACTGAGCCAGCTCTGGCAATGTGTGTATCAACCTCATTGTCAATGTGTACATCCCTGGAAAGTAAACTACCAAGGTAAGTGAACTTATCCACAGCATTCAAAACTTCTCCATTTGTTGTAATTGATGGTTCCGCGTATGGATGGTGTGGTGGTGGCTGATAGAGCACTTGTGTTTTCTTGGTGTTAATTATTAGGCCAAAATTATCAGAGGCAGCAGAGAATTGATCCATACTTTGTTGCATCTCAGCTTCAGAGGCTGCATTGAGTGAACAATCATCTGCAAACAGAAAAGCATGCACCAATGCTCCCTTCACTTTGATCTTGGCTCGTAGCCAAGTTGTGATCTGTATCATTTGATGGTATCATATATCTAATAAGGTGCTTAGGGTTTACAATGCGAAATAATCTTGGTAGGTGGTGTAAGTACTACTGTGTTCATTGTGCATAGGAGATAACAAAGGCTGAAGAAAGATCATGGGATTTACCCATGATAGCACAACTATGAAGTTTTGGATCTGGTATTCAAGAACCTCTCCCAAGTACAATACTAGTTCTATGAAAATTATATGGAAAAAGCATTGAAAGCAGAGGCTGGAAGGGATAAGAGACCAACAACTCTCTTTTCAACTTAGGCAGATTTTTAGTTAGCTCAGAAAAGGCAAGAATGTACAAAGGAAGCAAACCCTCTGGGTGACCGAGAAATGTGGTGGCACAGTATAGCAAAACCTCCTGTTTGGAGGGCTATTATCTTTCTCTGATAGTCTCTGCCCTAATTGTGGCCCACCTTCATCTACCTGGCAACTCCTCTCCCTCTTCCTTTCCCCAAATTCCCATGAAACTGAGTTGAATGGCCCCTCCCCAACGGACATCAGAGATGGGGAACCACCCTTCCCTATAAAATACATGATTATTTATTTAGAGTCTCTGAGCTGCTGTGATGTATGGAGTTAAAACAGCTTGGTGTAATAGTACTCCAGGTCCAAGAAGCATACTCTGGTACCCCCAACTTGTATTCCCTCCTGCTCTAGCTCCCCAAATTTGACTGGACTCTTATTCTATCAGTGACTACAACTGGACTCTCTGAAGCCTGCCCTCTCTAATCCTGGGAGTAAGCTCATCCTCACTTCCTCATGACCTTGAGGGTTTCCAAATGTGCCCAATAAAAGATCTACTAACTTCAGCCTTGATAGCATTTGATTTAATTCCAAAGCCCTCTTTAAGGCCCAAGATAAGTTTTTCCTGTAGAAAGAGCCTCTGATGCTTGTTCATTTCTCAACACACAGAAGAATAGAAAACTATGTGTATTTTATGTTTGTATGAAAAACTTTTTTCCTATAATTCAAATGCTGAAGGGATATTTGAAATGAAATTGGAAACAAACCATGAAAGGTTTACAACACTTTCCGTATAAGAAGAAGTTGCCAAGATTCTAGAGCAAGCATGCCAATGTGTAAATTAGGAATCACAAAATAAAACTCTAGGCAGGATCTTCAGTTTTCTGAGAAAGGGTGTTTTAGGCATACTGGTTAAGTGTCTCAGACTCCTTACCGTTGGTTTTGGTTTTGGTTTTCTGGTGGGGAAAAACAGGTTTAATGGAATGGTACCTATTCTCTCTTTTTAAAATGTCATTGAAATGAGTAGATACTCTTCTAATACGCAAAAATTGCATTGCCTGTCTCCAGTTGTTATTTCTAGGGGATCAGGGAACAAGTTTTTGGCTGACTCATGAAATTCCAAAAGTGGAAGAGACCCTAAAGGTCATCTAGTCTGACCTCTTCATTTTATAAATGAGGAAGCTGAGGACAAGAGGCAGAAGTTCAGGGATCTAAAGTTTTAAGAGGCTATTTGAGATGAAAGAGAAAAGGAAATAAACTGTTGCAACAATTTTCTCTGTTAAAGATCTTATTTCCAAGAATACAAGGAATTGATTCAAGTTTATAAGAAAAAGAGCCATTCCCCTATTGATAAATGATCCAAGGATATGAACTCAATGGAAGAAAGCTAGGCTATTTCTAATCACATAGAAAAATATTTCAAATCACGACTAATTAGAGAAATGCAATTTAAAACAGTTATAAGATTTTACCTCACAACCATCAAAGTGTCAAAGATGACAAAAGTTTTAAGAAATGACAAATGTTAGAGGAACTATGGGAAAGCAGGCACATTCATATAATATTGGTGGGTCTATAAAGGAGTATAACCATTCTAGAAAGCAATTTGGAATTATTCGCAGTTACTAAACAGTAAATTACATCTAAACTGGCTACACCACTGCTAGGCTGGAAAGAGCAATGTTTTATAAATGAAAGGTACTCTTGAGGTACCTAGATGACTTCAAATTTTATTCCCACTCCATAATATAACTGAATGATTATAATCTGAACCACATGTAAACTCAGTGGGTATAACTATGTTACATTACTGTTCCTGAATCATATGACTGAATTTCCACAGATGTAGCTAATAGAAATCAACATTAGAATTGATATAATTTTAAAAGCACTTAAGGGGTCAATTTTCAAGATGTTTTGAAAGAAGGGAAGATGTCAAATGATTTTGGAAAAAAACCCCATGGTTGCTATTCCCCTAAATCAATAGGACATTAGCAACTAATGAGCCATATGCCACATTTCTCATCTGTATAAAGTCTTTAAGAGAAAACTCTACATATATGTTGAAGGTATTCTTAATATATTAAAAGGGATCAAGCACTTTTGCAAAGAATTTTATACAGCAGGTTTCTCCTTCACATCACATGATTGACTGAACAGATCTAATAATACAAGATCTTGTTGTATTTTGTCATTTTATATTTTTAAAAGTACATTTGACTTGCTAAAGCTAAATGCAATGAGATAATATTTACAAACTGGAGAAGAAAATCACAAACACTCCAATATCTGCCAAGAAAGCCCTCAGACAGTATTAAAATGATAGAAGATAAGACATTGGAAGATGAGCCTCCCAGGTCAGAAGGTGTCCAAAAGGACAGTTACAAGTAGCTCTAGAAAGAGTGAAGTGGTTGGGCCAAAGCTGAAAGGAAGCTCAGCTGTGGATGTATCTGGTGACAAAAGAGAAGTCTGATGCTGTAAAGATCAATATTGTACAGAAGGTGGGAATATAAGATCTCTGAACCTAGGGAAGCTGTATGTGGGCAAACAAAAGATAGAAAGAGTACACATTGGCATCTTGAGTATCAGTGAACTTAAATAAGTGGGAAAGGGTGAATTTAATTCAGGTGATTATTACATATACTACTGTGGGCAAGATCCCTAAGAAGAAATGGAGTAGCCCTCATAGTCAATAAAAGGGTGAGAAAAGAAGAAGTAGGGTATAATCTCAAAAACGATAGAATGACCTCTGTTCAAATCTAAGGTAAACTATTCAACCTCATATTAATACAAGTCTGGGTTGCAACCACTGATGCCAAAAAGGCCAGTGCTGCTCAATTCTATGAAAACCTGTATCATCTTCTAGAAGTAACATCAACAAAAGGTGTTCATCATAGGGGACTGAAATGCTAAAATAGGAAATTAAAAGATAATTAGAACAAGGGGCAAGTTAGGCTTGGAGTGCAAAATGAAGCAGGGCAGAGATCTAGTAGAGTTTTGTCAAGATAACTTCTTAATCATAGTAAACACTCTTTTTCAAGAACTCAAAAGGTGAGTGGACATCATCAGATGGTCAATGTCAAAATCTGATCATATACATTGTAGCCAACGGTGGGGAAACTCTATACTGTCAATGGAAACAAGACCTGGAGCTAATTGTGGCTCAGATCCTAATGGTAAAATTTAGACTTAAACTGAAGAAAGGGAAAATCATCAGACCAGAGATCTAAATAACATCCCATATGACTCTGCAGTGGATGTGATGAATAGATTTATGGAGTTAAATCGTATAGATAGAGTACTTGAAGAACGATGGATGTAGGTTGGTAATACTATATAAGAATGAAAAAGAAAAGCAAGAAAGCAAAATGGTTGTATGATGAGTCTTTGCAAACAGTTAAGGAAAGAAGAAAAACAAAAAGTGAAGGAGAAAGGGAGAGATATACCCAATTGAATTCAAAATTCCAGAGAACAGCAAGGAGAGAGAAGGTTTTCTTAAATGATGAATGCAAAGAAATAGAAGGAAACAAAAAACAGGAAAGATATGAGCTCTATTCAAGAAAATTAAAGATACCAAGAGAACATTTCATGCAAAAATAGGCATGATAAAAGACTTAACAGAAGTAGAAAAGTTGAAGAAGACATGGTAACTTTAATTTCAGAGTATATATATTGTATCAAAATTTAGCCATAGAAAAGTATCCAAAAATCTTACTCATTACTTGAATAGAAAGCTTTACTGGAATTAAACTTGAAATTATAGATGCATACTACAAGTGTCACTTAAATAGTGGAGGGTATTTACTATATGCAAAAATATAAGCTTGTCAAAAATTGTACTACACAATGAATGTTCCTAAGATTGAGCATAAAACTATAAAATTGCAGCAGAACTATTAAGGTAATAAAATCCTTGAAAAATTACTGTGGGAAAACACAAAATGGATGCTGCAAACTTACAAAAGTCAAGTTTGGCCCCAAAGAAGATATATGAAAAGATTCCTTCCCCTAAACTTCTTTGCAGAAGGGAGGATTCATGGGAGTGAAATATTATATATATTGGCAGATTGTTTCTTTGTATTGATCACTGATTATTTTATATATTGATTTTTTTTCCTCTTCTTCCTTTCTCTCTTTTTTAACTTTCATCCCTAATAAGAAAGTGGGGAAAAGGGAGTGATACAGGGGATAGTTGGGCAACATAAAAATAAAATGTATCAATAAAATTCCTCCTTCACTCCTTCCTTCCTTTCCTCTTCCCTCCCTTCCTTCCTCTCTCCCTCCATTCCTCCCTTCCTTCCTTCCCTTTTCCCTCCCTCCCTTCCTTCCTTCCTCCCTTCCTTCCTTCCTCCCTTCCTTCCTCCCTCACTTCCTTCCTTCTTCCCTTCCTTCCTTCCTTCCTCCTTTCCTTCCTTCCTCCCTCCCTCCCTTCCTCCCTCCCTTCCTTCCTCCCTCCCTCCCTTCCTCCCTTCCTTTCTTCCTCACTCCCTCCCTTCCTTCCTCCCTTCCTTCCTTCCTTCCTTCCTTCCTTCCTTCCTTCCTTCCTTCCTTCCTTCCTTCCCTCTTCCCTGCCTCCCTTCCTCTCTCTTTTTTCCTTCCTTCCTTCCTTCCTTCCTTCCTTCCTTCCTTCCTTCCTTCCTTCCTTCCTTCCTTCCTTCCTTCCTTCCTTCCTTCATTCCTTCCTTCCTTCCCTCCTTCCTTCCTTCCCCAGAGTGTCTCTCCCATGTCTCCCATTCCTGTTGAGATCATAAAAGATTACTTGACTGTAATAATAGCAGAGATTCATATCATGCTCTAAGTTTTACAAAAACATGTTCATACATAATTTGATCTCACAACAACCTGGAGGTAGGTACTAAATGAACTATAGCCATACAGAGGAAGAAGTTGAGCATCAAAGATGTTTAGTGCCTTTCCCAGAGATGGAATTTTACCAGGTATTCCTGACTGGAAGCCCAGCTTAGCTACTACCCCATGATGCCAGCTGAAACAAGTAGAGAAAAATACCAAGACAGTGTTCGTTTTCAAGTAAAAAGCACTGAGAGGAAATAAAGTAACAGAATTATTCCTGTGGACTTTAGGGAAGGAAGATTTCTTAAGGATAGATTTAAAAGATATGGACCATAAGCAAACCCAAACACTTCATTCGTTTTGTTGGCCATGCTTCCTTTATAACAAATGAAAATAAACATTGCCAAATGACTTATCTCTGACAGAGGCCATGGGTCGCAACTTGTTTATATTTCTTCCAGGTTCTAGCACAGTTTGTTGCATATAGGTGGTGATTAATAAATAATTAATAATAGTAATAAATAAATGAATATTTAGGGTTCATAGATTTAGAGTGTAATGGAATCTCAGAGGTCATTTTCAACCCACTCATTTTACACAGAGAGGCTAAATGTCCTGCCCAAGGTCACATAGCTGATAAAGGTCTCAGGCAGAATTTAAATTCAATTTTTTCCTTACTCCAGGCTCAGTGCTATCGCCTCTACATCATCATGCCTTTCATTTTATTTGTTGAATGAATGGACAAATAAATTAAAATGCTGAGAAAACCTACTGATTTTCAAAACTTAAGTGTATGGGTAGAGACAGAAGGGAAAAAATGATATCTCATCACTCTCCTTCTCTTTATTCTACCATATCAGTACAGAAAGTTCAAATGAATCCATTCTGGCAACACCCAAACTTCATTATTTAGTACATAAATCCACTCTAGCATTTTGAATAAAATGGAACCTGTACCAATAAACTTAATAAGACTTACAAAGATCTCCATAAAAAATTAGTTTGGATTCACCCCTTCCAAGTCATATAATTTTATGCAATTATAAAGGAAAAAGTTTTTATATAGCATAACACCTACTTTGTGTGGGGCACTGTACTTCTTTCTGTTTTACAAATGTTATCTCATTTCATTCTCACAACAACTCTGTACAGTAGGAGATATCATCTTTATTTTATAGTTGAGGAAACTGAGGGCAAACATAGGCTAAGTGATTTCCCCAGGGTCACACAGCTAGGAAGTGTCTGAGGCTGAATTTAAACTCATGTCTTTCTGAATCCATACCTAGCATTATATTTACTATGGCATCAGTTGCATCTATAAAAAAAAAATATAAATACTATGCCCAAGTATTGATACAGCTGAAAAGGGTTTTGACTGTTACATGTATTAGCATCAGAGTTTGTACTCCAGAAAACAGTAATATTGAATATATTTTTCCTAAAGCCTTATAAATGTCACACACTTTTATTCTGATTTCTTTTTTCTCATCATGGCTAATTATTTGTACTTTTTTAGCAACAACAAAATATTGAAATGAATAAATTCTCAACTGTTTACAAAACTGGATGAGAGTTTTTATTGTTCCCCAATCCTCTGTTTGCCTGAATGTTGCTAAACAGAAGGTAATACTTATGTAACTGAGATAGAACATAAACAGAAAGAAAAGCCAGTGCTTTTCCTCCCTAAGAGCCAGCCACAGCTGCAAAGTGACATAAAAACAAGAAAGAAAAAATATGGAGGTTTAGGGAGCAGAGACTTTGGATTAAGGCAAATGGTTTATTTCGGTTGTCAACGAACATATCGCACAAAAGAAATCATTGATAGCGTATTTGTACTGTTACTGGCATATTAGACATAAGATGCCAGTGTCTGAGATTGTTTTAAATGTGCTTAGTTTGTACTTTCTAAACCAAAAAGATGAATATTGAATGGGTGGGACTCACTGGCTTCCTGCTTGTTTTCTTCAATAACCTTGTTTTGAACTCTGTTTTGCCCACCAGATGAAAAATGTATTCCAGAAGTCTAAATGTTCAATTTTTCTCTTTCTTTTTATTCTGAGTGTAATAGCTAATTATGAAATGCCAGAGATCACAAATTTTCCAGATGTGATGGTCGCAAACTTTAATTTGCAATCTGATTCTAAAAAATGAAGTGGTGGTGGTAGGAGAGATATTTATAGTAGAAGCCTTTTAGGCAGGGGGAGGATTATGTTAACTTTTGAAAAAAAAAACACTTTCTGATGAGAGTGGATGAATTTCCTGGTTATAAGTTTATAAAATATAAAAGAATAGAAAACTTAATTTTAAAAAATGAAAACATCTTTGGAAATATTGGTAAGGATAAATTACCTATATTTTATTTGTCCCTCGGCTAAAGCAATGACCTGAGCAGGTACAGGGATGGAGATAAGAACTGCACCTGTGATTTTATTGGTATCAGGAGCTCCTGGATAAGGAAATTTCTGCATCTAATATATGTTATTACCTTCTTTGCAATTAGAGAAAGCAGGTACATGATAAACTAAAGTGGTATTTTCAATCCTTCGATGGAAAAAAATTAACTGATTACTTGGCATTGTGCACATAAAATAATTAACCAATTTTTACTTTCTAAATGTTGTTGTCACATGACATGAATCAAGCCACATTACATGACCTGATATGTCATTACACACCACACCCCTGTCCTAGTCTTGGGTCTGAAGGAAGGACAAGAAGAATTTCCACAAAAAGGCTATCCTGAGCCCTTTGGGCACTGACAAGATGGCTCATTCACCTCTCTTAAGGACCAAGTTCCTCTATCAAATTGTATAATTGACGCTGAAACAATGGTTTCTATCCTATTCTTGCGTGGTATCATTTCTGGCCGGGTAACATTAGGCCTCTGCTTGGCTGACAGTTTTCATCATTTTTTCCGGTTTCTGATATGTAGTACCTGCCCTTCTTCTTCCCACTTAGGAATTTGACTTGACTTGATGCTACCTTCCCCCTCCCCCACTATCTCTTGTTCTGATGCATTTGGTCTGTGACCCCTCTTCCTTCACCCTCATTATAATCAAGATGAATTCTATTTGAGTGAAATGTCAAATAAAAATTTAAATAGTTCTTCTACCACTTAGCTTGTTCTTTAATTAATCTGAGAAGCTAAATATCACTGCTGTGAAAACAACAGAAAACCTGTATGATTTAGAACAGTAAAAGACATAGACATTACTTTGGCAAATGAAAAAAAATGGTAACTTTTAAAAACACTAGTTATTACTCTTCCTTCTATACTCTGTGGTTCAGGAAAACTTGTCAGTTTGCTTTTTTTCATAAAACAACATTTCATCATCCATTTTAGTGCCTTTGTACAGGCTTTCTGGCATTCCTAGGAGAGGGAGGAGTAGAGAAAGTAAGCTGGATTCAGCATGTTACCAACTGATGAGTTCTGCATAAGTAGTAGCTTTAACTGTATCATCAATGACCTGTGTACTTAATAAGTGTAGGGGGCTAGCATGTAGCTAGAATGAGAGCTAACAAGTAGTGGTACAGACATTTAAAAAGTGAGAGGAACGCTTCAGTGCATTTGATAGATAATCTATGGAAGATTTATAGGGAACCATGCAAATGAATCACATAGTGAGAAGGCATGGATGGGTTGTAATCCGCATTCATGGAGGAAGTATCTGGGTCTCCCACTGCATCCTGGGCCATCTCTCATCGTCCTGATGAATCTCAGGCCACTGAACCCAGATGGCTCAGGAGGAGAAAGTGAGGTTGGTGACCTTGCATAGCCTTCCCTCACTCAAATCAAAGTCAATTGCAAGTCATGTCATCATCTTGATGTCATGGTTCTCTTTGAGAACGAAGGACAGACACAACAACTACCCATCTCCATAATATCATGGATCTACCAAATTAAAGCACAGAACTGCAGAGATACCATGTCAAGAACTGTTTTCTTCATTACAATTTGCTATGAAATTGGTGGCAGCTGATTTTCTTTCCATAGATCTTGACATGGAAAGGACGATGCCACTTTCATCAACTGTTTAGATTTCATACATTGTGTCTGACAGAAATGAAAGGCACAGAAATAAATCAGCCTTTATAAAGGAAGAGCTGAAAGAAGATCTCAGCATTGTAGTTCTTTAGAAAGATCAATGGTAATATGACTTTTCAAGAAGCCTTCTAGAACCTAGAACCTGGTGAGGGATGAGCACCAAAAGAGTGAACTAGGGATAAGATTCTAAATTGCAATTTTTATTTTATATAATAAGAAAAATAAAAAGGGAATGAGAAATCTTATTTTCATTAAAAAGAGGTATTTCCCTCATCTGATTTGTACTTGAGAGAATTTGGCCAATTTGAGAAAAATGTCAGCACTGTCTTTAGTTTCTTTTTATTTTCTGGCTCACAGGAAAAGCTTAGCATAGATTAATTGAAAAGCAACAGTTTACCAAATAGACTCTAATTTTACCATGCAATATTATAACCATTTAAAATGCTGACTGGTATCTTATTGCCTATAATCTATATCTGATTTCATGAGCTACTTAAAATATTCATAGAAGATGTTGCCTATACTGTGGAAAAGCTGTATAGCTGATGCAAAACATACAATTCTTCTTGCACTTCTACATAGTCTAAATGGAAAAAAGTGATGACTTACTTTTCCATTCTCAAAAATCAACCTCTAAAATAAATGAATTTGAAGTTTCCATCCTCATCTCTTTCCCTTGACTGCTATCTGGTGGAAGTCCTTTAAAAAAAAAGCATATTAAAGAAGAAGGAAGAAAAGGGTCCTATTTTGTGGATGTGGAAACAGACCCAGAAAGGTTATTTGCCCAAGGTCACATAGGAAATAAGTGGCAAAGTTGGGATTTCAACTTATTTATTATACTCAAAACCCAATGCTCCCCCTTTTAAAAACTGTACCGTAACCTAGTAATCTCCTTAGAAATCATGAATATATTGTCAGAAATTTTGCTTTTTTCCTTATCTCTGCCTCTCTTAGGTTTTTTTTCAAGTCCCAGCTACAATCCCACCTTCTACAAAAGAAAGTTTCCCAATCCCTCTTAATTCTAGTGCCTTTTCTCTGTGGATTATTTCCTAAAATTTTCCTATTTATATCCTGTTTGTACATAATTGTTGGTATGTTGCCTCCTGTATTAGCTTGTGAACTCCTCAAGGGCAGGGACTGTCTTTTGCCTTTTGCTAGATTTGAATTCAGGTTTTCCTGACTGCAGGCCTGGTATTCTATCCACTGCACTACCTGGCTGCCTGCATGTATTTAATATATGGTTATTAATTAACTGACTTTTAATAAAATGACCAGATTTCCTTTTCCACAAATTCTGTTTTTTAATCTTGATCCAGATGGCCCAGTCTTTCCTACTCTAGTTATTTACAAGAAGTAAGAAATAGACACAAATTATTACCATATAACGATTTGTCATGACCATATGAGATCATAATTACCAATACTGGTATTAAGTATTCAGGACATCATTTCCATGGAGAACATGAGGAAACTATCTAGAATGACCAAATAAACTCCTGGTTATGAGGGAACATTATATGCTACTTGTGACTTGCTAATTTTCACAAGATTAGAATGCAATGAAACACATATGTCAGATTATTATTGGAGATTTTTGTTGTTGTTCTGAATCAGTATGTAAAGAAAAATCTGGTTATCTGAGTTACTGGGTATTTGAATTCTGGATAAATGACTAGTGTACTGGTGGACTATACTAGGATAAACAACTTTACCTCTTTGGCTGTTTCTCCAACTATACCATACAGTAACATCTACTTTTCTACGGGGGATTTATTACTCATATGTGACTTTGGGTTTTGGTCCAGCTATGAGACTTTATCAGAATGGGGAATTCCCAGTGTAAAGTTCTCTTCATCAGTGTAGATTAACACCTCCTCTAATTTAGAAACTCAGAGTTAAGTGAGGGTAGGAAGAGGTTAATTACCCATGGTCACACAGCCATTGTGCATCAAAGGCAAGACTTTGAACCCAAGTCTTTCTGACTGCAAGTCCTTCCTTCCTTCAATTTGCCAGGATACCTTTCAATGTATGTTACACTAAGCCAGATGAAATTATTTGGTAAAAATTCTTGACTTTCAAAATAAACTAAAACCACTTTAATAAAAATGAGCTTTTAAATGCTGGTTTTCATAAATTCTGCAAAATATGAAATCTTCTAAAACACTTCTGCAAACAAAACATTTTAGAAATGAATATCTACCATAGTCAAAGTATAGTTTTCTACATAGCTATAGTCTCTGTGAACAATCTGCCTATATCATTTTACCTAGAAGACAAAACTTTTTTGTTTTTGTCAAGAGAAGTTGGAAATTTCAAGTCATCGAAATAGCAAGTGACTTATGCTCACTCGTCTTACCCTTTCGTGAAAATGTCAGGCATTCACATTTCCACCACTAATGAACAACCAGCAATTGTTTTAATTTCATTATTTTCCACACTGAAGCACTGCTTACAGAACACAGAAATAGCTATGCTTTCTTTTTATAGATTTTATTGGTAAGGCTGAAATAGTTTCAGCTTGAAAGTAAAAAAACAATTCAGTTGTTCGCCTTTGCTTCTTCCCCACTGTATTCTAGAAAAACACAACAGGCACTCAATAAATACTTGTTTAATAAAAGCTAAATGAATTTCACTTTTCTAAATAATGATGAATACATTTAATTTTTCTAAATCTTAAAAATGTTGAGATTTGATATAAATTACAATGGGATCAGACAAGTCAAGTTGTTCTACTATATGAAGTACTTCCAAGTGATAACTCAGGCCATTTGAGAAACTACAACTGTTCTTTGGGTAAATTATAGATTTGGGGTACTCACTGGTATGGCAGAGACCAAGATGAACTTCACCAAGCCATTCTGAGTTCTAGGGAATGACTACTGTAACAGAAGATTAAGATTGTCTACACGTAGATAGAGGTGAGGTTCCTATATTTAAAGAATTCCAGGAGCCAAATTCTCTCCCTGCACCCTTCCTAACAGGAAGTTTCTAGAGGAAAATATGTGCATGTGTGTGTGTAAGCACGTACATGTATGTGTGTGTTTTTGTCTTTATTCTGTATCTTTAGCACAGGACATAATATTCAACTGATTTGGCTCACTTGTGTAAATGGAAGTATACATTTCCTCCTATAGAAAGTATTGCTTCCCTAATAAGTATAAAGACCATGATTGTTTTTTTTAAACTTGTTTATAATTTTCTTCAGAGTCTAAGGTCACAAAGGAATTAAGAAGCAGAGTTAGGATGGGAAACCAAGTCTCCTGAATCAAAATACAGGACTCTTTCCACTATGCAACAGTGCCTCACATGTAGAATACATATCATGCATACCATTCCCCCAACCTCTACTCGTTGTATATTGCTAATGTATTATCTTAGCATAGCAATATAAGGGCAAACTTAAAGCCTTTTCAATCTTTGCTAGCTACCCTTATATATTCAGGTGAAGATTATGTCTGGGTAGATAGAAGGAACACTGAACCTTAGGCTTAGTTTTCAGCCTGTGCCTCTCCCTGAACCTCTACATACAAGAATGTAAGGAAGAGGTTTGGAATTGAGGAACTGAAAACCTCAAACCCTAAAGCTATTTGGCAGCTGGTGAGTAAACAACACAAATGGATAGTGATGAAGGGTAGTCTAGTTTCAGGGATATATTTGTGAAACACTTGATTTGGTTGCTCCTGTTGTTGAGTCATTTTCAGTTGTGTCAACTGAACTCTTCATGACTCCATTTGGGGTTTTCCTGACAAAGATACTGGAATGCTTTGCCATTTCCTTCTCTGGTTCATTTTCCAGATGAAGAAACTGAGGCAAACAGGATAAAGTGACTGGCCCAGGGTCACACAGCTACTAATTGTCTGAGGCCAGATTTGAGCTCAGGAAGTCAAGTGTTCCTGACTTCAGGCACAAGGCTCTAAACAGTGCACTACTGAGTCTGTTGTAACAAACAGTGGTTCCACATAGAGTGTATTCCACCCTTGTGATGGTGAAGGGGATTACTATTTATTCTGCCAGTGTTCGGCAGGTCTATTGGCATGGAGGTTATGAGAGGAGAGCCAGACATAGGAGAGGCCACATAGAGATTAAGTGTCTGAAGAATAACTTTAACACAGGGATTTCTGGTTCTAGGTCCAGTGTTCTGTCCACTGCATTACCTAGTTCTCTAGAATAATTCTAACAGAGACCAAACAGGTTTGGCAGCTGCAGTTTATAATCTGTAGAAAGGCCTGTCATTATGACTGGTCCATTAGACATTCAAATTCTGTTTTTTACAACAGTATAAAAATCACATCACTGTGATGTCTGGGAACACTGTTAAGTTGAAACTGCTAAAAAATAATACCTAATGGCTATGACATTGACCGAACTGTTGCGCTTCCAAAGTTGATTTAAGTTCTTGGGGTCACTGTGGGCAATGATGAACTCCCTCAATATGATGCCTCCATCCTCCAAATGTAGTTGTGACTATGTTTCTTCTCCCAAATCACATAAATGGCTCTTTTCTCCATGAGTCATCATCAGGGAGAAATATGAGCAGAGCCAGGAGGAAGCCAAAGTAGCGTAAGAAGAGGAGGCCCATGATAAAGTTGGATGCATCATCAGTCTTCAAAGTGAATTATTTCTGTGGAAATTATTATATCAAAACAGAGGTTGAAGTAAACTGATTTTCCATGCCATTGTACATGATTTCATCCTTGGAAAGCTCGAAGTCTATCAGAAAGCCTTCAGGAATGCTTTAGCAGATAAGTGAAAGGTACCATGTTCAGGACAGAGAACCTGGGGATAAAGTACTCTTCATACACAATGAAGCTAAGAAATCTTTTACCGTAGATATTTTACTGTAGACTTCCAATGGAGGTGGAGGTGGGGAGCATGCAATGCATCTTGTGTGATTATATTGATTCCTTATGGGACAATTTTGTACCAAGAACTCTTATTTCCTCCCATTTAAGGGCACTTTTCTAATTTGGCAACCAGCCCACTGGGGTGTAGTTTTAGATATCTGAGACAAACTATCACTTCCTGGGATGGATACAGCAGTTCTTGAGACAGTAATTCACAAATCTCTAAAAAATTATAAAAGTGATGCCATAAACCAGATGACAATACCAAGCCTTCACAGAGGTTGAATTGTTCATTGTCCCCTTTGTATCAGACTTATGTTACAGACTTCTTGGAGCTCCAGTATGGTGAAAATTACCACTCTAGTTAAGAGGTCCATCAAGCTAGATAAGGGTAATAGGTACTGGTCCCACATGGTGATGACATTCAGGATTCTATTGGCATAGCAGAATTACGATTCTCCACATAAAAAACAAAATAACAAGCCAAAAATCAGAAAGCTAATACTTAGGCAAGGGAAGTAGAAGACTAGATGACTTGATCTTTTGTCTTTTCTAAGAACTGTCAGAAGTTGACATCTCTGGGCCTGGTCAATGAATAGATCCAGTCAAAATAGGACTAAAAATATCCTAGAACTATGTTAATCACCTAATTGTGAGGTTATGGGGGGGTCAATATATAACTGCATATACATACATATTAATAAACATACCCTAAAAGTTCAGATCCTAATAGGTGGGAGGGTTATCTAACTTGGGATCCTGTTCTAAGTAATATGTCCAAAAATACCAACAGTAGAAGATAATTCTAGGTGATAGGGAGGCAGAGGAGGCAATAGGGAGGCTATGGGGAGGCAATGTCTGAATTAAGTAGCATTATACACTTGATTCTTAATATTTCTTGAGAGTGTGTTAAATTTAAGCTCTGTTGCTATCATACTGGGCATGGAGAGGAGTACAACACAGTGTGGGCCGTGCTGCAGCAAGGACAGGACTGGAGTGGGCTTCAAGGCACCACCACCAGCAGCTATGGGTCCCAGATTCCTCAACTCACAAATGCCAAAGACAGCTTCAAAGGTCAGTGAGAAAGTTTTTTCACTTGGGTGAGAAGGGAATGCAATGGTCTAGCCTCAACTTCAGGCAGCAGCAGTTTCCATTGTTGGAGCCCTCGCCTAAAGCTCCTGGGAGAATTGAGCAGCTGATCTGAATCTCAGCCCTGAGTGGCTGCCCAGGGGTAAGGAGGAGTGCTGGTGTGGTGGAGCTGGTGGAAGCTCTGGAGAGGGAATCCTGCTCACAGATCAAAGTGCAGGCCAGGAGAGGAATAAACTCCTCTTCCTCGATTGTGCCACCTTGGGAGAACTGAGAACTTACAGGTCCCCAGAATATACCCTCCCCCTGGCAAAGAACTCAAAAGTCAAATAATGGGCTGGGAAAATGCCCAAAAAGGGAAAAAGAATAAGACAATAGAAGGTTACTTTCTTGGTGAGCAGGTATTTTCATCCACCCTTTCAGGTGAGGAAGAACAATGCATACCATCAGAGGAAGACCTAAACGTCAAGGCTTCTGCATCTAAAACCTCCAATGTAAATATGCAATTATCTCAGGCCATGGAAAGCTCAAAAAGGATTTTGAAAAACAAGTAAGAGAGGTGGAGGAAAAATTTGGAAGAGAAATGAGAGCAATGTAAGAAAATCATGAAAAGCAAGTCAACAACTTGCTAAAGGAGACCTCAAAAATGCTGAAGAAATTAACACCTTTAAAAATAGACTAACTCAAATGGCAAAAGAGGCCCAAAAAGTCAATGAGGAGAAGAATGTTTTAAAGAGCAGAATTAGCCAAATGGAAAAGGAGGTTCAAAAGCTCACTGAAGAAAATAGTTCTTTAAAAATTAGAATGGAGAAGATGGAAGCTAGTGACTTTATGAGAAACCAAGAAATTACAAAACAACCAAAAGAATGAAAAAAATAGAAGACAATATGAAATATCTCATTGGAAAAACAACTGACCTGGAAAATGGATCCAGGAGAGACAATTCAAAAATTATGGGACTACCTGAAAGCCATGATCAAAAAAAGAGCCTAGACATCATCTTTCATGAAATTATCAAGGAAAACTGCCCTGATATTCTAGAACTAGAGGGCAAAATAAGTATTGAAAGAATCCACTGATCACCTCCTGAAAGAGATCCAAAAAGAAAAACTCCTAGCAATATTGCAGCCAAATTCCAGGGTTCCCAGGTCAAGAAGAAAATATTGCAAGCAGTCAGAAAGAAGCAATTCTGGAGTATTGTGGAAATACAATCAGGATAACACAGGATCTGGCAGCTTCCACATTAAGGGATCAAAGGACTTGGAATATGATATCCCAGAAGTTAAAGGAATTAGGACTGAAACCAAGAATCACCTACGCAGCAAAACTGAGTATAACACTTCAAGGGAAAAAATGGTCATTCAATGAAACACGGGACTTTAAAGTTTTCTTGATGAAAAGACCAGAGCTGAATAGAAAATTTGACTTTCAAACACAAGAATCAAGAGAAGCATGAAAAGGTAAATAAGAAAGAGAAATCATAAGGGACTTCTTAAAGCTGAACTGTTTACATTCCTACATGGAAAGATAATATTTGTAACTCTTGAAACTTTTCTTAGTATTCAGGTAGTTGGAGGGATTATACATACATACATATATACATACATATATCTATATCTATATATAGACAGAAGGCACAGGGTGAGTTGAATAGGAAGAGATGATATCTAAATAAATAAAATTAAGGGGTAAGAGAGGAATATATTGGGAGGAGAAAGGGAGAAATGGAACAGGGCACATTATCTCATTTTCTCTCATAAAAAAGGCAAGAAAAAGCATTTTCAGTGGAGGGGAAAAGGGGGAGATGAGAGGGAAAAAGTGAAGCTTACTCTCATCACATTTGGCTTAAGGGGGGATAACATTCTCACTCAATTTGGTATGAAAATCTATCTTACAGTACAGGAAAGTAGGGTATAAAGGAATAAGTGGAGTGTGGGGGAGATGATAGAAGAGAGGGCAAATGAGAGGAGGGGGGTAATTAAAAGTAAACACTTTTGGGGAAGGATAAGGTCAAAAGAGAGAATAGAATAAATGGGGAGGGCAGGATAAGATGGAGAGAAATACAGGTTGTCTTTCACAACATGACTACTACGTAAGTCTTTAGCAAAACTTCACATACATAGCCTATATTGAATTGCTTGCCATCTCAGTGGAGATGGGTGGGGAGGGAGGAAGGGAAAGAAATTAGAACTCAAAATTTTAGGAACAAATGTTGAGGACTGTTTTCTCATGTAACTGGGAAATTAGAAATATAGGTAATGGGGTGTAAAAATTTATCTTTCCCTACAAGAGAAGGGAGACGATGGGGATAAGGGAAGGGAGGGGTGTGATAGAAAGGAGGATAGTTTGAAGGAAGGGGTAATCAGAATGCATGGTGTTTGGGGGTGGGGAGAGGGGAGAGATGGGGAGAAAATTTGAAACTCAAAATCTTGTAGAAATGAATGCTGAAAACTAAAACTAAGTAGTTTGAAAAAAAAATTTAAGCTCTGTTGTTGAGTCTTTTTTCAGTCATGTCCAGCTTTTCATGATCCCTTTGGGGATTTTTTGGCAAAGATACTGGAGTAGTTTGCCATTTCCTTCTCCAGCCCATTTTTGAGGAAACCATACCTCATGAAATTTCTCCAGTTGGACCCATAAGGGTTTGGTTTCCTGCATTACTTCACCATAATGTCATTTTCAAATTGCTTGTATCTAAGTGTATTCATTTTGTCTTCAAAAACATTATTGATAACTTCTGTTCTGCATCATCTTCCTTTCCAAATATATTTCTCCCCCTTCTCCCCTTAGGGTCATCCCTTGTAGCAAAGACCAAATGTAATGAGGAGAGTGGTTTGAGGGCTGAGTGTTTAGACCATGTTCATATCTGTCCTTCCTGATGAGTTGTACAGAGCAAACATAGATCTATTCCCTGTTTAGTTTCACACTCCCACATGGAACAACTTTGGAAGGTGGTTTCTATCCATGCATGATTGAATGGGTGGTTCTACATGATGATAAAAAGTCATCTCATTGGCTGTGGAACATGAAAAACCAATGACTCAAGTGGTGGTGAGCTGGAATTGAGTACGAATGTGAAAATCATGACATGGAAATCTCTCAGTCTCTTTTCCTTCCTGGCAGTAAGGCAAGAAATAGATAGTGGGTTGTTGGGTGGAAAAAAGTACTGCTGTCGTAACCTGCCATCCATGAGCCCATGTGTTCATTTTTTCCTGATTTCAAGTGCAGAAGTATTCTGAGAGGATAGTGCCCAGATAATCATGTGAGTTCGGGAGACCCATTAGAGTCATTGAGAGTTCCACTGCCAATCACAGACAGTAGCAGAGTGCCCAGAGAAAGAGCAGTAACAACTAGGAGAGTAGGGGCTAAAGGCAGAGAATACCTACAAATGGATGTAGAAAGACAGTCACTCAAGGATGGTACCAACTTCAGGGAATGTGACCCCTCCTAACAGAGAGAAGGATAGGCAATGATTCTTGGAGCCCCATAGAAAGATTCATCTACAGAGATTCTCATGAAGACTCCACAAAGAGAAAGACTTTTAGGGGCAGGAGTTAGGAGATATCACTTTGTCACATGTGTCCTCTACATGTATACCTCACTACCTAACATACAGACCTTGTGTGTAAGAGAATACCACTCTCCACATTGTTCTCCAGCAGCTATCCTTTCTAAACCTTCTCCACAAAACTCTCTCAGGGGAATGTTTTTGTAACCACTGCTCCGGATATATGACCACAGTAGATGTCCTTTGCTAAACACTAATTAAAGCTACTGGCTGATCCATAACAAGGAGCACAACCTTTGCTCCTCAAGGCTGCCTCTAGACTGCTGAGATGAGAAGCAATCATTGCCTACTGAGGAGCCAACTTACCAGCAACAGTGTGAGTTAGGGAAGTGGTCCCAGAGGGATTATTACATAAAAAAGAGAAGTGTAGGGAAGTAATTCAGGAAAACTAACGAACACATGGACCACATATGTGAGCATATGCAGTGTTCTTCAACCACAATTTTCTACCTTTGCGAATAAAAGAGGAAGGTACATTTTTAAAAAAATTACTTCTTCAGGCCTAGTTGGAATCAGTATAATTATAATTAATGTTCAGCTCACTCTGTTTCGGACCCAAGTCCATAAAAGTTTTCAAAGTGCTTTCCTCACTACAACATGGCATATAATATCTTAATTTTACAGAATAAACTAACGCTGAATGGGATGTGCTGATAAATGTTTAGCGACAGGTTCTCAAAAAATTATGCACAACACACTTTTAAGTTTAATCTGCATCACTGATCATTTAAGTAGACAACAAAACGACAAATCAGGTCCTGTTCCACAGCACTTCCCAGTTCCTGAGGTGTAAACGCTCGCGCTGACCATTCAACACAGCTCACGTGAGCTGGCTCACTATGGATGAGAAGTTAAGTCACACACACCTAGGATAGGTCTGAGACATTACGTGAAGTGAGGACTTTGGAATTGAAGAAGACTTTTCCTGCTGTATTCTGCTGCTGTGTCCTGATATTCTGGCATATACATATAAACACACATGCATGTAGATATGTTTGTGTAAATATAAAACAATATATAAAATATGCAATGCATAGTCTGTATATCTGTCACATAATAGGTATGCACAACAGATATATGCACTCACATGCATATATGCACATGTATGTAAACATATGTATGCATGCTATGTATATAAATATGCATATATATACATCCATATGTATGCATGTGCATGTATACATGCATATGCAAGTACACAGATATTTAACTACCCATCTATCCTATCCTATAGCCCTTTGTCCTTGCTAGAGCCAGCAAGTTCCCTGTAAAATGTGTTTGAGCTCCTAAAGGTACTCTTCTGCACTGTCAAACAAGGAGCTCTTCTGAAGAGGTAGGATATGGTCTAGTAGACAACTTGCTCTGCTAGGTAGGACACTGTGAAACTATCTTGATTCACTTGCACTGAGCTTTGGAAGGTTTAATGCCCACCCAGCAAAATATTCTACAGGGCTCTGCATGCAACCTACGGACAAAGCTGTTGACTATTAGCTACTATCTAAGCAGCAGTTTTCTCCCTTCAGAGAAGCAATGGCCCTTTTCAAGATAGCTAGTTTCTCAGATGCTTGGGTCAACTGTCCCTATGATTTCTCTGTCCCTACTAAAGAGCTTGTAGCCTGTCAAGCTACTCTATCATTGTTAACTCTGTGCTATCTGTCTTGGTAAGTCAGCCAGTGCTATCATATCCCACTTGAACAGAGTAGCCATCTGTTAGTGGCAGGGAAAAGGGGGAGAAGGGAATACCTGCCATAGAAGTGGGTCAGGGTCTCAACTGGGAGAGTAAATAAGAGTGAACTGAAAGGCTGAACTGGGACAATACCAGAGTGGAAAACTGATTACAGGAATAGAGACTTGGGCCAGCGCTGGACTGGGTGCAAGGGGCATCAGGGAGTTGGTTGTCTGATTTTACAGTAGCTGCTACTGTTTTGTGCCAACCAACCTGTGCTAATATGTCCATGTGACCACAGACCAAGCATTTTATGCCCCCTCTCCTGAATTCAAGGTACAAATCCAGACAAAGGCTTAGACACTGGGTTGGGAGAAAGACAACTGTACTGTGTCTATGTCTCCTCCTCCCTTCTCCAGCCCCCAAATTGTGGCTCCTAGCCCTTCAGGCTCACACCTTACATGTTGTCCGGTGTCCTGACCTCCTCACTATCTTCCTCCTGCCCCAATATCCAAGATGTTGCCAAGTCTGTTGCTTTTACCTTTGCTACATCTCTCATATATGTCTCCTTCTCTCCTCTGATGTTGCCACCACCCTGGTCCAGGTCCTCATCACTCATACTTGGACTATTACAGTGACCTGCTGGTGGATCTGCCTGACTCAAATCTCTTACCACCAGAATCCAGCCTCTGTTTAGCCACCAAATCATTTTCTTAAAGCACAGGACTGACCAAGCTACTGCCCTATTCAAGAAACACCAGTGGCTCCCCATCACCTCCAGCATCAAATACAAAACCCTCTGTTTGGTATTTGGAGCTCTTTTCCTCCTAATCCTCCCTGCTCCCAACCTTTCTTTTTACACATTCCTCCCCACCCTTCAATCCAGTGACATGGGCCTCCTGTCTGTTCCACAAACAAGACACTTCTCTGGCTATTCCCTATGCCTATGATGCTGTCCTTCCTCACCTCTACCTCCTGGTTTCCCTGGCTTCCTTCAAGTTCCAACTAAAATGACTATGTGGAGTTAAATCGAAATCATTCTGGCTTTCACCAAATGGCTGATAATAGGTCCCAACCCATGCGTCACTTGCTCATTGTTTGAGTTCTGTTGGCTCACAGTGAGTTCAAACAGCATTGTTTTTTTTTCTGGCTGGAAACCCCGAAGGTCTTCCCTTCCCAGATTGATTCTTTTGTGAAGGCAAACTAAGCCAACTTCTGCCTGGTTCTTACGCAGCCTTAATCAATGAATAGGTATTGACCCAGACAAACCTGAAACCTGGGAAAGACCTTAGTTTAAAAAGGTCAAGTTCTCTCTGCATCCGGGGCCATCTCCAGTCATTCTGACCTATGTCTTGCCACTGGACTCCGATGACTCTGGAGGAGAGACTGAGGCTGATGACTTTGCACAGTCCTGCCAATCCAGTTCCCTTGCAAGTCAAGAAATCACCCTCCTGACATCATTGGTCCTCTTTGAGAACAAAAGATAAACAAGAACCAAATGCCACCTTCTAGAGCAGATGTGCCAAACACCTCATCTGCAGGCCATACACAGTCTGCAACATTCCCAAGGTAAGGTCAAACCAGATTTAAAATACCACTGAGAAATATTGAACAAAAATTGAAATATAGTAAAACACAGATAACCCTACATTTTAAAACTAGGTCAACATGTAGCTTGCAGGGGCTGTTATGGATGGTTCAATGGCTCTATTTTTTTATCTGAGTTTGACATCACTGTTCCATAAGAAGCCTTTCCTAACGCCTCTTAGTTGTAGTTCCTTCCATCCATCAATTATTTCCTATTTTTCCTGTACTTAGAGTGTTTGTACATATTTGTTATTCACTGTCTCTCCCAATAGATTGCATGCTCTTCTCTTTTTGTTTCCCTAGTTCTTATTAGCACAATGCCCGGCACATACTTAGGCACTTAATAAATGTTTATTGACAGATAAATCATTAGAAGGCTAAGTCTGTGTAAAAGGATATTTCAGACTACATATTTGATTATTGATCTGAGACTGCACCTGTTACACCAGGGGCATGCTTACAGACTCCCAGTGTTAAACTTTACTGCTGTAGGAATACAGTAATTATGCTGTACCATAACATGCACAAGTGATTCTCAGGCTAGAAAATAAAACTACTACTTTGTTCCATACCTACTCAGCCTGTACTGCGTGTGGAACTCTCTCTCTTTTACTGCATTATATTCATTTTGATACTTCAGAAGTTGCTCTCTCATCCTGGAGACTTCGGTGCTAATTCCTTCTGGAAAGTTGTCGGCGTTCTCCAGGTGCTGCTGCTGCTGTTCTATCTCCGCAGTGAATCTTTTGGCATCCTGCAGCAGGTGGAGCTCAGACTCCTGGGTGCTGTATTTATATGAAAAGAAAAAAGAATTACACAATTACATGGTATGTTCCCAAATACGTGGACCAGAATGGGAAGGAATCGATGTCCACAGCTATGCTGGACTCTTTCCTCCTTGGGTTCCCAAACCTTTCTTTGCTGGTTCTCTATACAGCCTGGCACTGCCTCTGTCTCACCATCTTTGCACTTGGAAATCACCTATCTGTTCTGAGCTATGTTTTGTGAAAATCTCTATTCCTTTAGTTCTGCCAAGAAATGTCTAGCATTCTTCAAAAGAAAAATGTACTAGGACCTAAGAGAAGACAAGTCAAGCCAAAGCCTTTATTCTCTGGTCTTTAGCACTGAAATGAAGAAGGCATTCTCCTATCAGGCTCTTAAAGATCTCGGCCCTGGGCAGGATCCTTTCCAGGAATTTTCATGTGGTTTGGGGTGGGGAGGGTCTCTAGAATGTCCACCTTTTACTCCTGATCCATTTCTGTATGTTTTGCCCTGTTTGTTGAAAGCATGTTCATTGGTTGACTGTTAAGGCTGCTTCTCCTCTTGGCTAACTCAAATGTGACTTGTATAATCTCTAAAATCCTTCTGTATTTAGATGTCTTTTACATAAGTGTTCTAAGTTAGTCTGGGGTCTAGCCTCCACAATCTGGCTCCAACCAACCATTCCTGATTTATTTCAGATTACCCTTCACTTTCTCCATGTTGCAAACTAACTAGACGATTAGCGACTTCCTAAATTCAACACATCATCTTCTGGTTCTATTCCTTCACATATCCTGTGCCCCAGTCCTAGAATTCAATCTCTCTCCTCAGTTCAGATGCCACCTCCTCTGCAAAGTCTTTCCCTGCTCAAATGATCTTGTATTTATTTATGTGTCTGTATTTGAATCCATTTGGGTAGAATGCAAGTTCCTTGAAGGCAGGGCTATTTAAAAAAAAAAAATCCTTGTTTCCTTCCTGACACATAGAACAGTGCCTTACATGTAACCGATGCCTAATGTTTGGTTGCTGTTTGTTTTTCTGAGGGGGTTTGAACTGAGGCTCATTATTGGTCATATGGCCTGGGTGGTAGAAACAATTTTCTCTTGGACCTCTCTGTATCGTACATACAATCTCCTTTTAAGGACCAGAAGCAGATTCCATGGTCTTTTCTGTATTAAAGTCTATAATCACTTTGGGGCTGCCCATTAAGTTTCTCTCCTTTCTCAGCAATGCCTCCACATTTTCAGCTTATTTTAACCCAACGACTGACAAAGCTTTTCCTAGTTCATGTTATCAGCTGGACCCTAGCTTCTCTTTCTTTGATGACTCATCACTCAGATCTTCAGAGAAATGGTCTTCTTGAATTCTATTTTTACAGTTCTACAAGAATCAAATAGTTTAAATATAAAGTGACAATGGACATAACTTCCACCAAGGGAAGAGGAGAGTTATTTCCTTACCTACTAGGTGCTTGTAACCTTGAAACTTCTTGGTTTAATTTCAAAGTTACTCTATAATATTAACAAAGAAACCCCCTAATTTGTGAACAAATTATATTACATAAGTTTCTTTGAGAGTTGTTTGGAATTTGGAAAACATTTTCCCTATAGAAGTAATGTTACAGATGGCGTTTGGGCAGACCAAGCCAACCCACCTGGCATAAACCCATTTTAAGTATAGCGTTGTATTAATAGCACCATAGGACCTAGCCATCCTATGTAATGTTTCAGCATTCAGAGTTCTCACTCGGGAAGTTTGGAATACCTTTCTGCCTAGGCAGCAGGAACAGTGTTCTTCCCATACTTCCTCATTCCCTTCTATCTGTCCAAACTGCTAGAGAGTGGGAGCAGAAATTCCAACAGTTTTGAAAGGATTAATTCCCTAGACTCTTTGGACTTATTGATAATACCACTTTCTAATCCTATGGACAGGAAAGAGATATGGAGGGAAGGAGCAGGAGCTTGGTGAGGAGGGGGAGTGTGAGGAGATTGACCCTTCCATCTTTTCCTTTTCCTTCCTCCTTTTTATGCCAGCAGGCATTGAGATGAAGTGAGAATGATGGCAGAGATCTTGGTAGTGGCCACATGGTAGATGATCAGTGTTAAAGGAAAATAAGGAGGTCAAGAAAATCGAGAGGGCAGAGGAGCTCTTATCATCATTTGTCAGTAATATATCCATGGACCCTTTTCATGAATTGCTGAGACCTTAAAAATATAATGCATGGTGATGTTACATTTTTAGAACCTTCTGGATATGAAAACAATATAAACAAGTTATTTAAATAAATAGCATTTACCTAAATAAAAATAAGATTTTTTTACTCATTTATATTGTTTTCATACTTTTTTGCTCAAATTAATATGTAATCAAGTAAAACTTCATTTATATTTATTACAGGCCACTACCAAAGGCCACAATGAGTGGACTTTCGAGACCTCTTGGATTTTTGTATGTTTAGATGCTCCAAAAAATTGGAGGTATCTACAAGTTTGAATATATCTTTTTATTTTCTTTGTCTCTCCTATTACATTTTAAGGTCAGGAGAGGGTCCACTTTCACTTCTATATTCCTAGAGTCTAGTCATTGATCATTCTATATTGAATTTGGAATAAATGTTTTGGAAGTTCTGATTATAACCTATTATCCTCTCTCTCCCTGTGTCTGTTTTCATCTTCTCCATGACTTACATTTCTTTCATCCTTAAGAGCTCTAGCTTCACTTCCCTTCCTATCTTGACTGTGTAGTTAATAAGTTCAAATTTATAGTATATTCTAACCCTGAATTCATAATCTATTTGCTAATAACTACCACACATACATAAACACACACGCAAAATATCTCCACACAACTTTGGTAGATGTGTACTATTATTATCCCATTTTGCATTTGAAGAAACTGAGGCAGATAGAGGTTAAGTGACTTATAGCTAGTAAATATTTGAGGACAAATTTAAAATCAGGTACAATTAAGTTCCTTTGCTCTTATTCATTTACTTTTAAATAGTCCTAGAGAAAGTCATATTACATATTTATCTGAACTGGGCCTTAAGTGTATTACATTTCTTGGTAGCTGTTCCAAACCATCTATAGTCTCCTCCAGCCTCCCACTCCACCTCTCCCTCTCAGCAGAAGACCTCAGCTCCTACTTTACTGACAAAAAATGTCATCACTGTTAATTTCCTCTTTCTCCTTCTCCATATCTCAAACTCCCCTGATCTCATTCTTGATTCTCACCTCCTTTACTCTAGCCTCTGATAAAGAGGTGACCCTTCTTTTCAGGAAAATCTACCTCTTTACATATCCCCAGAGACCCCATCCCCTACCAGCTTCTTTATCATTTTGTCCCCATAATCATCCTCCCACTCTAAATTTTAGTCTCTTTTTATTGGCACCTTCTCTGTTGCCTACAAACATGCTCAATTTACCTCTCTCTTCCATCATCAAAAAAACCTTCTTCACTTGACTTTTCTATCCCCTTATACTGTGGTCCTTATGTCTCTCCTCCTTTTTACCATTTAGCTCCCAGAAAAAAACGAACTGTCTTATATTCTGTACCTTCACTTCCTATTTATATTCACTTTATTTAGGAGTATGTATTAGCAAAGGCTTCGTTCTGAGTCCTTTTCTCTCTATGCAGACTCTCTCAGGGGTTTCAGTTAGCACCTCTATGCAATTATACACGACACTCAAAGACTGAAATATCCAATCCTGGTTTTCTTTCTGTGTCCCCCCCTCCCCCCCCATGCACACATCCCTGGTTTCTTACTGGACACTTCCCAGGAGATGTCTCATAGAATCTCAAACTCAACTCATCTTTCCCTCAAAACTGACCGCTTCCTCCTAACTTTTCTATTTTCATAAAACCCTTTCAGTTCCTCAGCTCTCAACCTTAGTTATCTTTAACTCTCTACTTTCCTCCACACTCCCCACATCTAATCAGTTGCTGAGTATTGTTGCTACCTCCACAGTACCCCTTGGATCTGTTCTCTCCTCTACAGTCACACAGCTACTGCACTAATATTCAGGTCCTTATCACCTCTCCTCTGGTACTAGAAGAGCCTCCTAACTGATAGCTCTGTCTCTGACCTCTTCCTCTTCCAATTCAGACTCCACATAATTGCCAAAGCAAAAGCACTAGTCCAGGCCATTCCCTCACCCAAGAAGCTCTGCTTGCTGATTTTCTATTATCTGTAGAATAAATTGCAAACTCCAATGTTGGGCATTGAAAGCCTTTTCCATTCTGGCTTTAGTTTAAGCTTCTAGGGTTACTTTCCATGACTGACCTCCATACTCTCCAGATTCCATCCTACTTGGCCTCCTCCTGTTCTATCTCTCACTCTCTGTCTTTGCATAGGTGATCCCTCCTCATGCCTTCTTTACCTCTTTCTCTTAAAATCTCTATTATTTTTTGGTCATCTTTCAGTCACACCCAACCCTTCATGATCCCATTTGGGTTTTTTTTTTTTCCAGTGCATATTTCTTTTTTTTTTTTTAATTTTATTTATTTATTTAATTTTTTACATTCATTTTCACAAATTTTTGGGTTCCAAATTTTCTCCCCTTTTATCCCCTCCCCCACCCCAATACCCCAAGCAATCTAATTTTCCCTATCTCCAATCTGCCCTCTCTTCTGTCATCCCTCCCTTCTCTTGTCTCCATCTTCTCTTTTCTCCTGTAGGGCCAGATGACTTTCTATTCCTCATTAACTGTATGTCTTCTTTCCTAGTTGCAACAACAATACTGTTCCTAAAACTTTGAGTTCCAAATTCTCCCCATCCCTCCCTCCCCACCCATTTCTTTTGGGACAGCAGGCAATTCAATATAGGCCATATCTGTGTAGTTTTGCAAATGACCTCCCTGATAGTCGTGTTGTGTAAGACTAACTGGATTACCATCCCTCCTAACCTGCCCCTCATTGTTTCTCTTCTGTCTTTTGATCCTGTCCCTCCCCAAGTGTTGACTTCAAATTGCTCCCTCCTCCCTTTGCCCTCCCTTCCATCATCTCCCCCCTTGCAATATCTCCTTCTCCCCCACTTTCTTATACTGTAAGATAGGTTTTCATACCAAAATGAGTGTGCATTTCACTCCTTCGTTTAGTCAAATGTGATGAGGGTAAACTTCTTGCTTTTTTTTTTTCCTCAGCTCTCCTCTTTTTCCCTCCACTAAGAAAAACTCCTACCTGCCTCTTAAATGACATATAGTTACCCCCTTCCCTTTCCCTCTCTTTCCTCCCCCTACATTTCTCTCTCACCATTTACCTTAGTTTCTTTTAAGGTATGGTCCTATTCAGTTCAATCTGTGCTCTCTATCTCTGTATGTGTGTGCATGTGTGTATGTGTGTGCATGCGTGTACATGTGTATGTGTGGTCCCACCAACTACCCAGATACTGAAAAGTTTTAAGAGTTAGAAATATTGTCTTTCCCTGTATGAATGTAAACAGTTCACTTCTGGTAAGTCCCTTAAGACTTCTCTTTGCTGTTTCCTTTTTCATGCTTCTTCTCATTCTTGTGTTTGAAAGTCAAATTTTCTTTTCAGCTCTGGTTTTTTCATCAAGAATGCTTGAAAGTCCTCTGTTTCATTGAAAGACCATATTTTCCCTTGAAGTATTATACTCAGTTTAGCTGGGTAGGTGATTCTTGGTTTGAGTCCTAGTTCCTTTGCCTTCTGGAATATCCTATTCCACGTCCTTCGATCCCTTAATGTAGAAGCTGCTAGATCTTGGGTTATCCTGATTGTATTTCCACAGTACTGGAATTGTTTCTTTCTAGCTGCTTGCAAGATTTTTTCCTTGAGCTGGGAGTTCTGGAATTTGGCCACAATGTTCCTAGGAGTTTCTCTTTTTGGATCTCTTTCAGGTGGTGATCGATGGATTCTTTCAATACTTATTTTGCCCTCTGGTTCTAGAATGTCAGGGCAGTTTTCCTTGATAATTTCATAGAAGATGATGTCTAGGCTCTGTTTTTGATCATGAGTTTCAGGTAGTCCCATAATTTTTAAATTGTCTCTCCTGGATCTATTTTCCAGGTCAGTTGTTTTTCCCATGAGATATTTCACATTCTCTTCCATTTTTTCATTCTTTTGGTTTTGTTTGGTGATTTCTTGGTTTCTCAGAAAGTCATTAGACTCCATCTGTTCCATTCTAATTTTGAGAGAACTATTAAATTCAGTGAGCTTTTGAGCCTCTTTTTCCATTTGGCTCATTCTGCTTTTGAAAGCATTCTTCTCCTCATTGGCTTTTTGAACCTCTTTTGCCAATTGAGTGAGCCTATTTTTCAAGGTGTTAATTTCCTCAGCATTTTTTGGGTCTCCTTTACCAAGGTATTGACCCGTTTTTCATACTTTTCTTGCATCTCTGTCATTTCTCTTCCCAGTTTTTCCTCCACCTGTCTAACTTGCTTTTCAAAATCCTTTTTGAGCTCTTCCAGGGCCTGAGCCCACCCACCACCCCCCTTGGGGTGTCTGGGGTACTGAGGCCCCGCCCTCCACGTCTTTCCTTGATGGCAAGGATACGTCCTCATCATCAGATCCGAAGGTCGGGATCATTTGCATTTGTTGGAAAAAACTCTCTATAGTCTTATTTTTCTTCCCTTTTCTAGGCATTTTCCCAGCCAGTTACTTGACTTCTGAGATTCCTTTCCACCCCCGCCTGGATCCGCCCAGCTAGTGCTTGGCCTCTGAGATTTAAATGGGCTTTCCTCCTGCCGGCTGTCAATCACTGAGCTTTAGTTCAGGTGCTGGGGTGGGGGCAGGGCCGCCTCCCAGGCTCAGTTCCCTCAGGGGCTTTAAGCAGAAGCCTTCAGTAATAGAGCGGGGTGGGGGCAGGGCCATCTCCCAGGCTCAGCTCCCTCAGGTTTTATGCAGGAATCTTCCGTAATGAAGATCCTGCCTGCTGCTGGGGGATTCCTGAGTCCCGGGCCACTGCCGCCTCAGCCTCAGCTGCTGCCCACACCTCTGCCTCTGCCGCTTCCTGCCCCCGTCTCTGCCACCGCCGCTTCCTCCCGAGGGGCCCAAGTCACGGAGATGCTCCGCTCCCCTCCTCCAGCCTGGCCTTCTCTCTCACTGACCTGTAGATTCTGTGGGCGGAGGGACTTTCCCGGCTGCCGGAGCTTCCGTCTCTGAAGCCTGCTTGGATCAGCTTCTCTGGGGCCGCGGCCAGGGCAGCGCTGGGGGTGGGGTCCACTTTCCGGGGTGCGACGGACCCTGGGGATGGGTCTCCAGGGCTCCCTGGAACGGAAATCTCTTCCACTCCGTTTCTGCACACCTTGTATTGACCCAGAAGTTATGGGGATCTCTTTTTACATTAATTCTATGGGCTTTGGTTTCAGAGCTCATAAACGTGCGTCCTTCTACTCTGCCATCTTGGCTCCGCCCCCCCATTTGGGGTTTTCTTTGCAAAGATACTGAAGCAGTTTTCCATTTCCTTCTCCAATGGATCTTATGGATCCATTTTGTCACACAATCAGAGGCTAAGTGACTTGCCCAGGGTCACATAACTAGGAAGTATCTGAGGCTGATATGAACTCAGGTCTTCCTGATGCCAGGACCAGTGTTCTAACCCCTGAGCCACCAGTTTAAAATCCCTAGACTTCTTCAAAATTCAGCTCTAGTTATACCTTCTGCATGAAACCTTTCCAACACAGCCTTTTGTCTTTGCCTAATGTCCAAATTTACTCATATTTACTTGGTATATATTTTAATTAAAGGTCTACATATTGTTTCCCTTGATAGAAGGTAAGGCCTTTGAAGCTCGGGACTATATAGTACCTGTTATATAGTAGGTGCTTAATAAAAGCATGTTTTGAATTATTTTTGGTACTTGAATCAATTGGTTCATTCACTGAATTCCTGTTCATACACTGTGAACCACACAAATGAAAAACATAGTAATTTATATATTTTCAATATTAGAGTATTTTTTTTTTTTTGCTTCTGGCAAGTTTTGAAAAGGAAACATACAATATTTTCCCTCAATCAATAATTATTTATTGAGATTCTACTATAACATCAGTACTATGCTCTGGGTCCTGTATGAGAAAGAGAGAACAAAGAACTTTGCTTTTAAGAACAACAATCTATTTCCTCCCCTAGGATGTTGCTTTTTTGTTTTGTTTTGTCTTCTTTTTGAATAGTAGGAAGTATCCTGAAAGTTTGGCCAGACCACTTCAAGATGTGTGATTTTTTTTCTTCCTTTGGACAAAGTATAAAGAATAATTAAATGATTTTTTAAAACTGCCCTGTGTGTAGGTGTTGATGCAGATGATTCTCTTGGCTGCGGTTTTGAGCTAACTCTGGCAGCAGGGATCAATTTACCCGAATAATTAATTACCTCTTGCTTTTTTTGTGTGTGTCAATAGAGCTCCTAAAAGTTGGGAAATTATGTAAGCTTGGCAAATATTCCATGGAATTTGTAAACAACATACCTTATCACAATATCATGCAGTAAAGTATACTTTGCTTTCAGCTCAGCCATTCTCGTGCCAGGTATTTTTCCAGCAGCAAATAACTAGTACAGGGGAAAATATCATTATTAAACATCGTGCTTTTAAGTAGAGTTAATTAAGTTTATTTATTTTACAAACATTTATTAAGTGTCTAAAGGTTTCTAAGAGTTTAGAAGAATATAAAAATTACATAAATCATGGATGTACCCTCATGTTCCTGACAGTGTAGGAGAATAAGACACAAAGACAGATAATTATAATACACAACATTTCATGATTAGATGCATCAGAAATTTGAGAAACAAAGTACTCAGGGTTAGTCATGCTATAGAAATGTTTCTTATAGTTCTATTTAATTTGAGTAAAAATTCTAGAATTAGGACTAGGATGCCTAAGGCACATTTATTTATTTCAAAGTAGTTTCTTATTGATGTTTTCTATTTTTACATTGCTATCATATCTCATACATTCTTCTCCTTCCCCTCTCCTAAGAGTCATATAACAAACTGTGGTTGGCTGTTGTATTTTTAGAGAGGAAAAAAATCAGTACTATTGTCAGTACATTGAGAAAGTCCAAAAATATGTGCCATGTGTAATGCACCACTGATAGGTAAGTTCTCATATTTCTTCATTTGAATCCCAATTAATCTTTATAATTTTGTTACATTTGTTTTTGATTTTTGGCATGTCATTCTTTCCAATTACATTGTTGTGGTCACTGTGCATATTTTTTTCTTGACTCTTCTCACTTTACTCCGAATCAGTTCATATATATCTTTTCATGCTTCTCTGTCTTTATCACATACATTACATATGTCATTTCTTAGAATGAAGCAGTAGTCCATTACATTCATGTACCACAATTTGTTTAGCGGTAACAATGCCAGTGGTGGAGAACCTGCAGGTTCTGTGAAGTTTGTATACAGTCAAAGGGCTGCACTTGAGGACCTAGAGGGCCACATGTGACCTCAAGGCTGCAGGTTCCCCACCCCCTAGTGGCAGCTATTCCCCAACCAATGGGCATCTTCTTAGTTACCTTAGTTATCACAAAAAAGTAATGCCATAAATTAATATTTTGGAATGTATGGGACTTTAGGGCATACTCTTTAGAAGTCACTGGGAACACAGCTTTGGCTGGGGATGGGGTTTGGGGGCCAGTATTTATAGTCATTAATAATGGTCAACAAAGCACCTAAGAGATTGGACTACTTCTTTCCCAGTGCCAGTGGAGATCAAATTTCAATCAACTGGGGTGCACTGTATATTAACAGAAGTTAAGTGATTTGCCCAAGATTGCATAACTTGTTAAGTGTCTCAGAGACATAAAGATGCTCCCTGTCTCCAGGTAAATGTGTGTTCAGAGATCCTTGAACTACAAAACACAGATGAATCTAAAAAAAGGCAATTCAAGATTTGATACCTTATTGCAAGAGCTGGGAGCTTTGCAGAGATAACTATGATCACTGGACAGATCAGAAGGGTGATTTGGACTGCTTCTGTCAGTATGGAGGGGCCAAGGATGAATTGAAAAGTGCTCTGGATGGTACAGAGGACATACACCAGGAAAGGAATATGATTTTATTTTCTCATGGAGTGATGGTATAGCAGCAGAAGACAATTTAGCAAATTTCATGGACGTGATTCCTTGTAGAATCTGTTGTGGAAGACTCACATGCGGAAGATTCTTAACTCTGATGTGGAAGATTCAAGTAACATTGGGGAATATTTGTGGTGAGGCATTGAGCGAGCAGGATCTATTGTGGAATTTTTTTTCCTTTGATTTGACTACTGCAAAATATATTGTTAGATCTTTCTTTTGCTACATTATGGTCAGTGTGTTTACACACGAGTCTGTGATAAAATCTTACAGACTGGCCAGTGGAGCAATTTTTCCATGATTTTGAGTCAAGAGACTCAATGACATCTTCATAAGGGAACCTGGGCCTTTCACAACAAGGTTAATATTAACCCCAATTTTTGTTGTTTTAACAGTAGATGCACAAAAGGAATATCTGAACATTTTTCTAGGTCACAGCATTTGGTTAGTTTTATTCCTCCTCCCTTGAACCTCAGCTACATGAGTACAATGACTTATCTGCTCCCACCTGCAGGCCCTGGCAAAGCTGTGTTAGGATTGGTTCTAGACAGAGAAGAATATAAAAGCCAAGAGTCCAATACCCTGAGTATTGTCTTCTTGATGGGAGAGGCAGCTAGAAGCACAGTGGATAGACAGCAGGCCTGGAGTCAGGAAGACTCATCTTCATGGGTCCAAATCTGGCCTCAGACAATTATTAGACTGAGTAACCCTGAGCAAGTCACTTAACCCTGCTTGCCTCCGTTTCCTCATCTGTTAAATGAGCTGGAGAAGGAAATGGCAAATCACTCCAGTATCTTTGCCAAGAAAACCCCAAATGGGACCACGGAGAATAGGACATGACTGAACAGCAAAATCCTAATCCTGGCCACTAGCTGGACAATAACCACCTGTAACTGACAACATCTGATGGGCTTCTAAATGATTCCATCTCTGTGGGTCTGCTTTTCCTCAACTAGTGAGTGTCTTCCTTTCTTCTGGTTAGCAATTAGATTGGTCACAGGGCTTCTTATTTAGGTCTTCAGATTTTGCTTTGGAAATGATTTTATTTACTATATTCTTATTTCAGGCAATTGGGAAGGCTATATACTTGATCACTAGACAAGTAAAAATATTCCATAATTGTGTTTTGTAATTACCTGGAATAAATGGACACTCCATATCACCCACCTTCATATTTCATATGTAGATAGGTAGATATACTTTTTATACACACAAAAGAATTGTCTAAAGAGTCTTAAATTAAGAAATCTGATCCCATAGATGCTGGCAAAGATATTGGAGTGGTTTGTCATTTCCTTCTCAAGCTCTTTTTTTTATAGGTGAGAAAACTGAGGCAAAGAGGGTTAAGTGACTTACTTTGGGTCACACAGCTAGAAAGTATCCAAAGTTCATATGTGAACTCACTGGACCACCTAGCTGCTCCAGGCTATGTCCAGATAGCTATTAAAAATCTGTACAGGAGGAAGGCATGTGTGGAGTATCCAGGGAGGGCTAGCACTTCTGGTGTGAAGCCCTCTCTCAGGGCTTCTTATCCACCTTTGATTTCCATCTGTCACCCAACTCTCACCTGTGGCTCTAAGTGGCATACATACTTGCCACATCCCAGTAAGCCATCTCAGCAGATGGTCTAACCAGGCTGAGGGTAATTTACAGGCCTCAAACCCATCAGTGAATTAGGGGAATGTCTACCCTAACCATTATGAAAGTTAGAATGGGTCGATGAGAACAAAGAGTTCCAACAATCATGAAGGTGGTTGAAACAGGTACTGTGGGGTACTTAGAGCTTGGTCAGACATTGACGAAGCCAGGGTCATCCACCCTATCCCAGGCTTTGGATAGCTTTGACTTTTGTCTTGCCTGAACTTTTATCAGTACAGCAAATTATTATTTCAATACATACATACTATATATATATATATGTATATATGTATATATATGTATATGTATATATACAACGTCCTTCTTGGTTTTGAGTCTATGATCCTATGACTCTATGAAGTGTTACCACGCAGCCCTAAATTTTGGCATCTCTGGCAGGGTATGTGTGGGTTTTTGTGCAGATTGTAAGTATAAGAAAAATTCTGTTTTCTCAAAGCAATAACTGATAATATCACCTCCCCCCTTCCCTGGATGCTGCCCACCTACTCCAGTGGCCTGGTATTCTAAGCAATTCAGAGCCTCCCAAAACATGGAGCCTCGAATAATTTCCTTAATGTGTCATACTCTAGTTACAGCCCTGTCTTTGTATTCTACTGACTCAAAATGTGCCTGTCTTTGCAGGAACAAGCAGCATAGACAATGAAGTGGTAACTTTGCAGTTGGAAGACTTGAGTGACATTTTCCTTGGGGAGATTTTTGTCAGCCACGTCTTAAAGAGACAATGCAAGAGTTGGTCATCAACTCTCTCCTTTCTGTAGTGACAGTGCCAGGTTCTGATGTCAGATTGTTTCTCAGCTATATCTTCCCTACTTCATACTCCTTTGGTACTACTTGGTACCCCTGTTCATAAGTACCAATAGAAGGTGAGCCAAGGAGGCATGCTGGCAGTCTCCTAAGCCAACAGAGAAGGCAGAAATGCTAAAGAATTGCTTACTCTTCCTTTCCATTTCAGCAGGTTCATCAAGACTCTGATTCACAAGAACTTGTGAAGAACATCGACAGGGCAGTATACTCTACATTTAATTATTGTTTCTATATGAACTTGAAATAATTAGGTCAAAGGCATATGTAAAGTAGTTATACCTCCATTTTTGTTTGTACTGTGTGTCTAGTTATGAAGTCTACTAAAAGGTAATCTAATTAAAAAAATTTTTTTAGCATATTATACACATAAACTATAAAGACTTAAAAGAAACTTTTCTGTGAAATCACAGATCTCCTTAGATAGAGCTGACTGATTCAGAAAACTGATCTCAGTTCTCAAAGATGAAAATAATTCTGCTGTAACAAAATAACATTAAATGGAAAAAATGGTGCATGACAAGCAGATACAGAACCAAGTTTATCATACTTTAAAAATGTATGATGAATGAGATATAGCATAAAAACTAATATGAAATGGTTAAAGGGCATACCCAACTAAGGGTAAATAGAATGTCAAAAGGTCAAAAATATGAGATCATAATTGATGCTTGTGTTCCTAAACCGACTTGTTATTTATTGTGACTTGAAGAAAAATTAATGTTAGAAGCTTAATTAGTCATGGCAATAAGTTCATGACTTCATGGTTGCCATGAAGGGATATGGAAAAATTTCCAGAGATTCATATTCTAGGACATTTCAAGGAAAGTAGTTGTTCAGTAAACACTTCAACATGAATTCTGTAAGAGGGTTAGTGTGAGAATACCCTGAGGAACCATCTGGGCATTTCCCATTTGGCCTGTGGTGTAACCTTTTGCTCTTCAAGGAAGAGCATATGTTCAGCTCACCCCACCCTTTAAATTGCCCACTGATCTGGATCTCTGTGAAAATGAGTTGATGAGGTCACAATCAGAAGAAAATGTTTCTTGGTCCCAAATCCTTATATTAAAACCAGTCTTGCAGATGAAAATGAATTTGTTCATTTATTCACTGTAATACATATCTGGCAGTGACCTTTATTTCACATATTTAAGACAAGGGGCTTAAACTTAAAAGGTTAAGAAAGGATTGGTGTAAAGACACATAACTGATGGAGGTTAGGGAAAGTAACCAACAAGCAGCATGAAGGAGTGGCATGGGCATGTGAGAATAAAGTGAAAAGAGAGGAATCTCACAACAAACCAAGGATGATGATGAATATAAATAACACCATGAAAGTTTGTTGGTGTTTTCTAAAATGTATGTTAGAGCAAGAGCTGGATTAGGAGCCACTGCTCAAAGTAGATGGAGCAATTATTCTTTGAAAAAATTTGATTGACACGCAGCTAAAATGGTACCATGAAAGTTTCTTAGAAGAGGCCAGCTCCCCTGACAAATAACCCAGAAAGACTTCAAAGTGCTCCATATGAAACACTGATTAATAAGCACCAAAGGGAAACATCAGTGAGGTGCTTCATCCATCCCAGGACTTTACAAGATGACTGTTAGAAGCCTGTGGGCATTCTGAATGAGACATTTCAGGGGGAGACTGAAAATAGCTAGAGCTCTGGTAAACGGTACTTGAAATGGGCAGCCTCTTAGCCTTTGCTTGGTGCTGTAGCTAAGGACAGAACTGACTTCTAGTACGTAACTGACTAAAGATGCTGAGACAGATCCTTCCACTAAACCCCTGATCCACTAAAAACAGATGGAAGAACTGAAGCTAGAGATAAAAAATGGATTTAAACTTGGGGTGTGGGGGAAAATTGATAAGAAAATAAACAGCTTAGGGGAAAACAAGTGGGCAGTCTTGCTGGTATAGTGGACTCCCTGAAAAATAAAATGGAGCAAACAGAACTCAGTGACTCTACAAGAACAAAATTTTAATAGTTAAAAAACTTTAAAATTGGAATATATGAGGACAATTTGGAAAATAGTTTGAGAAGAGATGATTTAGAAATCATCAGATTCCCTAAAAGTCATGAACAAACAAAATATCTAGCTATCATATTTTAAGAAATCATGAAAGAACAGTGCTCAAATATAGTAGAACCAGAGGGCAAAGAAAAAACTCAGAAAAGTCATAGCTAAAAACCAGATCTTCTAGGCTAAGAAAAAATATATCAAATGAATATCCAGAAAGAAAGAGTACAGGCACCAAGAATCTCCAATCAGTATTACATATCACTCTGCTGCAATCCTATGAAGGATCTGACGGTGAAAGAAAAATCTTGGAATACAATATTCCAAAAGGCAAAAGATAAATGCTCATAATCAAGAACAAGATGGTCTTAAAATTGAATATAATCCTACAAGGGGGAAAGGGGATTATTCATAGAATGGGGGGTTTTCAAGCACTACTGATGAAAAGACCAGAGATAAAACACAAATAAGACAAGAGAAACCTAGAAAGGTAAACACGTTTGAATGAAACTGGAATTTGAATTGGAAAGAGCTAAATTGATGATCAGGGAGCTAGGTGACCCAATGAATAATGTTTGGGCCTGGAATCATGAACATTTGAGTTCAAATCCAACCTCAAACACTTATTAGCTGTGTGATCCTGGGCAAATCACTTCACCCTGTATGCCTCAGTTTCTTCATCTGCAAAATGAGCTGGAGAAGGAAATGGCAAACCATTCCAGTACCTTTGCGAAGAAAATTCCAAATTGGGTTATGAAGAATCAGACACAACTGAAATGACTAAAAGATGATTGTGTTTACATTTTTATAGGGGAAAAAGAAAGAAATGTACCCTCAGAATACCACAATCTTGAAGAGTTAATGAGGGGGGGAAAAAGAGAGAGATGGCATGGGGGTGATTTTGTTATGTTAGTTTTGAGAGAGGAAAGAAAAATGGAGAGAAAGAGAAAAGGGGAAAGGAGTAAAGACTGGGGAAATCAGTGAAAACTGGAAAAAGAATCAGACTAAAGAATCTTACTTTGGTGAAAAGGAAGACCAGAGTATATAAGCAGAAGACAACAAAGTCAAAACTCCTTCATCCAAAGCCTCCAAGAAAAATATAAATTGGTTTCAGGCTATGGAAGAGCTCAAAAAGCAGAGCAAAAATTGAGAAGAGAAATGATTCAAGAAAATCATGAAAAACCAATTGCTTGCTAACAGAGACCCAAAAAATGCTGAAGAAAATAACACTTTATAAAATAAACTAAACCAAATGGCAAAAGAGATCCAAAAAGCCAATGGAAAGAAGAATGCCTTAGAAAGCAGAATTAGCCAGATGGAAAAGGAAGTCCAAAAGTTCACTGAAGAAAATAATTCCTTAAAGATTAGAATTGAGCAGATGGAAGCTAATGACTTTATGAAAAATCAAGAAATTATAAAACAAAGCCAAAGGAATGAAAAAATAGCAGACAATTTGAAATATCTCATTGGAAAAACAATTGACCTGGAAAATAGATCCAGAAGAGACAATTTAAAAATTATTAAACTACTTGAAAGCCATGATCAAAAAAAAGAACCTAGACATCATCTTCCAAGAAATTATCAGGAAAAACTGCCCTGACATTGTAGAATCAGAAGGTAAAGTGGATATTGAAAGAATCTACTGATCACCTCCTGAAAGAGCTCCCAAAAGGAAAACTTCTAAGAATATTTTAGCCAAATTCCAGAGCTCCCAAGTCAAGGAGAAAATATTGTAAGCAGTCAGAAACAATTCAAGTACTGCACAAATACAATTAGAATAACACAAGATCCAGAAGTTTCTACATTATGGGATCACAGGGCTTGGAATATGATACTTTAGAAGTCAAAGGAGCTAGGATTAAAATCTACCCAGAAAAACTGAGTATAATGCTTCAGAGGAAAAAATCGTCATTCAATGAAATAGAGGACTTTCAAGTATTCTTGTTGAAACAACCAGAGCTGAATGGAAAATTTAACTCTCAAACACAAGAATCAAGAGAAGCATGAAAAGGTAAACAGGAAAGAGAAATCATAAGGGACTTACTAAAGTTGAACTGTTTATATTCCTACATGGAAAGATCATATTTGTAACTCTTCAGAATTTTCTTCACTATTAGGGTAGTTGGAGGGATTATATACAGATAGTAGACAGAAGGCACAGGGTGAGTTGAATAGGTAGGGATGATACTAAAAAAAATAAAGTTAAGGGGTGAGAGAGGAATATATTGGGAGCAAAAAGAGAGAAAACAGAATGAGGCAAATTATCTAACATAAAAGAGGCAAGAGAAAGCCTTTTCAATGGAGGGGAAGAAGGGGGAGATGAAAGGGAAAGAATGAACCTTACTCTCATCACATTTAGCTTAAGGAGGGAAAAATATGCACACTCAATTTGGCATGAAAATCTATCTTACACTACAGGAAAGTAGTGGGAATGGGATAAGTGGAGGGTGGGGGAATGATAGAAGGAAGGGCAAATGGGAGGAGGGGGTAAATAGAAGTAAACAGTTTTGAGAAGATATAGGATCAAAAGAGAGAACAGAATAAATGGGGGGCAGGATAGGATGGAGGAAAATATAGTTAGTCTTTCACAATATGACTGTTATGGAAGTGTTTTGCATAACTACCCATGTATAACCTATATTGAATTCCTTGCCTTCTCAGTAGGGATGGATGGAAAGGGAAGAAGAGAGAGTAGTTGGAACTCAAAGTTTTAAAAACGAATGTTAAAAATTGTTTTTACATGCAACTGGGAAAAAAGATATACAGGCAATGGGGTGTAGAAATATATTGTGCCATAGAGGAAAACAGTAGAAAGGGATAAGAAAAGGGAGGGATATAATAGAAGGGAAGGTAGATTGGGAGAAGGGGTTATCAGCATATACACTGTCTTGAGGTGGGTGGAGGCAAGAGATAGGGAGAAAATTTGGAACTCAAAATTTTGTGCAAGTGTTGAAAACTAAAAATAAATAAATTTTAAAAAAAGAAATAGAATGGCCCCAAAATACAGTGGGCTTGCTGCAGGATCAGAGGATTTTGAAATGAATCATTAGAGAGAAGGAAGTGAATCCTCTATCTCCCAAATATCTTCAAACAGAGGCTAGATGTGCATAGAGACTTCTTATCCAGATATGGAGCACTGAGGTCCCTACTAATTCTGATGTTCTATTATGAGACTTTGAATTCAAGTATACTGGAGCCAGATTTAACTAGTTGATGAGTCCATTGTTAAATTTTTGGTATAAAAGCATTTACTCCTCAGAAATTTGACAATCACTCCAAATAAAGGCTTTATTATTTTGTTAAAAAAAACAACTTCCTTTGAGTGAAGTGAACAGAGCTAGGAAAACACTGTACACAGTAACAGCAATATTTTACTATGTTCAGTGCTTAATGACTTAGCTATTTTAAGCAATACAATGATGCAAGAAAACTAGAAAGGACTTATGCTTAAAAATGCTATCTACATCCAGAGAAAGAACTTAAGGATCATAATGTAGACTGAAGCATACTATTTTTCACCTTTTTTTGTCTTGTTCTTTTGGTCTGTGTCTTCTTTTACAAAATGACTAATATGGAAAAATGTTCTGCATGATTGTGCATGTATAACCTATATCCAATTGCTTACCACCTCAGAAATTGGGGAGATGAGGGAGGAAAGGAGAAAATCTGGAACTCAAAACTTTTTTAAAAGAATGTTGTCTTTACATATAATTGGGAAAAATAAAATGTTATTTTTAAAAAAAAGAGAAGTACATTAAATTTAGTAAGGAAACAGTCAAGGATAGTGAGGGCAGAGATAAGAGAAAGTTACAAACAAAACAAATTAACTCCAAGGGGATGTTTTGTAGAGGGGGAATAAAAGAAGAGAAATAAAGTATACAAACTAGTGATCAAAGTCTGGGCTAGGTGAAGGGAGGAAGGGTAGAGGAGGTGAGATCAATTATAAATTTCTTGTGTTGATCCCATTCCTTTACTTTTTTCATCTCTTTCTTTGTAAAGATGGTGGGAGGTGACAGAAAAAGTATTTTAAGAGGATATAGGATAGAAACTAGATCTGTGATTTCACTGGACTAGGGAGCTCTTAGTTTAATATCTTTTCTGTTATTTTTAGACTTTGAGAGTTGCCTGGAGCAGGTCACATGCCAACAGGTATCATAGGCCAAACATGTACCCTCATCTTCTTGACTTGAAGGCTGGATCTCTATCCACTAGACAACAGTATCTATCAATGTGGCTCCAATGGAGGAAAAAACAAAACATATTTTTGGCTATTAATCATAACTGAGAATGGGATAAATTCATATACCCTCCTTCCACCCCAAAGAGAAGTGTATAATAGAATGAACTGGCAAGCAAATCCAAGAGTTGTTGTTAACAAGAAACATTCATACAGAGTTAAAATAAATATCTGAGCAAATTTAGTGTCTTGGTCAACAGAAAAAAAAACACAGTAAGCAGGAGTAGTAATCATGATCTCAAACGAAAAAATTGTAAATTTAGGCATGTATAAAAGCAACACCTAGGGAAACTGCATTATGCTTAAAGGCACCATCAATAATGAAATTTTGCAGATACTTAACACATGTGCACTAAATGGCAAAGCATGTATGAAAAGGGAAAGCTAAATGAACTGTGGGGAGAAATAGACAGCAAAACTATAATATTTGGGGATCACAATGTGCCCCTTTCAGACCAAGATAAATTTAACTAAAAGTAGTGAAGAACCTGAAGAGAACTTTAGAAAAGTTAAATGTGAAAGCACTCTAGAAATTACTTAGTGAGAACTGAATGCTGTGTGTGTGTGTATGTATAAATAAATTTTGCATGGTGTATTAAAAAAAAAACCTGGTCATGGGCTAAAGCATGAAAAACTAATAAACAAATTCAGAAAACTAAAAATATTAAATAATCCTTCACTGACAAAAATGCAATAAAAATTAAAAATGACATTTAAAAGAAAGAATTAAAAATTAAAGGGAGATTAGATAATACAGTCAGTCAGCCAATAAGCATTTATTATGTGCCAAACATCATGTCCTAAAGATGTGGTTCAAAGAAGAAATCATGGGAATAACAGATAATTCCATCAAGGAATGACAGTGATGAGACAATATCCTAAAACTTCTGGGATACATTCAAAGAAAATATATATTGCAAATTTTATTATTAACAAAAGAAATTTAAAAAAACATACCAATGAATTGGATGTCCAATTATAAAAAACTTACAAAGAAACAAATTAAAAACCCCAAACTAAACACAAAGTTCTGAAACTTAAGAGAGAAAATTGAAAACAAAAAGAATCCCAACCCAGTAAATTAATAAATGAAGCTAAAGTATCTTTAAATAAACTGTCCACTTGATTCTTAAAAATAGATAAAAAGAATCTAGTTATCAAATTAAAAAATGAAAAAGAATAATTCATAAAAGAAGAGGAAATAAATAATTAGAAACTATTTTGAATAATTGCATGGCAAAAAACTAGCAAACTGATAAATATTTACAAAAATATTAAATACTCAGATGAACAGAACAAGAAATGGGAAATTTAAGTAACCCAGATGCAGAAAAAGAAATGTCATAAATGAACTCTCAAAGAGAGGAATTCTGTTGTCCCTGTTCAGGTTACACCTGGAGAATTGATTAGTTAAGGACCATCACACATTAGCAAGTGCATTGACAAGCTGGAATGCGTCAGAGGGTAACCAAGATGGCAAATTTATCATACAATGATTAGTTAAAATGGGAAATTTTGTTATTTGGAGAGAAGGGATGTTTATCTTAAAGAAGAAAAAATTTTGGGAAGCACGATTGATGTCCATAAATATTTCCAGGGTTATAATATGGAAGAAACACTGGACTTGTTGTCCTTGGAGGAACAATGGATAGAAGCTGAGTGATAAAATTTTAAATGATTCAAAGAAAAGCTCCCTAACAAATGGGGCTCTTCAGAAGCAAAACAGGCTGTCTTGGTTTGTAGCAGGTTCTCCTTCATTGAGATTTTTTTTCCTATATATGGAATTTTAGTATTACTTTACTTTTCATAGATGTATCATGTTGAGAATTTTTTTCAATTTGGAAAGCAGATATTTTCAGCATAAAGACACACTAACTCGGCAGATCAGCAGAGTATTACAAAATATATAGTTCCTCCCAAATATGAAAAAAGGTAGTGAAACAAACAGTATGATGGATTTCTCAGTAATGTGAAGTTTACTCATCTGTTCTCCAGTAACATTATGTACACAATGCATAACACAGCTAGAATTCTAGGAAAAAGCAGATTCTTCAAAGAAATGTCAAAGTATTATACAACTCTTTTGGAGAAGAGGTTTCAAAGGCCAAAAAATTAAAAAGTAAAAATAAAACAAAACGAAGAAAAATAAAAGCATTGTATGAACTGATTTTTGTTATCTTTCAGTCATTTCAGTCCTTTCCAACCCTTTATGATCCCATTTGGGGTTCTCCTGGCCAAGATACTAGAGCAGTTTGCCATTTCCCTCTCCAGCTCATTTTATACATGAGAAAACCGAGGCAAACAAGGTTAAATGACTTGTCTAAGGTCACACAATTAGTGTCTGAGCCAGATTTGAACTAAGGAAGAAGAGTCTTCCTAACTCGACTCAGTACTCTATCCACTGCTGTTTGCATGAACTAATAACATTGGCCAAAAAAGTACCCTAATTTATACTTTTTGGAAAGAAACATTAGATCAGGAGACACTATGAGTGAAAGACTTTTTAGAATTTCTCTATCAGTAAGCATAGCTTAAGACAGAAAGGACAGATGGTGACATGGCATCCTCCTTAGCAGAAACATTTTAAAAAAATGAATGATGGACATGAACTTAATTTGGACAGTGATGCACAAGTATTTTAGATGCCAATATACTGGTACTGGGTAGAGTGCTACACGAGAAACTTTTTTTTTTATTTTGTGGCTGAGTTAGAGGGAATATTACCAAATATGCTAAACAAGTCAGAACTCAATCCAGTAGTACTAAGACAGGAATTAGTCACTTTATTAAAAAAAATACATAGAAAGGAATCACTCAATCAAATGACAAGCATTTATTAAGTGCTCACTAGGATCCAGGTTTGTGCTAAGCAGCTAGGCAGGGCAGTGGATAAAGCACCAGGCCTGAAATCATAAGACCTGAGTTCAGATTTGGCTTCAGACACTTACTAGATGCATAACCCTGGGCAAGTCATTTAACCTTGTTTGACATGGTTTTTCTCATCTGTAAAATGAGCTGGAGAAGGAGATGGCAAATCACCCCAGTATCTTGCCAAGAAAATCCCAAATAAGATGACAAAGAGTTGGACATGACTGAAGCGACTGAACAAAATAACCAATAAACACCAAGGAGTATGAAAAAAGGCAAAACCAGTCCTTGTTCTCAAAATACTTACATTCCAAAGAGGGAAACACATGGAGATGGGTGGGGAGGCAGGCACATGCAAAGGCCTCCTGCAGAAGGTGGGATTTGAGCTGATTCTTGAAGGAGGTCAGGGAAGGTGGAGATGCATTTGGGAAGGAGAGCTCCCAGGCATGGGGATAAAATACAATTATATTAAGCTATGTCACCTCACCATCTTGCATAAGTGATTTTAAAAGTGCTATGACCAAAATCATTCTTAAGATTTTAACAATGCTGCTGAGTCTTTGAGGGGCCCCCATATTTAATTCATATTTAACAAATCACTATGATTTTAAATGGCTAAAAAACTTTCTAAAACAAGTTATAAAGGTCAAAGGGAATGATAGTCACATAAAAATCTTATGTGAAACACAGTGTTAGAACTGAGGAATGTTTGAGTCCAACATTCTCCTAAGAAATGTCACTGTTTTTTGCTTTAATTAGAAACTGAAATGTCCCCACTAATGGGATTCAGTGATGTTAAAATACAGTGTTATAACTTAGTCTGTTAAAATAACCCAAACTCTTCAGCATTTTATCTATTATTATAGTATCTGCTGTACATGAATGCATTTCTTCATACCCTTGCCCACTAATTTTCCAAAAATCCTCAAGGTGTCATGGAAGTGACCCTGGGTACTTGAGGGCTAGGATGGTGAATGGCATGCCTTGGCAGCTTCTGCCATGCCAGAAAAGCAGTCACCAGTCAAGGTGAATACAAACAGGCTCATCACCCCCAGATTAGAAACTCAGTGAAGAATTCTTTGCCAGCTTTTGAAACAAAAAAAATGAAAATGGTCCTCCTGCTTGTGTGTTTTCACTTCCACTTCTGCAGTGACTGACAATGGTAGAAACCATACAATTTATAATCCAACTATGAGCATTAGCTTTGTTACAAAGTTACTCTAAATCTGAGAGCTTTTACTACTGACCAATGAAGTTCTGGAGGAAATGATTTATATTAGTCTTTACATTCTTCTTTTAATTTTTTAATTTTTTTTGTTTTTCATTTTTAATGCAGTTCATTTCACATAAAACAATTCCAACTTTTGGTCAGGGATACTTCTTTTAAAGCATTTACAGTATAGACCACAAACGAATTTTTTTTTAACCATAACCAAGTGAGACACAAATAATAAGTATGTATGCTAACTTCACAAGCCCTTGACTTAATTGTCTCCACACTATTACTAAGAATTAAAGGACCCTAACTACTTGTTGGTCTAAAGTCCGAAGCCTAACAGCTTAATTTTAGACTTAACCTCGGATGTTCCCCTACCAACATTCTACAATTTAATAGATCTGGTATTAAACTTATAAACATTTTGACTATAAGAAATTGCCATTAAGAGTAGGGACATTGCAGGGAAACAATAACTCCCCAACATTCATGTCAGTTCCAGGCAGAAGTAGATTGCCAACTTGTATTCAGTCAGGCTTAAAGTCTGTCAGGTGTCAGTGGGGAAATTGAGTGAGAAGAATCCTACCTCAGCCCAGGCTGAATAGCAGCTCTCCCACACTTCCCTTGAGATCACCTCTTTCAGTTCATACCAGCATCTCACAGCCTTACTGGCATCATGGATTGGAGGCTCAGACTGCCTTTCTTGCTATCCATACCTGGAGTTAGACTCAAAAGAACAGTCAGTTAATAGTCCCATAGAATCTTAAATAAGCAAGTTCCAATAACCAGGTTTCAGATATGACTATAATTTCACATTGGCTAAGGAACATCTTTTGAGGCAAGTCTTAAGTGGCTTACATGCCTTTCTATACATGTTCTAGTTCCTGATTAAATTACAATCATAAAATCAAATTTACCATTAAAACCTTAACTTTTCCATCAATGCCAAATTTTACTCGAGGTTCACCTGCCTCTAGGAAACTTAGACTAAAATTCTTTTCCCCAGACTAAAGATGTCTCTGATTTAGTCTCAGTAATTAATTCAGTCAATTGTTTTAATACTAATTGCTTTTACATCACTTTGTGATATGTCCAATTTTTCTCCCCATCTCTCTCCTCCCCCCACTCCCTAATACCTTGCATTCTGATTAGACCTTCCCTCAATGTAACCTCCCTTCTATCACCCCCCACCCTTCCCTTATCCCCATCTTCTCTCTTTTCTTGTAGGGCAAGATAGGTTTCTATACTCCATTATCTGTGTTTCTTATTTCCTGGTTATATGCAATAATTCTCAACATTTGTTTCTAATACTTCGAATTACAACTTCTCTCCCTCCCTACCCATTCCCACTGAGAAGGCAAGCAATTGTATGTCATTTTGCAAAAGACTTCCATAATAATCATGTTGTGTAATACTAACTATATTGCCCTCTATCCTCCCTTATTTTTTTATTCCCTCATTTGACCTTGTCCCTTCCCCAAAGGTGTTTATTTCTAGTTACTCCCTTCTCCCATTTGCCCTCCCTTCTATCATTCCCCTCACCCCACTTGTCACCTCCTCCCCTGCTTTCCTCTAGTGTAAGATAGATTTTCATAACAAATTCAGTGAGCATGTTATTCCCTCCTTATACCATATGTGGAGAGAGCAGCTTCATTTTTCTCCTCTCCCCTTCTCCCTTTTCTCCTCCATTGAACAAGATTTTTCTTATTTCTTTTATGAGTTATAGCTTTCCCTATTCCGTTTCTCCCTTTCTCCTCACAGTATTTTTCTCCCTCATCCCTTAATTTTTATTTTATTATTTTTTATATCATCTCTTTATTTATACCATCTATTTATATCATCTCTTCTCATTCAACTCAATGTGTGTGTGTGTATGCGTGTGTACAATTCTTCCACCTACCCAAATATTGAGAAAAGTCTCAAGAGTTACAAATATTATCTTTCCATGTAGGAATATAAACAGTTCAGCTTTAGAAAGTCTTTTATTATTTCTCTTTCCTGTTTACCTTTTCATGCTTCTCTTGATTCTTGTGTTTGAAAGTAAATTTTCTATTCAGTTCTGGTCTTTGCATCATGAATGGTGGAAAGTCTTCTATATCATTGAATGACCATTTATTCCCTTGAAGTATTATACTGTTTTGCTGGGTAGGTGATTCCTGGTTTTAATCCCAGTTCGTTTGACTTCTGGAATATCCTATTCCAAGCCCTTTGATCCCTTAATGTAGAAGCTGCCAGATAATGTGTTATCCTGATTCTATTTCCACAATATTTGAATTGTTTCTTTCTAGCTGCTTGCAGTATTTTCTCCCTGACCTGGGAACTCTGAAATTTTGCCACAATATTCCTAGGAGTTTCTCTTTTCAAGTCTCTTTCAGGAGGTAATTAGTGGATTCCTTCAATATTTATTTTGCCTTCTGGTTCTAGAATATCAGGGCAGTTTTCCTTGATAATTTCATAGAAGATAATGTCTAGGCTCTTTTTCTGATCATGGCTTTCAGGTAGTCTATAATTTTTAAATTGTTTCTCCTGGATCTATTTTCCAGGTTGGTTGTTTTTCCAATGAGATGTTTCACATTATCTTCTATTTTTTCAAACTTTTAGTTTTGTTTTTTAACTGTTTGGTTTATTTCATAGTCATTCATTTCCATGAACTCAATTCTCTCATTCAAAGAACTATTTTGTTCAGTGAGCTTTTGAACCTTCTCCTCCATTTGGCTAATTCTGCTTTTTAAATCCTCCTTCTCCTCATTGGCTTTTTGGACCTCTTTTCCCAATTGAGTTAGCCTCTTTTTAAAGGTGTTATTTTTTTCAGCATTTTTTTGGTTCTCCTTTAGAAGCTGCTAACTCATTTTAAACTGTTCTATTGCCTGAGTATAGTCTAAGTTCACTGTGAAGGCCCTGGAGGCAGGGGCCTTGACTTCCTGAGACAGTATGCTTTGTTCTTCCTCATCTGAAAAGATGGGAGGAGACACCTGTTCACCAAGAAAGTAACCTTCTATGGTCTTTATTTTTTCCCTTTTTTGAGCATTTTCCCAGCCAGTTACTTGACCTCTGAATCCTTTGTCAAGAGGATGGTCCTATTGCCCCTCCTTTCCCCAGTATCATGCTCAAGGCCGAGATTCAACTCAGCTGCTCGACTTCCCAGGGCTTTGGGTGGTGGTGGGGCCAACACTCAGGGCTGAGGTTTAGATCAGCTGTTCCCTACCACCAGAAGTTTTAAGCTGACCTGCCTGGACCATGGACCAAGGTTGCTTCCCAGTCACCATAGCTGCCTGCAGTCTTCTGCTACTGTTGCTGCTATCAGGAACCATGTTCCTCTCTCACCCTGCTGGGAAAGCCCTCCCACACTGATCTTTGGAGCTTTCTTTGTGGCTTGTGGGTTGAGAGATCTGGGACCCTCCCTGCTGGGAACTCCGCCCTAGAGGTCTGTTCAGGTCTTATTTCTCCCAGTACTGTGTGGTCAGGGCTGGGCTCCGCTCCGTCAGGGTCCCGTATGATACTTTCCTGTCGCCTTCCAGGTTACCTTTGGCTGGAAACTTCTTTTGTTCTGTTGTTCTGTGGCTTCTGCTGCTCTAGAATTTGTTGAGAGTCATTTTTTACAGGTATTTTGTGGGCCGTCAGGGAAGCACTAGAGTGCATGTGCCTTTCTATTCTACCATCTTGGCTCTGCTCCCCAAGTCTTTACATTCTTGCTACAAACAAAACTAGAATGCAAAAAACAAAGTAGTTGGCTCAGATAGGCAAATAAGACATGGCTAATGTGGTTTTTTTCTTGTATCTAAATCAACAAGAAATCAAAGAAAGAGGGAGAAAAATCTTCAATATTTGAAGATGCTACTGTTTACGTTGTTATTTCTTCTGTTGCCTATGAATACTGGATTTGTTTATAGTACAATATTCTAATAGCACTAGCTACAGAATGGTGCACTTCTAGTTCCACTTCCAGAATCCAGTATTGTGAAAGACAATGACACTCACTTTTTTCTTTTCAGAATGAAGTTAATTGTAAAAATATTCTTTTTTAAAAGAACAGAAACTCAAGATTTCTCTTTGAACTTCTCCATTGATACTGTAAGATGGAAGCTGAAGAACAGAAGAAGAGGATGTTTAGTTTCTACCCTTGCTAACTTTCTTATTTGCCCAGGAAAATGCTCGCTGCTTCTAAATTCTATTCTTGCATGGTGACCCTGGAACAAATTATTTAACTTTGTGTACTAAAATGATGAGAATAAAAGCAGTTATTGAACTTGATGTACCATGTAATCTTAAGTGAATGTAAATCACACTATTAAACATGGTAGGGGTATGTTGACATACCTATCATGTTATGTCAAGGAAGAGGTAACATTTTGTGAGAGGTGGAGAAAACACTGGACTGAGAGTTAGTAATAATAATAGCTAGCATTTATAGAGTGCTTTAAAGTTTTCAAAATTTCTTCCTTATATTATCTCATTTGTTTCTCATATCCCGGTTTTACATGGAAGGAAACTGAGGCTGAGAGAGGCTATTAAATGACATACCCAAGGTCATACAACTAGTCAGTGCCTGAAGCAAAATCTGAACTCTTTCTGATCTTCCTGACTCCAACTCTAGCACTGTACCCACTATACCACCTAGATGCCTAAGTTCTAATACTGATACCAACTCATTTTGTGATTCTAGAAGAGTCACTTTTATCTCTTTAGATCTCACTTCCTTACCTATAAAACTGGATGCCATGATTCCACGATAGATTTACATATAAAATTAAATCTATGAGTTTTGTCCCAATAGATATAAGTAATAGGTTTCAAAATAAATAGATATTTCTGTGCATATTTGAATCCAATAGCAAATTCAGATTTGTTTCTGAAATTGTGAAATGGAGTTGGACATGTCATTCCATGCACTGCCTTATGAATATTCATCTTATTAAATGTCTTATGCAATGTAATGGTCACCCTTGTAACCTTACTCAAAGGCACTAAAGCCTGTCCTGTCATTGACACTTTTTGTGCCACTAGACCCGCAGACACTGGGGGCCTAAATCCCCTTTATGTTACTTCTGCCTCTGGATCTTGTCTTTGTTGTTGTGCAGTCATTCAGCCATGTCCTATGCTTCATGACCCCTTTGGACCATACTGACTATGGATCGGTTTTCTTGGCAAAGAGAGTGGCATGGTTTGCCATTCCCTTCACCAGTGCATTAAGGCAAATGAGGTTAAGTGATTTGCTCTAAGTGACACAGCTAGTAAGTGTCTGAGGCTGGATTTTAACTCGGGTCTTCCCGCCTCCTGGCCAACTGCTCTATCCATAGTCACCTTGTTATCTTTGGATTCTGTTTTAGGGCTATTGGGGCTCCTCAGATCTCACTTTCTTCCTTAGAATTCTGACCTCATGAGGTGAAGAGCTCCTATTAGAGATTAATATGAATACTATATACCATTTCTGTTATATTATGAATTAAATCAACTTTTGTGGGATTGTCTAGGAATCTAATCATCATTTATATAAAGTTCTATGGAAAATGTTTTCCAAGGTCAAAACAATAATTTACAAAAATTTTGGGACGAAGCAATCTATTTGTTGACCAAAGTCTACTACTGTATTAGTAAATTAGATATTAAGTGGCCACTGATCAAATGTTTAAATATTCCTTGTATATGATTTTCCTTTCAGTATTATGTGTAAGACTTAGCAGCCCTTGTGGATTTTCTATTTATTTTTTAAACATTTACATGTCTTTAGCTTTATTTCCTTATTCCCTTGTCAAATTGACATACATTGCCAATTGCCAACTGTGAGTAAATTCTACCATTAACTTTATCTGTTTTAGCTCCCAGGCTGCCTAGTGTTTATGGAAAAGTCACAAAACCAAATTCATGTGATATGACCTCAGTGGGGACCTCAATACTGCTTCACTTCTCAGAATGAGAGGCCACAGTGTGATGTTAGAAAAAGTATTGAGTGGCCTATGCATTTGCAAGCACCCCTTGAAAAGATTCTCCATAGGAGGTTTCTCTCTTGGATAACTTAGTAGGAATCCACTAGAGAAAAACGGCATCAAAAAGCTCTTTTGTTTTCGACTGAAGTGGATAGTTTTATGGGGTATTTTTTAAATAAATGAGACCAGTAACCCTTTATATAACTTTTGCATAGTTAAATGCTTCAGTACTAATGTCTGTTGTATAAATGTGTAAAAGCTGATATAAGCAAGAGTAACAGCAAGAATCAAGCACTTATTAAGTGCCTACTGTGTGTTAGGCAGTGTGCTAAGTGCTATAATACAAAGAAAGCCAAGTAAAGGAAACATCCCTAAGACTCTAGTGTCTAGAACACATTATGGGAGTTCATCTATATTCATTATTTTTTCCCTTTGACGCAGAGCTAGACATAATGTGACCCAGTCCAGACAGCTAATCCAAGATCCTTACGGTAAAGCAAGCCAAGAAACATTTATTATTTATTATTTTTATCTTCCAGGCCAAATTCAAGCAAAAAGAAAGACACCCCTGCCTTCACGGAGCTAACATTGTAATGGGGGAAAACAACTAATACTCACATTTTCTGCTTCTTATGGTTGAGGTGAAAAAGTGTTTTGTAAACCTTACAGCACTCAATAAATATGTTATTATTTTGTTATGGCAGCAACACTTTTGATTTCAATAATAAGGAAACTGGTTAGGAAATTCCCTTTACCAATGCAAAGTGACCAAGACTTCTGCAACTAAATGCTTAGGAGAGTTATCTGGTGCATTTAGAGCTTAAGTGGTTTGGCCAGGGTCACATGATAGCCAGTATATATGAGGTGGGATTTGAATCCCTTTCTTCTGTGGCCAGCTGTCATCCTCAATGTCTCACTGACTCTCTAGCTGTCATCGATAGATTCTAAATTTATTCAGTCTTTTGATTCCCTGTTGAGAGAGTTGGCCTTGGAGTCCAGAGGAACTAAAATCAAAACCTGTTTCCAAAATATAATTGGCTGCGTGATTCTGGCTGAGATTCTAAATCACAGACAAGTTGGTGGAGAGAATTATAGGTGCTCTCTATACCAGTAAAATCTCAGATTAGGATAAAAACAAACACTCATTAGCTCTTATTTAACAGGCTATTTAGGAATTTCTTTATAAAACAATGGTGTAAAGCCGGGGGCTCTTAGCCACAGCACAAATCAGCAACTGGAGCCCCATGGTTCAGGCTCAGCAGACCAGTGGCATAGCAGGAAGGCCTCTAGCCCCAGGGCAGCAGACAAACTGCCAGGCCCTGAACCCAGGGTACAGCAGGTGCAAACTAGGATGAGCTATCCTAGCACAGTAGGCAAGTCCCCAAGGCCCTTGTACAGAAAGGCAGTGACCAGGCCCCTAGCCCTCAGTGCGAGAAGCTTGGGACAGTGCCTCCTGAAAAAAAACAAAAAAGACTGCTAAGCATAGGAAGCTATGATGGCAAGAGAGAAGATCAAAACACAAACTCAGAAATGAACCATGATGACAAAATGCCTACACTCGAAGCCTCAAAAGAGAATATGAATTGGTCCCAAACCCAGAAAGTCCTCTTGGAAGAGCTCTGAAAGGATTTCAAAAATCAAGTACAAGAGGTAGAAGAAAAATTTGGGAAAAGAGAGTTATGCAAGAAAATTATGAAAAAATTGGGGATGTTCAAACTTTCCTAATGAAAAGATCAGAGCTGAACTGAAAATTTTATCTTCAAATACAAGACTGAAGAGAAGCATGAAAAGAGTAAACAGGAAAAAAAAAAACTATGTTATTCAATAAGGTTAAACTGTTTACATCACTGTAAGAGAAGATGATACTTATAACTCTTAAGAACTGTTTATCTATAAAGGCAGTTAGAGGGTAGGCTTAGGGGATGTGGGGATAAGTTGACTTTGACGTGATGATAAATTAAAGGGTAAAAAAAGGATTGTACTAGGAGAAGAGGAAAGGGGAAGAGAAATTCTATTACAGGAAGAGGCATGAAAGACCTATTATAATAGAGAGAAAGAAGGGAGGGAGCAACATTTGAATCTTATTCTCATTGGATTTGGCTCAGAGAGGGAAGAACGTACATATTCAGTTGGGTAGAGAAATCTATCTTGCCCTATTGGGAAGTAGGAGGGAATGGTGAAAGAAAAGGGAGAGGAGATGATAGAAAGGAGGAGAGACTGGAGGAGTTGGTGGTCAGAAGCAAAACACTAGTTAGGAGGAACGAGGTGAAAGGAGAGAGAAAAGTATCAGAAGGGGGGAAATAGAAGGGAGGAAAATATACAGTTAATAATCATAATTGTGAATGTGAATGGGATGAACACTCCCACAAAACAAAAGTGAATAGCAGGGTGGATTAAAAACCAGAAACCTACAATATATTGTTTACAGGAAACATATTTGAAGCAGAGAGACACACAGAATAAAAGTAAAAAGCTGGAGCAGAATACATTATGCTTCAGCTGAAGTAAAACAAACAAAAAGCAGGGGTAGCAATCCTGATCTCAGAGAAAGCAAAAGCAAAAACAGATTTAATTAAAAGAGACAAAGAAGGAAACAACATCTTGTTAAAAGGTACCATAGACAATAACATCGATACTAAACACACATGCACAAAATGGTATAGCATCCAAATTCTTAGAGAAGGTAAGTGAAATAGCAAAATTATATTATTGGGGGACCTCAACCCCTCCTCAAAACTAGATAAATCCAACCAAAAATAAATAAGAAGCGGGTGAATAGAATTTTAGAAAAGTTAGATATGATAGACTTCGGGAGAAAACTGAATGGGGATAGAAAGGAATACACCTTTTTCTCAACAGCACCATGTACACCTAAAGCTGGCCATGTATTAGGGCATAAAAACCTCACAATCAATGCAGAAAGGCACAAATATTAAATGCATCCTTTTCAGATCATGATGCAATACAAATTACATGTAATAAAGGGCCATGGAAAGATAGATTAAAAATTAATTTTAACTGGAAACTAAATAATCTAATCTGAAAGAATGGAGTTAAACAACAAATCATAGAAACAATAATTTCATCAAAGAGAATGAAAATAATGGACAACAAACCAAAACTCATGGAATGAAGCCAAAGAAGTTCTTAGGGAAATTTTTATATCTCTAAATGCTTACATGAATAAAATGGAGAGAGAGTAGATCAATGAACAGGCATTCAATATAAAAAGCTAAAAAAAGAACAAATTAAAAATCCCAAATACTGAATTAGAAATCCTGAAAATCAAAGGAGAGATTAATAACACTGAAAGAAAACTATTGAACTAATAATTAAAATTAAATTAAAATTATATATTTAAATATTTAATATTTGATATTTGATTTAAATATTTGATAATTATTTTATTTAATTTAATACTTATTTCATTCATTTAATATTTAAAATTAATAATTAAATCTAGGAGCTGGTTTTATGAAAAAAACCAATAAAATAGATAAACCAAATTACCAGTGTCAAAAATTGAAAGAGGGGGGCGAAACCAAGATAGAAGAGTAGAAAGACACACATATACTAGCTCTTCCCACACAGCCCATAAAATACCTGTAAAGAATGACTCTCAACAAATTCTAGAGCAGCAGAAGTGGAGAACAACAGAGTAGAGGAGATTTCCAGCCCAAAGTGACCTGAAAGGCCAACAGGAAACATCTATCACACCTGAAGAGGTGTGGAGCCCAGTCCAGCCTTGGCTGTGCAGCATGGCTTTGGGAGGAGGACACGAGCAGGCCTTGGGGCATAATCCCTAGTTGCAGTTGCAGCAGTTCGCAGATTCCTCAACCCACAGGCGCCAGAGGTCAGTGACAGGGTTTCTTCAGCTGGTTGAGAAGGGAGAAGGGCCTTTCCATAGCTCCGACCTCAGGCAGCAGCCACAGAGGCCACATCAGGCAGATGTTAGCAGTTCCCACAGCAGCCCTTATCCATTGTTGGAGGGTAAAAACCCTGGGGGCACTGAGCACTTGATTCTTACCTCAGCCCTGTGTAGAGGCCCTGCAGCAACTGATCTTTATCTCACACTAAATGGCGGCCCTGCCCCCACAGCTTATCTGAATCTCAGACCCCAGTGCTGGCTTGGCAGAATTGGAGGAGAGGTGGTTGTGAAGAGGAAACTCTGCTAAGATTCTGGGCACAAAAATCTCTATCAGCTCCCAGACCAGTGTACATGCTTGATTGTGCCACCTTGGAGGAACTGAGAGATCTTACAGATCCCCAGAGTATACCATACTCTTGACAAAGGACCCAAAAGTCAAGTAACTGATTGGGAAAATGCCCAAAAAAGGGGAAAAATAAGACTATAGAAGGTTACTTTTTTGGTGAATAGATATCTTCTCCCATCCTTTTGGGTGAGGAAGAACAATGCTTACCATCATGGAAAGGCAAATTATGTCTCATAAAAGAGGGAAGTAAAAGACTTTTCCATGGAAGGGAAAAGGGGAGAGGTGAGAGAGAAAACATGAAGCTTACTCTCATCACATTCGATTCAAGGAAGGAATAAAATGCACACTCATTTTGGTATGGAAAACCTATCTTACAATACAGGAAAGTGGGGGAGAAGGGGATAAGCAGGGTGGGGGGATGATGGAAGGGAGGGTAATGGGAGGAGGGAGCAATTAGAAGTCAACACTCTTAGGGAGGGACAAGGTCAAAAGAGAGAACAGAAGAAATGGGGGGCGGGATAGGATGAAGAGAAATATAGTTAGTCTTACATAACATGACTATTATGGAAGTCATTTGCAAAACTACACATATATGGTTTATATTGAATTGCTTGCCTTCCCAATGGGGATGGGTAGGGAGGGAGGAAGGAAGAGAAGTTGAAACTCAAAGTTTTAGGAACAAATGGTTGGGTAGTATTCTTGCATACAACTGGGAAATAAGAAATATAGGTAATGGGGTATAGAAACTTATCTTGCCCTATAGGACAAAAGAGAAGATGTGGATAAGGGAAGGGAAGGATGTTAGAAGGGAGGGGTAATTGGTGATAGGGGTAATTAAAATGCTTGGAGTTTTAGGGGTGAGGGAGGGAGATGGGGGAGAAAATTTGGGACTCAAAATTTTGTGGAAATGAATGTTGAAAACTTAAATAATAAAAAAATGAAAAGAGGGAATTTACCACTAGTGAAGAAGAAATTAAAGCAATTAGGAGTTATTTTGTCCAACTGAATGCCAATAAATCTGACAATCTAAGTGAAATGGATGAATGTTTAGAAAAATACAAATTGCCCAGATTAACAGAAGAGGAAAATAATATTTAATAACTGTTTTAGAAAAAGAAATTTAATAAGTTATTAATGAACTCCCTAAGAAAAAACCCAGAATGGATTTACAAGTGAATTCTACCAAACATTTAAAGAACAATTAGTTCCAGTACTATATAAACTATTTGGAAAAATAGGCAGAGTTCTACCAAATTCCTTTTATGACAGAAATATGGTGCTGATACCTAAACCAGGAAGTGCCAAAACAGAAAAAGTATAAACCAATTTCTTTAATGAATATTGATGCAAAAATATTAATTAAAATATTAGCAAGGAAATTACAGCAATTTATCATGAGGATAATATACTATGACCGGGTGTGATTTATAGCAGAAATGTAGGGCTGGTTCAATAGTAGGAAAACTATCAGCATAATAGGCCATAACTAACAGAAATCATATGATTATCTCAATAGATGCAGAAAAAGCTTTGGACAAAATACAATAGCTATTCCTGTTAAAAGACACTGGAGAGTATAAGAATAAATGGAGCTTTCCTTAAAATGTAAGTAGTATCTATCTAAAACCATCTTCAAGCATTATCTGTAATGGGAATAAGCTAGAAGTCTTCCCAATAAAACCAAGGTTGACATAAATATACCTACTGTTACCACTATTATCCAATATTGTACTAGAAATAGTAGCTTTCGCAAGAAGAAAAGAAAAAGAAATAGGTGGAATTAAACTAGGCAATGAGGAGACAAACCTATCATTCTTTTCAGATAATATGATGGTATACATAGAGAATCAAATAAAAAACCACTTGAAACAATGAACAATTTTAGCAAACTTGCAGGATAGATAATAAGCCCATATAAAATTATCAGCATTTCTATACATTATCAACAAAACTCAAGAAGATATAGAAAGAGAAATTCCTTTTAAAATAACTTTACACAATAGGTCTTTCTGTCTCTTCATGTAATGCAATTTACCCTTTTTTGCCTCTTCCTTTCCTCTTTTCCCAGTATAATCCTTTTCATCCCTTAATTTTTTATTATCATATCAAAGGCAACTTATACACACACACCCTCTGTCTATATATCCCCGTTCTAAAAGTCATAATAAAAATACAGTTCTCAAGAGTTACAACTATCATCTTCTTGTACAGGGATGCAAACAGTTTAACCTTATTGAATAACATGGTTTTTTTTCTTTACCTTTTTATGTTTCTCTTCAGTCATGCATTTGAAGATCATATTTTCAGTTCTAGTTTTTTAATCAGGAATGATTGAAAGTCCCCTATTCCATTGAATTCCATCTTTTCCTCTAAAAGATTATGTTCAATTTTGCTAGTTGATTCTTGATTGTAATCCAAGTTCCTTTGCTTTCCAGAATATCATATTCCAAGCCCTCTGATCCTTTAATGTAGAAGCTGCTAAGCCTGTGTAATCCTTACTGTGGTTCTATGATATTTAACTTGTTTCTGTCTAACACTGACAATTATATTCTCATACGTATGTTAAGAGATGGAACTAGTGTGGAGTGATAGAGGTTTTGTCCCAATGTATGAAACTTAAGGGGTTAATGATAAGACTTATAAAAAAAAAGTTAGGGCAGGGTCAGTAGTGGGAGGAGCCAGGGAGAAGATTGACAGGAAGAAAGGAAGCACTCAGCTGTTTCTCCAGTTCTTTATTACAGGGTTTCTAGGGAATAAGCATGAGGAGGAAGGGCTGGAGCTTCCTTTATGTGAACTCCTGCCTAGCTTCAGGATGCTAAGGCAGCCCTATTTCTGGACTAATGAACCAATCCCTTCAGTTTTGCCAGCAGTAATCCTTAAAGGGCCACTCTCAACATGGTTTGCCTTCAGAGGGGGGCAATCTGGTCAGGAAACTGTGAAGAAATCATGGGCTATACCACCTAGTCATCCAAAATAATTAGTCAAAATAAAGAAGCTATTAGAGGGTCTGCTTACTGGAATGCTGGGGAGTTGTGTGTGAACAATGGCCAATCCCTCTATCAGTGGCATCATTATATCCCCTGCATCTCTATTTTATTCCAGAAGGTAGTGTCCATCCCCTCCTTACCATCCCCCAACCTGACCCTAACTTTTGAGTGGTCCTTGCTTCAGGCTCAAAAATTCCTAGTTATAGCTCTGTAAAGTTTGAAATTTCTGAACATTTTCTGAGATTTTTTTTTAACAATGACTTATACTCAAGTAAAAGAGAATTTGAGAAAATGAAAATTGGAGAAAAAAAATCCATTCCAGCAAAATACCTCTCACAAACACAGCTGTTTCTAGTTCTCTCAGCTGACTCTTACAAAAATATCTTAAAATGTATTTTCTGGCAAAAATAAATAGGCTTATTTTCCAAATTTCATGCAAATGATGCATTTCCAGTAATTATTAATGGGTCATAACAAGTTCTTGGACCAGACTTATGACTTCAGGACTTGCAGTGAGGAAACTCCCTCCAATAATACATATCAGCACCCACGGTGCCATGTATTGTCTTAGAAAGTTGCCTGTAGGCACTAGGAGGCTAAGTGACTTGCCAGAATTACATGGACAATATATGTCAGAGGAAGGATTCCTAATCAGATTTTCCTAAGTCTGAAGCCTGCCCCCCAAGAAGCACTGCCTTTCATAATAGTTTAAGAGTGTATCCATCTTCATCAAACAGGGGTGCAGAAGGGAACTAAATGGAAAAATAACATTTAATCTCTTGAGAAACGTAAGATAGACTATAACCACAATAGAATATTTCATGTTTCTCTTTTCTGTTAAACAGGTCATGAAAAAATATGATTTACAAAGTAACTTTCTCTTATTTTGTATTAAAAATACAAATATGTTGATTCACTATCCCATACCTCACTACATATTAAGGGGTGATTAAAAACAAACCAACCATATAAAATGCTTTTCTGTTGACTGAGATAATGTATTATCATCGGCCCAGCAACTGTTACCTACCCTAATAAGAGTGTGAGCTCTCTGACAAGTAAAGATTGTATTTTTATTTTTATTCACAAAATTTGATGCCATATTTGAATAGCAGGCTCCTAGTATATGCTTATTCATCTATCCATCCATCCATCCATCCATCCATCCATTCCTGTCTTGGACTATTGATTCCGTTTAGTTGCTTGGATGGTTGTCTTTCCTGCCTTTCATCTAAGATTGAAAACCCCTGAAGAAAGGCAAAAAGTGATATTTCTGTCTATCCTCAGAAATTCAAAAAAACCCATTTTAATGAAGTAGAACTTTATGGAAAGAGTATGTAAAATTCATGTTTTAGTGGTTAATTCCTTAATGAATAAATAAAAAACAGAATTTTACATTGATATGTTGATGTAAGTTCAAATTTGGCAGAATTATCTTTATTTAAAGGAAAACAGGTTTTTTAAAAGATTATGAACATTAATATGAGACAAAAAAATTAGTGATGACAAAAAAGTATGTAACAGCTAAACTTTTTTAAGAAGCTAAAAAACAGGAAACATGCAGTTAACATTAGCAGAGTTATCTAACATACTATCTTGGTAGTGGTAATCAATTTGGCTTGGTGACTCATGAGTTCTGACCAAAAAGCAAATTGTTTTTTGAGAAGGAAGTTGGGTTAAGTATGGACAGTTTGCCCTTCCAGTAATGTTAGTCAACTTTAGTTGGGCCAAATAGGAAAGTGAACATTCAGGAAAGAAATCAAATGAGGACATTTTCTAGTCAAATAATACGTGTGTGCATTTTTAAAGGGAAATCATCTGGACAAAAATTAACTCCTGAAATTTCATGTTTAATTCTAATTCTAGCATCAAAAAAGAATTTAAAGTCAGCTAATATTTACTGAATGAGCTGATATTATTCCATTTCAACCTAAGAGAATTGGCTAGGTATAGAATGTGATATCTAAAGGTCAGAAATAGCATAATGAAGCTGCTTAAATTCTAAATTTCAAGAGGATTTAGACATTTTCTATATGTAATGAGATGTGACTATAAAAAATTACAACCATTTTTCTTTTTAACTCAGCCTACCAAATATCATATGTCAAATTAATTTACATCAAAATTAAGTGTTGCCCTCCAAAATACTCCCTTTAAGAGGCTGTACTTGTTTGCGTAATGTCGTGGAGCTTTCAAACTTCCTTTGGGAATTCTCCTCAGAGCCAGCTCATGCCATCCCCAAATCACTTGCTTTACCTAATACTTACATCTCCTTTTTGACCATCATCCATCTTACTTACCTGAATTTTGTACAAATTACTTTGGCTGTTTCTCAAACTAAAATTCACCCTTGGAAAATAAAAGATTTGTCTAACCATAAATAACAATAAAAGTAGCAATGCTTGGCATTTATTTAGCACTTTAAGGTTCACAAAGTGTTTTACATATATTAATTTAATCCTCACAATTATGAAATAGGTGCTATTACTATCCTCATTTTACAGATAAGGAAGTGAAGGCAAAGAGACATGAAGTGAGGTGCCTGGGGTCACACAGGTATATCAGACAGGATTGGTTCTCTAGTCATGGCGTGGACCCTGAGTGAACTGTTGGGGCATTTAGAGCTTAGGTGACTTGCCTAAATTCACATAGCCAGCATGAGACTAAGGCACAAAGTGAACACAGGTCTTTCTGACTCCGTCCACCATACTATGCTGCTTCTCTTGCTACGGTGAAGGATGCTTACAGGGAAACCTCTTCTGTTCAGTGATCTTATCAATACACTAAAGATTCCGGAGGAAATTACAAAAGAGAAATTCAAAAAGTGTTCTGAACATTGGCAGCAGCATCGAAATGAGTGAACATATTCTCAAGTCAACTACTTTGAAGGAGACAACACATATTTATTTAGATGTTTAATTCCTAAGGGTGTATGAAAAGAGCAACAGTGATTTCATTACTTTTGATTGAACCCAATCTCACTTCGGTGGGAGTGCTATACTTGTAATCTTTCTCTCTTTCTCTTTACATCGACCCATCAGTACCTAGAATTGGACTGCTAAGGGTACTCTGCACACCTCCACCTTTGTATGCACTTTCTTTTTAGAATAAGGGTAAATTTCAACAGAAATATGCAATAGCGCCATACATAGTACACAAAAGGTTTGCGTTGAGATGAATGCAATGAAAAAGTCCTTCAAGTCTTAGCACAAGTGGTTGATCATGGCATGGAAGCAACCCAGGGGCCTTGATGGTCATGCCAGTGGGACAAAAGCTCTGACATCTTCTCAAGCTGGGTAGGCTTCAAGTATAGCCTGGTGTTAAGCAGATAAATACACAGCAATTAAAAACTAAAAAAAGAGGAATGATATCTGTATGTCTCTGAATACCTTGTTACTGTTCAGTCATGTCTGACTCTTCTTGACCCCATTTGGGATTCTCTTAACAAAGCTACTGGGGTCGCTTGCTATTTCTTCTCCAGGTCATTTTACAAATGAGGAAACTGAGGCAAACAGGGTTAAAGTGACTTGTTCAGGGTTACACAGCTACTAAGGGTTTGTGGCCAGATTTAGATTCAAGAATGTGAGTCTTCCTGACTCCAGAGCAGCACTCCATCCACCGCAACACCTAGCTGTCCTCTGAATAACTTGTTAAGTGAAGATGTGGGCCATGATTATATCATGTGACCTACAATACTTGCTGGTTTTTGTGTATCCTGAATCTTTTGGTTAGTGTTCCATACAGTCAGAAAATATGGTTTAATTCTAAAGGTTTCTGGCTCCTTTAGACTACAATCTGCACAAGCCAACTGGAAATCCCAGGGTTGTTCAGACAAGAGAGGCTTCTGAAATTTGGATCTGTACCCTGGCTATTCTGGAATCAAGCCATGCATTTAGCTGAGTACAAGTGCTCCAGTCTATCAATTGTTATTTCAGTTTCCACCAGAATGAAATTTGTCAGGCTGCTTTTTCGCTCTCCATGGACTGCTGAAATCACCAATGAAATCAAGCCTTTGTTTCAAGTTTTTCCATGGAAAGAACTGCAACTAAAGTGGAAAGCAGGCTCAATATATTCAAAGATGAAAAAACTTGAAAGCACATTTTATTAGTTTTAAGAACCTACAACAGCAATGAAGACATTTATTGTTTTAATATATTTTAATAAATTGGTTTAAAATTAAAAATTAATATTATTTGATCAGCAAAGTGCATTTTCATGCAATAAAAACTATCAGAAAGACTTCTATATGTAATAAACAAGCAACTAAGCATTTTAGGAGATGAAGGGCATTTTTTCAAAGGATGCAATCTTGCCCTGTTTAAAATATTGTTCCCTAAAGTCAATTTCCTTACTTTATTTTCTTTCTGGATTCTAGTAATGAAAATGAAATTTTATTCCAAGACCTTGATCCAAAGTATGTATAGATTTTCTCCTGTGTGTATTTTCTAAAATTGTCTATGGAGAAAAAGATCTAAACAAGGTATAACTCTTAAGCAATGAGATAGGGTTTCATGTGCACCTTTTGGAAAACAGGTTCATTACTTTATGTAGTAGGTACATAGTAGGTAGGTAAGGCTGTTAAGGAGTTTGTATGGTTATTCAAAAGAACAACAATTACTAATGCTAGACTGCTTTATTTTCAGGGCAAAGAGCCTGTATTAGGTGAGTCAGATACACCAACACACGACCAATCGTAGGAGATGAGGGCAAACACACATACTGGAAGTCATAGTAAATCAGGACTCAGGAACAAATGTCTAGCAGACAACAGGAAATGTATGGATAAGAGAGTAGGTGAGGAGTACGTGATAAATGTCAGGAGTTAGCACAGGCCATGTGTCAGACAACCAGAAAGTCATTCCACAGATAAGGGATCAGGTACAAGAGTAGTCCCCAGAACAGGACAAGTAGCTCCACAGAGTTTGAAAGACCAACCGCAAAAGGGAATGTCTATCATTGTACATGCACCTGGATCACTCAATCAGCTTTCTTTTCTTGTTTCTGGGCTCTTCTATGAGTCCCATGAGAATGTAGGAAATATCAAAAAAGTCTGTCTCTCATAGGTAGGAAAAGGTAAATTAGTCAGTGACACCTGGCTAAGGTGTACAATATAAGACCTGAACAGCAGACAGCAGTTCCTTCTGGTGAGCAAATTCCTGGAAAGTGTTTTAAAATGTCAAGCCCAAAGGGCTATAAAACTATACATACCTTTTGATCTAGAATTGTCACTACTAGGTCTGTATCCCAGAGAAAAAATAAAAAATGGAAGAAGACCCACATATACAAAACTAGTTATAGAAGCTCTTTTTGTGGTGGCAAAGAATTGGGAATTGAGGGGGTGTCCATCAAATAGGGAATGGCTGAACAAGTTGTGCTATATGAATTAATGGAATACTACTGTTCCATAAGAAAGTATGAGCCAGCAAATTTCAGAAAAACCTGGAAAAACTTACATGAATTGATACTGAGTGAAGTCAGCAGAACCAAGAGAACAGTAACACTGTGCAACGACCAACACTGATAGACCTAGCTCTTCTCAGCAATACAGTGATCTTGGACAATTCCAAAAGACTCATGATGGAGTCAAAGAAAGAACTATGGAGTCTAAATACAGATTGAAGCATTCTATTTTCTCTTTTTATTCTTTTCTCTTTTGTGTTTTTCCCTTTTTGTTCTGATTCGTCTTTCACAACATGACTAATGTGGAAATAGGCTTAATATGATTATAAATGTATAGCCTATATCAGATTGCATGTTGTCTGGGGAAGGGTGGAGGGGGAAAATTTAGAACTCAAAATCTTATAAAAGTAAATGTTGAAAACTAAAAATAAATTTAATAAAAATAAAAAACAAAAATAAAATACAATTTAAAAAATCTTTTCAAACCAGTTATGCTTCCCAACCTTTTTCTATAATGTTTTCTTTATCTCCTAGGCAAGAAATCTTGGCGTCATCATTACTCTTCCTTTTTCCTTCATTCCTTACGTCCTACTTTCTAAGAAACAACTCTTAGAAATGTCTCAGAACCACCTTTTCCTCTTTGACCTAACTGTCTCTTCTTGGCCTTTGATCACTTCACAGCCAGAGTACAGGGATGGTTCTACCTGACCTACCTGATCTTTTAATATTCAACCTGCTTCAAGATTAATCTTTCTCTAACACTATTTTATCATCCTCTTCTCAGAAACCTTCAACGGCTCTCTGTTTTGTCCATCAAAAAGTAACAACATACCCACTTTTCAAAGCTCCTCCATCATATAACTTTATGCCCTCCTAATTTTATTTCCCACTACTGTCCAATATGAACCCTCTGTTCTAATAAGATCAGTTTCCTCACTGTCTCATGAATACTGCTCTCACTTCTTCATTAAATTGGTTTCCATAAGTGGATGCTTAGTGAAGCATTCTCCCTCTTTCTCCATATTGCAGTCACTCAGTCAATAAACATTTATTAAATACCTACGTGTCAGGTATTATGCTAAATGCTAAGGAGACAAAGAAAGGCAAAGGCAAACTTGAAAGGAAATTTTATTAATTTTAAGAACCTACAACAGAAATTATGAAGATACGATCATGGACTATTTTTAATAAATTGGTTTAAATTAATTTTTAATTTTATTTGATCAATATAGTATAGCATCATGCAAAAAAACCTTAATCTTATCCATACTTCAAAATGCTCATTTTATTCTAATAATTTCATTGTCCTGGTGTTATTTCCACAAAAATAGTATAAGCTGCTTCAGGAAAGGCACCACATTTTATTATTCTTATATATTGCCCCCCTCCAGCCCTAACTAGATATAAATAGATGCTCAGTAAATACTTTTTAATTGTCTGAATATAATACAATATAAAATCTGTTTTCATTCAGTGATATTTAATGACAACTGGATGCTTAATACTATTTTAGATAGTATGCTTTTCTACATTTAAAGTTAGTGATTTTGCAGCATGCAAAGTCCTCTTTATTCGTGTGTATTTTAAAATTGTGATTTAGAACCACAGCTAATGAAATGTTGAACTCATAAAGACCTTAATTCCACAATGTAGGATTCTCTATAATTGCTAGTCTTTGGGTCATGACTCCAGGAGTGTTCTCTAGTAACATGAGAATTTGTCTCACATAAAAGATCCTGGTGTTCCTATGTGAAAACTTATAACATTGGACGCTGAGGACATTTGGTGAACTCTGGAGCGAACTGAAAGGACTAAAATCTGAGTCCACACATAGTCAAGATAACTTTCCTTCTTCCCTGTGGGACAAAAGAAAAAAGTTGTTCACCGTGCATGGAATGCATTCCACCATCACCTCTGAATCTCTTTTTGCATCAAGTTTCCATTCAAACATCATCTCTTATCTTAAAATTTATTTGATTCCCTCTCCAAGCTCCTTATGCCCTCCTCCTCAAAATTATCTTGTATTTTTGTATATACTCCACATATGCATATTTATGTATGTTTGTTTCACCCAAAAGAATGTACACTCCTTGAAGTCAAGCTCATTAAATTTAAGAGGACTTGATAAGACTTGTGCGAATAAAGAGAAGGAAAAAGAGTGGGAGAAAATAAAAGATGATTCCAAGACTCTAAGGTGATTAACATGGTCATTGTCTTTCATTCTCAAAGAGGACCAAAATGACATCACCACGATAGAGTGAAGTTTCAGTGGGTACGACTGTGGCTGATCAGACCAACATGAGCTTGAATTTTGGGCACAGATAGTCCGTGTGAACATTTGGGGTAGATACTCCAAATTTGCGCATCCTGTGTTTCTTTTGTGCTGTTTCAATTCTGCTTTACTCACGGAGCACAGCGCCCTTTCTAATGTGGGCAAGCCACGCTGAGCGGTCCTCTGCCAGTGTCTCCCATGTCACACAATCAAATCCAAAGTTCTTGAGAGAGACCTTGAGAGTGCCCTTGTAGCGCTTCTTCTGACCACCATGTGATCATATGGTTCATGTGAGTTCTCCATAAAACAGTCTTTTTGGCAAGTGTACATTTTGCATTCGAACAACATGGCCAGCCCATCAGAGTTGCGCTCTCTGAAGCATAGTCTGAATGCTTGGCAGTTCAGCTCAAGCAAGGAACTCAGTGTCTGCTACCTCATCCTCACAGGTGATTTTCAGAATCTTCCTAAGAGTTCAAATGGAAGTGATTCAATTTCCTGGAATGGCATTAGTAGACTGTTCATATTTCACAGGTATACAATAATGAGTCAGCACAACAGCTCTGTAGACCTTCAGTCTGGTAAGTGTGGAATGGCAGCTGATTTTAGCAAAAGACTCAAGTTTTTGGGTTTGTTTGGTTTGGGGTTTTTTTTGCTAGATTTCAAATGAATTTTTACTACGTTATTCTGTAATGAGAATAGTAAGTAAAACTCAAAGTTATTTGGCATGGCATATAAAATAAAGCTCTGGAAGTTCCAATACTACCTCAAACACTTCCTATCTATGTGATTTTGAGAAAAGTCACTCTTTCAGGCTTAGTTTCCTTATCTGTAAAATGAGTGACTACCTCAAAGAGTTGTTGTGAAGTGCAGATTAAATAACCCATGCAAATTGCTGTGACAAATCTTTAGGGTACTATATTTATGTGTGTGTATTTATACACACACATCTGAAATATTTCTATATGTGTATGTGTAAATATAACATATATAGTACATACAGTAATATGCAGCATAGATGTTTGTATGTGTGTGCTGTGCTATTAAGGTTCACTTATCTTTTATTTATTTATTTATCTATTAATTTATTTAACTTCTTACAATCATTTTCACAAAATTTTGGGTTCCAAATTTTCTCCCCTTTTAACCCCTCCCCCCACCCCAATACCCCAAGCAATCTAATTTTCCCTATCTCCAATCTGCCCTCCCTTCTGTCATCCCTCCCTTCTCCTGTCTCCATCTTCTCTTTTCTCCTGTAGGGCCAGATGACTTTCTATTCCTCATTAACTGTATGTCTTCTTTCTTAGTAGCAATAGCAATACTAAACAGTTGTTCCTGAAACTTAAGACTTCTCTTTGCTGTTTACTTTTTCATGCTTCTTCTCATTCTTGTGTTTGAAAGTCAAATTTTCTTTTCAGCTCTGGTCTTTTCATTAAGAATGATTGAAAGTCCTCTGTTTCATTGAAAGACCATATTTTCCCTTGAAGTATTATACTCATTTTAGCTGGGTAGGTGATTCTTGGTTTGAGTCCTAGTTCCTTTGCCATCTGGAATATCCTATTCCACGCCCTTCGATCCCTTAATGTAGAAGCTGCTAGATCTTGGGTTATCCTGATTGTATTTCCACAGTACTGGAATTGTTTCTTTCTAGCTGCTTGCAAGATTTTTTCCTTGAGCTGGGAGTTCTGGAATTTGGCCACAATGTTCCTAGGAGTTTCTCTTTTTGGATCTCTTTCAGGTGGTGATCGATGGATTCTTTCAATACTTATTTTGCCCTCTGGTTCTAGAATATCAGGGCAGTTTTCCTTGATAATTTCATGGAAGACGATATCTAGGCTCTTTTTTTGATCATGGTTTTCAGGTAGTCCCATAATTTTTAAATTGTCTCTCCTGGATCTATTTTCCAGGTCAGTTGTTTTTCCCATGAGATATTTCACATTCTCTTCCATTTTTTCATTCTTTTGGTTTTGTTTGGTGATTTCTTGGTTTCTCAGAAAGTCATTAGACTCCATCTGTTCCATTCTAATTTTGAGAGACCTATTCTCTTCAGTGAGCTTTTGAACCTCTTTTTCCATTTGGCTAATTCTGCTTTTGAAAGCATTCTTCTCCTCATTGACTTTTTGAACCTCTTTTGCCAATTGAGTGAGCCTATTTTTCAAGGTGTTATTTTCTTCAGCATTTTTTTGGGTCTCCTTAACCAAGGTATTGACCCGTTTTTCATACTTTTCTTGCATCTCTGTCATTTCTCTTCCCAGTTTTTCCTCCACCTGTCTAACTTGCTTTTCAAAATCCTTTTTGAGCTCTTCCAAGGCCTGAGCCCACCCGACATCCCCCTGGGGTGTCTAGGGTGCTGAGGCTCCACCCTCCACGTCTTTCCCTGATGGCAAGAATATTTCCTCATCCTCGTCAGATCTGAATGTTGGCATCATTTGCATTTGTTGGAAAAAACTCTCTATAGTCTTATTTTTCTTCCCTTTTCTAGGCATTTTCCAGCCGGTTACTTGACTTCTGAGATTCCTGTCCACCCCCGCCTAGATCCGCCCAGCTAGTGCTTGGGCTCTGAGATTCAAATGGGCTTTTCCCGCCGCTAATCAATGTGAGCTTTAGTTCTGGTGCTGGGGTGGGGGCAGGGCCGTCTCCCAGGCTCAGCTCCCTCAGGTTGTTTATGCAGAGACCTTCCGTAATGAGGATCCTGCCTGCTGCTGGGGGGAGTGCCAGGCGGCCACAGCCGCTGCTGCCTCCGCTGCCGCCTCCGCTGCCGCCCACGCCTCTGCCTCCGCCGCTTCCTGCCCCTGTCTCTGCCGCAGCCGCTTCCTCCTGAGGGGGCCCGAGTCACGGAGACACTCCGCTCCCCCTCTCGTCCAGCCCAGCCTTCTCTCTCACTGACCTGTAGCTTCTGTGGGCGGAGGGACTTTCCTGGCTGCCGGAGCCTCCGTCCCTGAAGCCTGCTTGGGTCAGCTTCTCTGGGGCCGCGGCCAGGGCAGCGCTGGGGGTGGGGTCTGCTTTCCGGGGCGACGGACCCTGGGGACGGGTCTCCAGGCTCCCTGGAACGGAAATCTCTTCCACTCCGTTTCTGTACCCCTTTCAGTGGTCCAGAAGATATGGGGTCTCTTTTTACATTAATTCTATGGGCTGTGGTTTCAGAGCTCGTAAACGTGCGTCCTTCTACTCCGCCATCTTGGCTCTGCCCCCCCCTGCCTTTTTTTAATGGACAAAATGAATGCTTATTGTAAGGGTCATTCATTTTGGTGTTTAAAAACCCAGAAAGTATTTAGAAGTTTTGCTTGAAAAGCAATACAAAAAAAAATGACCACATACTTTCCTCAGAAGGAAAGAAAGGGCTACATCAAACCTCCTGAAATTTATGTTGTATTTCAAATCATCTAATTTGCTAACATATTTTTCACGAATTGCTTTTCTTTCAAAAAAGTGCACTCAGGTGCAACCTAATTCACTGATTGCCTCCAAACTATTTAAATCACTTAAAAGCCCAAGAATTTTACTTGATTTCACACCATCAAATATAAAAGTAATGTGGATTCACCATTCATGGGAAGCAAATCAATTACAGTCTAAGTACTTTGGCTGAAGATGAGGACTGATCACGTTGACAAATTATGCTTGGGGAGGACTAGCTACTTTTCCTCCACTGTCAATATCTCTGAAAGTTGTGATGCAAGCACTCCCACCCTTTTCTGAGAACACAAAAAGCCCTGACTCAGTCTGCTACCTCACAGGCAGCTGCCTCTATTAAAGCTGCTCCCGTCTGCACACTTCCCTATCGGGTGAGTTCCTCTGCAAAGATGAAGTTAGTTTACTTTTACTTGCTGAGCTCCATTGTACCAGCTTTTCATAATGCTGGGGCAGTGGAAGATAAAGCAGAGGAAACAAAAGATGAAACATCTGCAGCTACTTGTCCTGTGAGGCTGGAAGCAAGTGGACCGTGTAAGGAAGGGGAAGAGTGTTCTTACCAGATGAACCTGCCTTCCCTGACCATCCAGCTACCCAGGTCATTTAGCATGATTGAACAGGTATTCAAAGAAGTTCAGAATCTCAAGGAAACTGTAAATAATTTGAAGAAAACTTGCCAAGAATGCAAACTGCAAGCTGATGATAACCAAGAAATGGGAAGAAATGAACCACTGCAGGCTAAAACAAAAGCTCCTGAAAAGGAGAGTGATAACAGAATTAAGGAATTAGAGAGTGAAGTTAACAAGCTGGTTTCCGATCTGAAGAATGCAAAAGCTGAAATTAACTCACTTCATGGTCGCCTGGAGAATCTCAACCTGGTAAATATGAACAACATAGAAAATTATGTTGACAGCAAAGTGGCTAATCTGACATCTGTGATGAACAGTTTGGATGGTCAATGTTCCTCTAGGTGTGAAAACCAGTCGGCAACTTCTGGTATGTGAAATGTGTATTGTTATCATTTATTTTTACATACTAAGTGATTTGAAAGCAAGTGACATTTTGAAAATAAAAACCAGAAGTGAAATTGTAAGAAGGGTAAATCATATAAGTCTTTTTGTATGTATCTACAAAGATAACATAGAAAAATTAAAGTAATTTTGAGAATATGAGTGTAGCTCTAATTTGCTTATAAAATTATACTGAATATTATTAGTTCCACTAGAGAGCACTTTCAATTTCACTTCTGTTTCAACAACTGTACAGAATTCTCACTAACTAATTCTCACTAATATATAAAAACAGATGAAAAACATCCACAGATAGAGTGTGATTGCTTTATGAATTTTTAAAATATATTTAATCAATAAACAAGATGTGGAAATACACATCAATGTTTAAAGTTTTGTTTAAAAGGTTAGAAGCATTTCATGGTTTTAAGTACCACTTATTAAACTCTCTAAGTAAGCAGAATCAAAGATACATGAAAATTTTTCATTTTTAGTTCAAAATTACATAACTACAAGTATCAAGGGGAAAAGAGATTTTATGGATGGAAAAAACACAACTATGTGGGTTCATATCTATGCAAGTCTTTCCACATTAACGTTTCCTAATACCTCTTAAGTAGAGATTTTTGGCAAGCAGCTAATATTTTTACAGTGAAAAATAAGACTCTTGGACTTAACATGTGTTTTGATTTCTTTATCCAGTTTCTATCTTTTTTGGGGGGGGGCATCAGAACTATGGCATTTTAAAAGGAAAAAGATCTTGCTAGAATTAACTTAGAGAAACAGCACTGGAAGATTGTATTACACAAAAAATTTAACTTCAGCTTGAAACTGATACTATACTTTACCTTGTTATTTTGATGTCACAGCTAAATTTCCTTTTAAATCACTTCATAGAAGTCAAAATGTAAGTATATGGAATTGTATCAGGCAAGCTATATGATTAATTATTAAAATGCAATTATATGAATTATCAAGCTTTGTGCAAATCCTCAAAGCAAGCCAGCTTTAAAAAAATTGTGCAGGAAAGATGGGTGTGAAGGGATATATGAAGTAGGGGGAGCCTTTTAACCACATTGAATATTCAGTCTTTTACCATTATCTTTGTATAAGTAGCTTGTCATCACAAGGCCTTTATTATTATCCCAATTTTACAGGTGTGGAAAGTAAGCAAGGTTTGAGACTTGCCCAAAGTTACTTTTAAGATGGTTGTGAAATCAGTATTATTATTCAGGTTTTCTATTCATAGGCCACTGCTTTCCACAGTTTTAATTTCTCAGAAAAAAAGTAAGATTCCTGAACATTTAGAAAGAACATACTGGGGCCTTACATATATAAAAACAGACATGTGCGCACATGCACACACACATATATGCAATGTAAGGTTGCTCCTGAAGTCTTTCCATAATGTCATCTGTTAGATGAAATTTTCTTATAAGAATGATTTCCTTTAAGAGCAAAAAAGACTTCCTTTTACTTTATTGGATTTTTCTCTATCACAGTTATAAGCTAAATATATTTTATAATAAATGTATAGGAAAATAATTTAATACACCTAAAGACCTAAGAGGATGCTAGCTCTAGGCTCTTTTTCTGAACTGAAAAACTCTATTTATAAAGTATTCAGGATTTTTTCTACATTTAAGAAGAATTTTCCAAAGTGAACAGTCTGTGTAAAAACAGTAGCTTAAGTGAAATCAAGTCAAAACTTGGCTATAACTTGGTGATTATGATAGTTCGCTAAGTGATAACTTTAAATTTATACATATCAATTACCCCTAATATCTAAGATGATCCTATAGTCTGAATCAGAAGAACTAGACAATTAAGGTAATTTTCTCACATAAGTTCAGTAAGCACAAGAGCCCTTAATTTTATAGATAAAATACCTCTTCATCCCACCCCCAGATATATAGAGTACTCAGTGTTTCTTTTTAAACAGCATCACATATTTTTAAGTTTACATTAATAAAACAGATCATTCAAAGAATGATTTTTCATTTTGTAAAGTCATTATTCACATTTTTTTAAGAAAATGATTTCTTTAGATAGACATTTCCTTTAATATAGTTACACTTTTCTTTGGCTTATATAACTACATCCAAGCAGTCATCAGATCCTTTAGGAGAGTTACCATCATTGTTGGCAACTGTGGCTGCCAGTCATTGTGATACCAGAATCACTAAAAATAAATACAGAACACCTTACACTCACACCCTAGCAATCATATGCCTAATAGAAGACCTCTTCAAGTTGGTGGTATTGGTTCCCCTGGGAATTCTGGTTTCATGCCTGAGTTCTGGGACTACCACAGATGACAGTTCTGGTAGCTCCTAAAAATTTTGATGGTAGCTGGTAGCTGTAGCTCTATTGTGATCTCCCAAAAGAGGGCCAGCAGGCTAGATGCTCTTAGGGTCCAGCTGTGTCCAGGGAATGTTTTGGGGTCCCTTCCAAAGGTAGTCCCTGTCCTTGGGGAAAGTTTCAGTAAGGGGATTTCTGAGAATTGGGTTCAACGGTCATTAAACCAGAAACACAGGAACCAGTAGGATCCCTTAAGCTGCTGTGTCAGAATCTTGAGGGATATGTTTGGGTGCACACTCTATCGGGAATGATGTTGCAACACATGACATTGCAATGAGGCTCTAATCTATAACACCTTAGACTGTAATTGAGTTACTAGTAACGGATCTCTATCTTTGAATAAATGTATATATAGATAGATGCATATGTGTATGTATATACATATAATTATAATGTATGAATATATATATATTATTTAGCATGAGCTCTAAAAGAACATCCATAGCATGCTTATATACTTGACAAAAACTTTATCCAGTTTCCAAAGTCATCAATTCTCATAAAAATTAGTTGGTAGTGAATTTTTTTCACCAATTTCCAACATAATCCAATTAATCCAGGAAATCAGGCAACTCTTGATTATGCTGCACCAGAAAAGCTAAAGAATTTCACTGAAAGAACAGCTTATTCTATAATCAGTCTGACTTACTGGTTAATTTTTATATACCTTTTGTATAATATAAGAATTTTATTCATTGTCTTATCCATATAAGGTCAGGGCTTGAAACATCTCCAGATTATTCAGCAATGCTAAAATTAAAAAGCAAAAGGAAAAAAACAACAGGGCTGACATTATCTGAACTTCTAAACAACTGAAGTCAATTTGCATGATACTAGGCTATGCTGTGAGGTAAGGCTGTAAGAGGATGAGACCATGAGGATGTCATGAAGTGTGGTACCCAGGGACTGATTAAAACCAATATGAATACAGGAAATCCAACAAATGTGAAACCCAGGAATCATCTGGACAATACTTCATGGGTTGTTTGTTCATAGGGTAATGGTATTTTTGTCTCTATAACTTGGTAAAATTACACTCTATAAGTCTCTGGGTGCCATATTTCATGAGTTCTCCTCATGGTGGTCTCATCCCCTGACAACTCTGCCTAGTAGTATAGGCATAAAATTTCCCAGTAGTACAATTTCCTAGTAGCCTAAACATAAAATTTCCCAGTCCATGCATTCAATTTCTGCCCCGATGGTATCTGTCTTTACTTATTACAAACTGGAGATCATTTACAACCATAGCAATGGGCCTATGGGATGGAATTAGATGGCTAACCATGTTTTGTTATAAGATGGTCAGCATATCTGAAGTCAGAACTCTGGCTGCTGCATCCCATCAGATTAAAGGGAGGCAGTCCGATGCTCCACCAACCCTAGAAAAGCTGTGATCGCACAGCTTATAAGATTTCACAATAAATACAGGTGTATGTTAAAGAACCTAATTCTATTATCTGATCTCGTCATCAAAACCCAGAACTTAGTCACCAGTGCTATGGATGATTGAGTTATCTGTAAAATAAGTTGGGAAACCCCAAATGGGGTCACAAAGAGTTGGCCACAATGGAAACAACTGAACAACAACAGTTAGAAAAGGGCTTTACAGAATTGATAAATCAATTTCAGTCAGTTTAACAGAGCAGTGTAGAAATTTCATTATTGCTATTACTCTTTGATTACTATTTAGTTTTTATATCAAACTATATTCTTGTACCTATAAATTCTTTTTACCCATAATTCTCATTAAGTATAATTTGTACTTGTCCATGGAATAAATGATTTTTTCTCCCCTGTCCCCCCCAGCTTCTATTCAACAACACCTAATATACAAAGACTGTTGGGATTATTATGGGAAAGGCAGAAAGAGCAATGGGATCTATAAAGTTACACCTGATCCAAGAAATAAGAGCTTCGAGGTTTACTGTGACATGGACACCATGGATGGAGGATGGACGGTGATACAGCAGCGTCTAGATGGAAGTACTAACTTCAACAGAACATGGGAGGACTACAAAAAAGGCTTTGGAAACCTCAGCAGGGAGTTCTGGTTAGGTAATGATAACATCCACCTTCTGACCAAGAGTAAGGAAATGGTCCTTAGAATTGATCTTGAAGACTTTAATGGTATCCAATTGTATGCTCTGTATGATCAATTCTATGTGGCCAATGAATATCTCAAATACCGTTTACATATTGGTAATTACAGTGGTACCGCTGGAAATGCTCTGCATTTCAACAGACATTACAACCATGACCTTAAATTTTTCAGTACCCCAGACAAAGACCATGACAGATATCCCTCTGGAAACTGTGGGCTTTATTATAGTTCTGGTTGGTGGTTTGATGCATGTTTGTCTGCAAACTTAAATGGCAAATACTACCATCAAAAATACAGGGGTGTCTTCAATGGCATTTATTGGGGTACCTGGCCTGGCATGGCTAATGGCGAACCAAATGGCTTTAAGCATTCTTTCAAGAGGGCAAAAATGATGATTAGACCAAAATTCCTTGCATCATAAATAACTACTTATTCTAATTTCATCTAGTTATTTTCCCTCCCCTCTTCTTTTCTCCCCTCCCTTCACCCCTTCTCTTTACTTCCCTTCCCTTTTGTAATAAATGCCTTCTATATTCAATTTGATGATTTCTTCCAGTTAATCTTAAAACAGTCTTTCCATAACCAAAAACATATCTCAAACTAATGACTTTAAAGCAGACATACTATTTTAAATATGACAAAATGACAGCAATAACTCTTTGTGAAAGCCTTAAATTTTTTTTGCTACTATCCAAATGTACATGTGGAAACAATGGTATTTATATTTTAATTCAATTATATTTACAATTCTATTAATCAAAAATTTTTCAGTTGAAATATCTCTTTTATAGAGATTTGGGATTTATTAGCTATATTTTGGACAAATAAAACAATTTCTTCATCCACATGGCCTGTTTTAACAAGTAAGCTATGCTTGGGTATAAGTTAGACACTTCTGGTGCACAAACTTTTTCAAGTCATAAGTTACACTGTTACACAACTGAATGAACTGTGATTCTGCTACTCTTTTCATTTCCCTATGTGTCTAACATATATCCTGGAATTTTCTCACTTAAATAAGGCCTGACTCTATATCTATTATATATCCTCAGATAATAATTACCAAGCAGCCTTATGGATCAAGCTTTTCTATACATTGTTATGAAAGAATATTCATATTGTTATCTAAAAATATCTCAACATCTTTTAGAATTTGCAAGCCATAAAAGCAGTTGGAAATAATATTACTTGACAACCACTGTTTAAAGACAATCTGTTTACTGTTCATAAACTTGTCAGATGCTTGCTGCCAAAGACTGCTTTAATATAAAAAAAGTCTTTCCTCTGTTCACTATACACAATGGTTTCTTATTTATGGTTGCTCATTTGTGCCAGACTACTGGTAGAAGGTTTTTTAGGGGAGGGGAGAATGAAGTATTTGTTTGAAAGTCAAAATACTTTGAAGGTCAATTTTCTTTCTTTGTGATAATGTAATAAAATGTTTTTCCACTTTGAAAATTAAGTTTTCTAAAATTGTTCCTAATATATTTACTATAGATAGTTCAAAGTTGGGTTTTCTAATTATAACCTATATATTATTTGCCCATGGCTGGCATATTGTCTCTTTCAAAAGAGTAAAGAAAAAACAGACCCTCTTGATTCTTTATCATTAATCGATTAGTTTGGTATGCCTAATTTAGCAATTGTAGAAACTACACTATCTTAAAGGTCAACAGTGATATCCTACAAAATGTGCTGAGCATCCAAAAAATGCTATAGTAACCCACTATGCGTCATATTTGATAAGCCTATGTAACACATTGGGTCTTAAACTTTTCAGTGATTCTTTCTAATCTGATAGGAAAATATTCAAATTATGTTTAATAAAGTCACGTGTTTTGTTCATTACTTTATAATAATTTTTTCACAGGATAGGGCACATACCTACTCCTAGTGACCACAATTTACTTTCAAAAACATTCAGTTCATAGTTGTGTTAGCTTAAAATGGTATATAAAGTCACCATTTAAGAAGGAAGATAAGTTTTGTTTCGAACTGCATGAATTATCAATATCCAGCTAAACATGGGAATCATTCAATGTATCTAACATGTAAAATTAAAAAATTTTCAAATGGAAAATGAAGCTCAGTGATGACCAATATACAAACTATTGGTGAATGCTTCAACGGAAATATGTCTACTTAAAAGGATTTCAAACGTGTGTTTTGTTTTTCTTACCTATTTTTTTCACATTAAAAATGCCAATATTGTATAATAGGTAACTTTGGCTTAGAGAAAAAATAATTACACAATATTTATTTCAACTAATATATGAAGTGGGTAATATATGAAAGAATTTACTTATAAATGTATGTTATCTTACATGATTGTCAAGACATGACAGAAGATACCCCTAAGGTGAAAATTATCTTTGTCCAAAAATCTGTTTGTATGCATGGAAACCATGAGGATTTTATGGGGGATTCAGCATCACACTTTAGATTTGTTAGTATATAGATGTTCAAGAAATATCTTTTAAACTCTTTTATCATAGGGCCAAAGTTGGGCC